>JARQTH010000318.1:1339691-1417184 GCA_030142595.1 Trachelus iudaicus
AACGTCGTGGATGCAATATCAAACACCTACAAACGACCTACAAACGATTGCAAAAAAAATCATTCGAATCCGTTATAAATGAGGGGCTAACTGTGTGGAGCCCACCATCCGTGTCACGCTGACTGCAATATCGGCTGGAACGATGAACATGACCCGCGCGGGCTACGCGGAATCTGTAACATCGACATATGCGATGATCACGAAATCCTACTCTCGGACTCACCGCTACGATTTACCGCCATGCTTTTGATATCGCCTAAAACCGGAGCGTTGTGCATCTCTCCACTCATCTCTGGATACGTATCCATCAATCCATACTGATCCATACGTATTGATACGTATCAATACGTATCCTACGTGTCGCTCACATGTGTCGGTTGTGCGGTGAACATATTTTTCTATTTATTGCAGATATTTAATAATTTATTAATAAAAATGAATATTGTAACCAATGATGGTAATCCTAATGCTTTGAAGCTGGTCCTTGCAGCCAAACTCGGTCAGCAGCATGTCACTGTTACAACTGTGTCCACGGATTGTGAGTTAGTTAACCTGCTTTTTAATCATTTTGGGGTTCTTTTTTATAATAATTTCTATAAATTATTATGATCGTATTAATATTTTCGAAGATATTTACAAATTATTATGATCAAGTTTTTATTTATGCATTCTATACAGAACTATAAGCTCTGTTATTATATACAATCTAATAAGAAGGAATTCTTTTAATTTGATTTATAACTGCATTCAATTTTATTAAATCATCTATTTATGCCATTTATACAGATGCTGAATTGGGACGCTTACCTGTGCTTGAGTTGCCATCTGGTACAAGCATTTTTAGCATAAGTGCTGCAGTACAGTTTCTTGTACCAATGGGTGAAGAATTCAGTATTCATATTAATAAATGGTTAGAATGGGATATTTCACAATTACAGGTGATTATTTGTTATCTGTACCAATGTTCTCATATGATGTAGGTTTATTGATATAAATAATGTTTCTCTTAGCCTGCATTGGTCTCGTATGGAGGTTCAGGAAAACTTGATACTTCTCATAAACCTTGGATTTGGTCTCTTTTAAAAGAACTAAATTCAGCATTAAAAGATAAGAAGTACTTAATTATGGTAATAAATTACAAAGTTTCAGTCCATATACTCATGTATAAATATAAATTTACTTAGAATTCGAATATAAATATTTTTGGTTTTAAGACATTAAAAGGCTAGCAATAATATGTAATGAAATGATTGTCCATGTAGGATAAGGATAACCCATCAATAGTAGATTTATCTATTTGGATCAGTTTATGGTCAACTATAACATTTTTGAATATAAGCAAAGACATAGCTATAGAGTTCCCAACTGTGAATAACTGGTTAAAAGCTATCGAAGTCATACCAATAGTTCAGGTAATTACATTATTTAGATAAAGTCTGAAAAAAATGTGTTTTTAAATACATTGCCTGAATTAAATACTTTTTTCTCCCAAATAGGAATCTATAAAAGAATTTAACATTGAAAAAGGTTTAAAGGCTATTGCCAGTATTCAAGCTGTTTCCTGGTTTCCTCTTAATTCATATACAGATAGCAGTTCTTCAATCTCTGCACTCAATGATGTAAGTAAGGTTTTCTTATTACCAATGAGTTCAATTGAGCTTTTGCTGATTATCGTTAATGTAACTTCACTTCATGACCTTTCATGGTGCTGCATATTATTAATTCTGTAAGTTCATATCTTCTATGCAATTTTATCTCTATGTAAATGAACATATCGATAATTGAAAATGAATCAGAATGATCAAAGCAAATTTCAGGTCAATGTGTTGAAGGAACAGGAAATTGAAACAGTCAGTGAAGAAGAACTCAATAATGTGGCGAAGAACTGGATCGAAACATGTTATTCTACAGTCAAAGAACCTTCCTATCCTGTGTACGTAAGCGAAATACGAAATTATGCAAAAGATAGTAGGTGTTGTTCACACTGATAATTAATACTTAATGTTCCAAACAGATTACCCATTAAAGGCGAAAGAAATATAATGATCACATCAGCTCTTCCTTATGCTAATAACGTTCCTCATTTGGGAAATATCATTGGTTGTGTACTTTCAGCGGATATATTTGCTAGGTATGTAAACATTTTCATAATATTTACTTAAAGATTCAATTATCATCATTAATATGCTTTTAATTTCAGATACTGTCGTCAAAGAAATTATAATGCGCTCTTTATCTGGTAATAGCACCGTTATACTACTAAACTCTTTTTTTTTATTATGCCTTTTTTCATTTAACAACATGGTACAAAATATTGATAATTATTTTATTATTGCAGTGGTACCGATGAATATGGAACAGCAACGGAGGCTAAAGCCGTCGAAGAAAAAACAACACCGCAGGAAATCTGTGATAAATTCTTTGGAATACACAATGACATTTATCGTTGGTTTAGTATAGGATTTGATTATTTTGGCAGAACCACGACTCCCGAACAAACGGAGTAAGAAAAGTCAACAAGTTTGACGACGCTCAATACATCTTCTCACTGCTTTATATGTAATTTATTCTATTCTATTATATTATCATTGCAGAATTGTACAGGCAATTTTCATGCGAATTCAATCACAAGGTTACATATTTACGGAGAACGTTGATCAATTACTCTGCGAGAGATGTCAAAGATTCCTAGCAGATAGATTTGTGGAAGGAACTTGTCCAAGATGTAGTTACACAGATGCTCGTGGAGATCAGTGTGACGGATGTGGTCATCTAGTTAACGCAATCGAGTTAATAAATCCCAGATGTAAAGTGTGCAATAGCAAACCAGTGATAAAAGTATCGACACAATTTTTCTTAGATTTGCCGAAGGTCAGTAAATTAAAAATCAACAGACATGATTCTCTAATCACAAAGTTTATTAATTAATTGTTTCTCGCCTTAGATTGAACCACGATTGCAGGAATGGGCAAAATCTGCTGAGGTGAAGTGGTCCAGTGTAGCTAGAGCTGTTTCTAAACCATGGTTTCGTGATGGTCTTAAGCCACGATGTATAACAAGAGATTTGAAATGGGGTATCCCAGTACCATTAGAAGGATACAGAGACAAAGTTTTTTACGTTTGGTTTGATGCACCTTTGGGTTATATTAGTATTACAAAAAGGTACACCAAAGAATATGAACAATGGTGGAAACCCAAAGGTGTAGATGTTAGTTTGTATCAGTTTATGGCAAAAGACAACGTGCCATTCCATTCTGTTATGTTCCCCGCTTCGCTGCTGGCAGCTGACCAGGGACATACTTTAGTCAAGCACATTATGGCCACCGGTATGCATTTTATACTTAAATTACACGTATATAGTTTTCAAAGTTTATTAACCAATGCATTTCTTGTGTGTTTTATGTTTTAGAATATTTAAACTATGAAGACACAAAGTTCTCAAAGTCTAGAGGTATTGGCGTGTTTGGTACAGATGCCAAAGAAACTGGCATACTTCCCGATGTATGGCGATTTTATCTCGCGTATGTCAGACCGGAAAGTCAAGATTCGAACTTTAATTGGGTCGATTTAGCTACGAAGAACAATAGCGAGTTATTAAATAATCTTGGGAATTTTATTAATCGGTTAGTGATTGATTTGTCCACTCATATTCCTTGAACGTGTCTGCATAATAAAGCATAAATTTCTCATATGCATCAGTGCTTTGATGTTCGTGGAACGAAACTTTGCTTTGAAAGTTCCACCTATGGAACCGCAAGAAGATGATCTAACAGTTCTTGCGCTCTCGCAACGCGAACTCTCGTCATACGTTGCTGCTCTGGAACAAGCTAAATTGAGAGACGCATTGAGACACATACTTGCAATCTCAAAACATGGAAACCAGTATATGCAATCGCAGGAACCTTGGGTAAAGGTGAAGGGCACTGACGATGACAAGTAAGAGAAACTATAGAGTATCATTAGCGCGATATTCCGCATACGCATCGTTTTTATTAATTATTCATTATCCCTAGGAAAAAGGCTGGAACGGTCATTGGCATTTGCTGCAACTTGGTAGCATTGCTGTCAGCACTACTTGCACCATATATGCCCAATACGTCAAGGGAAGTCCGATCCCAGTTAGGATTAGATAAATCCAGTTATGGATATATTCCAGACACTATTACCACGATACTGCCAGCCGGTCATACGATCGGAAAACCTAGTCCATTATTCACGAAGATAGATGATCAGAAAGTTGAGGAGCTGAGGAAAAAGTATGGTGGGAAACAAGAATGTTCAATACATAAAGTTTCCTCCGAGACCATAGAAAAGTGCAACGACGTTGCTTCTTTAGAGGCAGCTATTGCTAAACAGGTTTATAATCATTATCTTTTTTTTTTTATTCATTCAAAAACCATTTTAAACTATCTTCTTCAATCTTCTTCGATACCGTAATTTAGGGTCTACTTGTCAGAGAGTTAAAGGCTAAACAAGATAAGAGCGTGTGGCAACCACAGGTACAAATTCTATTGCAATTGAAGAAACAGTTGGCTGATTTAACCAGCAATAAAGGAAAAACCAGTGACCAGGCAACAGAAAAACATAAAAGTACACCAGCAGTAGTACTTGAACAAAATGGCGGTGGAACAACAGGAGCTGCTGATTTGGAAGCAGCTATAGCAAAACAGGTAAACAGATTATTGTCGTTAATGTAAGGTATCAATCTAATATAAAATTATCCAAAACAGGGAGTCCTTGTTCGCGAGATGAAGGCCAAAGCGGAAAAAAGCGTTTGGCAACCGCAAGTTGAAATTTTGCTCAAAATGAAGAAACAATTGGCTGACTTAACCGGTGCAATAACTCCCGAATCTGGCAACAAAAAGTCCAAAAAGAAGAAGTAAATTATATATTTTATATTATCTATTACGCTTTCATCTTGTCATCTATCATTGGCTTTTCCGTGACTTTTCATTTCTTGTCTTTCATTGACCTGTTCATCTACTCTGTAATCAAGTATTAAGATAAGCGAACAATAAAAACGTAATTTCATCTAAAAAATCAGGAAGATTCCCAATGAGTGTGTATATTCGTTTAATATCAGATGAAAGATACAATTACGAGGATATCGACGCATAAATAAAGTTTACAGAAAATGACTAGCGCGAAAATTTACGTCGCAAAACACGATCACTTTTTGCCGAGTTACTCAAACTCATTCTGACTAGTTTGACTAAACTGCAAATGGCGGAGCATCGTTGGTCGTCAAGTAGAATTTACCACGTAAACTGAAACACCAAAATAATGTTGTAAAATAATTATGCATACAGTACCGTTATATATAATGGAAAAATTATATTACGACGTAGATGCATATTCTCCCATGAGAACTACGGGATTATAATCACAGCGGCCCTCCTTGTATTTCTTCCAATTTTCGCAAGCTCTTGCCTTGAAACCGGACGTGCTCCCAATACTTTCAGTCATGAATTGATGCGCACGAGAGTGACTACAGTATGCTAGATTGATAGAACATTTTTAAAATAATGTTTTACCCATACGTCTCTTCTAACAGGACGATAAATTATTATTATTGATACAAAAAAAATATACTTGTTGTTGGCCAAAAGGAACATCCTGGTTGTGGAAATTTTCCATTATTAGGGTAAAAGTCAGCATGGCCGAGTGGCGCCAGAAAACCAAAGGCGGGTCCACTTGTATGGATAATATCCACAAATTGAGCGTCGGTTGGATCCAACCGAAAGTCTGGGTCGACGATACCGGATATCGTTTCGAAAAGAGGACTCGCTGGATCTAAGCCTGATGAGATTTTATTTATATAGTCACGTTTCATAAAATTCATTATTATTTTGTACCTGTTATTCGGCCTATACGGCCTTCTAAATATGCCCCAGCGAAGCCTGCTACATGAGAGCCCAAACTATGACCGATAATATGCACATCCTTATATTCCAAATTCAATTCTCTGTTCAAGAACTCAAGGAAACTTCCTAAAAATTCACCAACACGTTGCGTATTGTTTGCTGCTATCGGATATAATTCTGCAGCCAATGGGCCCCATCCAACCACTATCACGTTCACATCCTCATGTAGTAGATATGCTTAACAAAAAAGAAGAACGAAGTTGAAAATCCAGGTAGACATTTCATACTGAATTGTAGACAATCAAAATGATCCTGTGGTATGGCTACGTCATTTACTTTACGACTGCGCGTTACAGCAAAATTGATAAAATCGTCAATTGAGTTGTTATCACAATGACCGTTGAACTCGTTAAAGACGATTCCGTATTTAGCGAATCAATTTGACCCTCATTGTCATAAAATTTCTACGTCTTTGTTTTTGAAATAATAAATACTCAACTATTTATCACGCTTCTGTAAAAATTTTTGGATAGTCATAATAATCCATACAGAATAACGTTCGTATAATTATTAAAATTATATAAAAAGCTTACCATCAATTAAATTACGCACCCACGCTTCGCTTCCTGTATCGCTCAATCCATGTATGATAAACTTCGTCGGTCGGCTTTCATTGAAGTGGGACGCGTATAAAACTTCCGTATTGTGTAAAAACAGTTGTTCCTCGCCAAATGGATTTTCCCTGTATACATATAAAATACTTGCGTATAAATTGCATTGCGAAAAGTGTAATATAATATCTCTAAGTTTGGTCAAATACCTACAATTTAATTGCCATATTTAATTCTTCCGCATGTAAAAAGTGCAGTGTATAATTTAATAAGGAGAAAACTTTTTAGGTGAATCAACAACTATTAATTATACGAGTTCAGATTAATTATTGAATTCCACATATTCTTCGACTATTAATTCTCTCATTCCCCCCCCCCCCCACCCCCATCATCATTTTAGCATTCAATGAGAGAAGAAGGCGCGTCCGCGATATTCACGCATCCATGATACTTACTGAAGCGTCAGCGCTGAGAATAGAACGCGGTGATTACCGATTAGTACATATCGTTTGAAAAGTTAATGCGTTTACGGTTACAATTATTTTGAAGCTAAAAGCAAGCTAAACACTTTACTGGATCGTTCTATGTTGTCAAATCGCGAGCTTCATCATTTCCCCAAGATTCAATTTACCATCCGGATTTACGGTACATATTGTAGCCTTAACTTATATATATCGTATGCTTGAATTACATAAGCCGAAGAATGATTAATATGAAATCGTAGATGCCCGGATAACATATAAGTCTTAAAGACTTCCGCAAGACATCTTTCTTCGAAGCTCTCTAAGACTTCAAAGTTTTAAAATCCTTATGACATCTTATAGAGATTATCACGGAATTACTTGACTGATGACATAAGAAATCTCTTATTGCTCTTTCTGATGCCTCACCGATGTCATAAAGGCGTCTATGGTCGTCCACGTGTGATCTGTATGAATGCGTCTTAAGGTGCAAGAATTGTTTGCTTAAAATGAAGCATATGATTTACTGGAAAACCGTCATGTTTCAGTGTCAGTGATTGTCACATACGATCAATTGATTGTCATTGTTAAATGCCTGACACATTATTAAAAACCAATATTCCAATTTCTATCCTTACGTACCTCGTATACAAATTAAAAACAGCTGGCTCGCGAACGAGCTTGAAGACTGACTTTATCACCTTTTCCAAGTCATTGAAAAGCTTGTTTTGTTCATTCGTATTTCCTGTAATATTAAAATTAATCTTGCATCATTAAATGGATGCGCGTATTCTAATTAATTTTGAATAATCATTTACAAACTATGTGTGAATTAGTTAATATATTAATTTGCTAATTTAAATATTTTCGTTTCTACTGGCATTGCACGTACAGTGCCTATTCAAATATTTGCTGCATAGAGTTACTCATTGACGACCATATTTTTCTTTTTACCTGAGGCAATAATTAGTCCCAGAAAAATGTAAAAGTTAATAAGTGACATGACTTCTCACGCGATACCACACGTCTCCTCACTGGGTTACAACTGCAGCCGGTTTTACTAGTGAAGCGCCATTCATCCCAGAATTTCTTTTCTTCGATAGTCGATAAGCCAAAACCTCATCAACTAACTACTTAATTATATTAGACACTTCGCGATAATATACGAAAAATCGTAACACCATCCTTTTCCTTATTAAATCTGCCTGACTAATTTTTCGTAGAAGAAATAGTTTAGAGAAATGGTAATACAGAATTAATAAGCTGTGTTATAATTGTTTAAGTGATTAACGTATTCACTGCTATGTATATGTAGCAGCTAATACGTTAATATATGAATATGAATACGTGAATATATCAGTTAAATATATATACAGGGTGTCCGATTTTAACTTAGACGCTGCAATATCTCAGAAACAAGGAGTTTTTCGAAAAAATGTTTGAGACAAAAGTTGCCGGGCTCAAAGAGGGCGATCCAGTGAGATACCTGAATTTTTGGCTTGGGGCCTGTGTTCGGCCCTGTGAGACCCAAGTCCATTTTTTAAAATGAAAACCCCTTTTTTTTACTGCAGATTTGTATTATATGAAACAATATAAATAGGTTTTGTTCTTGATCATTTTTTGATAGACCCTCTGCAAAAGACGCAAAAGACCCTCGAAGTTGAATTTTGAAATACATTACAAGTTCCGGTTTTTTGTTAGTGATAATAGTAATATGGACTGGCGATCTGATAATCTGATTAAACTGAAGATACAGGATGTTAACTCTGCCAATCAAGGCAAGATCAATGAACGACCTAGACAATACACAGTGAGATAGAAGCTAAAAAGATTGGCCAAAAGTCAAGATTTCGTATGATTTGTATGAAACTTGATATAAGACGGTTTTTGAAGTCTTTGATTTTGAATTTAAAGTAAAAAATTCGAAATTCAGAATGGCAAATTCAATACGGCGACCAAAACTTCAATACTTTACATAATTTATATGAAACCTGGTATAAGGGGATTGTTGACGTTCCTGGTTTCTAACTTGACGTCAGAAGTTACAATTTCAGGTTGATCGTTTTTTGTGAGTCCCTTTGCCTATCGCAAATCCGGGGTGTTCGTTTTTCCGCCTTTTCTCCTTAGTCGCACGATATGTAGACCTCAAGACGCGCCAGGATACTCATTTTTTAAAATGATTTTATATGAATTTAAAAATTGTTTAATGAATTTTGCGCCTGATTGAGACCAAAACTGTCGCGGTGTCCAACATTAATTCAGTTCATCAAATCGTCAGTCCATATTACTATTATCACTAACAAAAAACCGGAACTTGCAACGTATTTCAAAATTCAACTTCGAGGGTCTTTTGCGTCTTTTGCAGAGGGTTTACCGAAAAATGATCAGGAACAAAACTTATTTGCTTCATTTCATGCAACACAAATCTGCAATAAAAAGTAGGGGTTCTCATTTAAAAAAATAGACTTGGGCCTCACAGGGCCGAACACAGGCCCCGAGCCAAAAATTCGGGTATCTCACTAGATGGCCCCCTTCGAGCCCGACAACTTTTGTTTCAAACATTCTTCCAAAAACTCCTAATTTCCGAGATATTGCAGCGTCTAAGTTAAAATGGGACACCCTGTATATTCCCTTGGATCCGAATCTACGCGTGCAATCGTTTTGTAAAAATTCATCATCTCGCCAACGTCGCAAGAACTCTGCCGAGGCTTTATTCTTGAAATCATTATATAAGTGGAGCTCTGACGTGACCTGTCTGACCATCTTCGACCGCATAACGAGATAATGTGTGAAATCCAAGCGGTCAGGAATTTTTCGATGAATTTAATTTCACACATGCACATATAATGATAATCCATTAAGTATTTTAACTGAGGAATCATTACTATATTGCATTGTAATCACTAGATGAAGTATGATATATCAGTTTTTTTTTAAGTATTATAAAATAATTGTATTAGTATATCCTTTTTGCCTTTCTAACAATAAGAGATATACAGGCACTGGTGGGAACAATAACTTCCTTAAGGTATTGTTATCTAATGGAATTATAAAATATCATATTCTATATTATATTAGTTATACGTTATTTAGAATTGGGTATTAAGTATATACGTACAGTGTACACGTACACGTTCCCACTTTAAGCCTTACGGCTCTGTCAATATGGTCTCCAAGGAAACGTGGTACCAACACGAATGGAAGAAAGTCCAATTTCATTCTAGAGTATTCACAGTTACCTCGTACAGTAAATTGTTAATTCTCGTCGTTAACTTATTTAATAAATTTTTTTCTACGTGTACAAAAAATAGTTTATCTTTTTCAGTGAGTTTTTTGGGTTATATAAAAGTTGTTAAAATTATACTGAATTTTCTTATAACAATGCCTCTGGCCGAGCAGCTTTACTGTACTCAACAAATTAACGTTCCACCACGATTACCTATGATTTTGAAACAATTTTGTAAAGCAGCCATTAGGACGCAACCATATGATCTTCTTAAATGGTCCAGTGCTTATTTTCGGGCTTTAGCCGAAGGTGAGGATCCACCTACGAAGATGAGATTGGAGTATCCTCCACTGAGTACTCCTTCTGGATTGACTTTGGGATTACTAAAAGTTCTTCTTAGGCAATTTGGCGGTAATTTTGTTCAAAGTTTTTATATGGTACTTTTAAAGAACGAGGGAAGGAATATAATGCGTGGATTCAGTGTAATAATTAATGTTAAATTTTTAGATTACAATAAGGTTTTATCAACGAAGACAATTTTACGTCGCTGGGAATGTCTTTGCTTGGATCGTAAAGATTTGAATTTAATAATGATGATTGGAAAATTTCGTCAAGAATGTCAAGTGAAAAAGTTCCTTGCAATTGCTGCTGGTCTTCTTACTTCTAGTCTATTTGAGACGATGATTGTTATTTGTGAATTATTCACTCACGAATCTGATGGTGGTTCTGCGATGATTCCTGTTACATTATTTATGGAAATTTATGGGTTCGTATTCATAACTGGCAAATAACTAACCAGATCGATTGTAATTTTATGTACGGTAGTTATTTAGCTGGTTTACGATGCGATGGCTCTGAAAGAGAATCGTTTGATGAGGATTCATCGGATTTTGTCGTGCACGACTCTGATCAAGAAAGATCAAATGTCTCAGCTCGGGTAATAAGATTATCTAGTGAATCGGACAAAATTGCTATTGAGCGTGGAAATTCAACTTTAAATCAGAATACAGATATCAATATAAACTCTGAAGCTACGAACGAGGATAATGGTAAATTTTTACGGATTACAAATATAATATTATAAAAATGTACAACAAAATTCCCATTCTCGTTTAGGTTCTGTCAATGAGAAAAACGGAGTAATTGACAAGACGAAAAATCATGTTGGCAATGTCGAATCTTATGGAGAAGAGAAACTGGTCTTAGTCAATATAGAGAAAGAGAATGGTACGGCATTAGTAAATGATAAGGTAACCGATGATAAGGTTATAAACCATCAAGACAAAACACAAATTTCTCCAGATTTCATAAAGGAAAATTTGAGTGAGAATGAATTTAGTGTGAAAAGTCTAGATAAAGATGGGATATTAAAAAAATGTAAAAGTCCAGATAAATCAGATTTGAGTATTGACAGGAAGCGATCACATTCTGACGATGATTCTACGTTGCTCAGATATTACCCAAATATATCAGGTACAATTTCATTGATTGGATATAATCATCAACAATGAAGAATTCAAATCGGTTTTACAAATCATTTTATATTGTTAATAATAGGGATAGGTCCTCGATTATCAGCAGAACAAATAGCTAATGTTGCAATATGGATGAGTGATTGTGCTAGGCGGCAGGAAGGAATGGTTGGGCCAAGAAATATTCGCCATTTTCATTGTCCTCCCTTAGGCAAGCAACAGATTCAGGATTCCGAAGATGATTTATCGTCTACACAGTAAATACTTTTAGTACGCTATTAAGACAGTTTATTTTGTAAATGTAAAGATGTAAAAACAGAATTCGTTACTATAATCTCAAATTATTATTATTTCAATAAATTCATTGATAAGTCCTATAATACGTAGTCATATTTGAAGGACAAATAATTTTGATCGAGACATTTTCCGAGTACCCCTATATAATGTAACTTGATTAAATAATTTAAAAAATTCATTTTATTGAAGTTTCTATTACCTTTATTAATCGTTTTGAACGTTGCGAGCAAATCGCAAGTTTGTTAAGATAAAAACTTGGAGATACTACTTTTATTTTTATACATAAATATTGTTGATACATTTTATTGTAGAATCGTCACTTAATAAATATATTTTTAACAGTGATATATTTATAATCAATTTTAGAGTTTCATACAAATTTCCATGAAACTACATAATGTATACACTGGGTCGTATAAGTGCAATTGTCATTAAGTGACTAGGTAATAATGAAAATTGCATATGATTATTCTATAGTTGAATCTATCCAAATTTCAAAAGACTTTTACTAGAAAATATAATACATTATTGATCGCTTATATTCATATTCCTCTTATTAACAAATAATCGTTCATGCAGGGGGTTCAACTTTCTATAAGAAATACGCCAATAACCACGATAACAAATTATAAACCTTTTTGAGTACGTTACTCAAATCACCAGCTGAACAATACACGATCAATGTATAATTTACTTCATGTATAATTACAGTTTCTTAAGATTTCATAAAGTGGAACTGTAATTGATCGTTTATTATTTATCACGAGCTAGGCCACTATGAGGAAATAAGCGTACGTAATTGAATTTACGCATAATATTAAATCCCCTCTAAACAATAAAGGTATGATAATAAAATAAAAACAACGAAGCTGTTAGGAATATGTAAAAATTCATGAATACATTAATTTGTAAATTTTGAGGTATTAAAATAGCAGCCCTGAAACATTGGGCAAAGCTACACAGGAACAACCATATTAAATAATTCTAAAATACGCCGATTATTATTTGAAATATTTGATTTTCGATGAGTTTTCGATGACAGGACACTTATTTTATTCTATGTGATGCATAACCCTATGGTTCATTGAGAGATATTTTGATTCAAATATATTTGATATACATGAGTCAATTTTTAAATATTTAATTCAACGTTATAATAACTTGCGAATAAGATTTTAAAAAAACGTTGGATTATACGTTTCACATATGTATAATTGTATATATGTTAAAAAAGTGAATCAACTTTGAATACCCTATACTACTACCTGTCAGACAAAAACAAGACTAATAGAAATTCAGTCTATTTGTGATGGATGAGTAAAATTTTCCTTTTTATTGTAACAAATAAAACGAGATCTTTGTAACATTTTAAGTATCCCTAATTTAATCTTATATGGTACCTTCTATAACGTATCACAGTAATAGTATTTCTGTTAATGTTGGAAGTCAGTCCCCTTTTTTACAATCTAATAAATGTTACGTTAACAAAAAAAAAAACCTTTTTAACACTATTCATCATCTAATCACACGTACCCTAAACAAAAATTATAAATTCGGTCTTGATCATTGAGTGATTTGTATTAGCTCAATTATATGTTAGATATTATTAAAAAAAACAAAAACTCAATTACATATTAGATATTATAAAAAAATCTTTTCACCAATATGTCAAAATCCATTGCAGTTCAACAGAACGAGACTCCTACGTAATTCTTATACACAAAGCTATGAGCAAATTTTCTAGTTCATCGCTCGACTTGAAGAGAAACAGTTAAAATATACCAATGAATTGAATAGTCACAAGCTGATAATCTTAGAACATCGACTCAACGACGATTATGAGTTAACATGATCCATTGACGTTTAACATAAAATACTTTACGTTAAACAAGAAGAGTAGGCAGTGTTCGCATTCTGAATAGTCTTCGCACTTGATGATGGAACAAATGATATAGTGTTGCAATTAGCAATAGGACTAACAAAGTAAGCAACAAATTGCGAGCTTTCATACGGCTCGCTCTCCATTCGAATAATTCATGACGATGAGAGAAGCGATTTCGATACTGAGACGGTAGTTCGAAACTACTTCTTAAAGGGTACAGAGATCGATAGAAATCATTGAGAAGTGCCCGGACTACATCATTTTCAGAACGACGTGTCGGATCCATGTCATCATTCAAGCATATAAATTTCCTGAAATTAGTTTAAGTCCATACTATTTCGTGGAATGTTCCGAAGAATTGTTTGAATACTGATATATTCTAGATTCACTACTTACTTAGGATCACGCCTTATTTCATCCAAAAGTTGAACAGTCAGCGACACATTACTGGTCAGCATTTCGAAAATTTCATTCCTTCCAGCTTTAATTATCTCATATTTGTAACGCCTGCTTTTACCAAATTTGGCGTTAAGTCTTTTAGAGATCGTATTACATTTTAATATTAACTCTTTCGTGACCACTGGCTGAAGGAGATTGACGTATTTTATTATGTTCATTTTCAGTAATAAGTTTGTATATAATCATATGTAAATACTTACGAGAGTTGAATCCAGATATCTTTCTCCAGATGGAGATTCTACAGTTTCTACAAGTTCTATGTTGCGAGAACAATTGGATATTATGTTCTCAAATTCTACAACTAAACTGTAATCCAATGGCAATGGATAAAGTCTTGATAAAAGAGTTCTAATTTCTCTATCCGACCAGGTCCTACGAACGATATAACGACAAATTAACTAATAAAATCAATGGTAAATATTGAAGTTACTTACCCTGATTTATCAGTGTCAAACATAGCGAAAATTTCTGCAGTCGATACGTCGCGCTTTTCACTCATTAGAAAATAAAAATATGAAAATGCAAATTGCATATCCTCCGCATTTCTTATTCTGTGACTGGATGTTTTTTTAAATACTAACCGGAACCGTTTCTGCATATCCATGATAATCCATTTGTCAAGTAAGTGAGGCATATGAGCAGGGACTCTACGTCTTTCAAATCCGTAAGCTGTATTATAGATTTTGTTAACATGTAACAGAGATTCAGCATATGTATCCAATTGTCTATTTCTATACTTCCAGTTATTTGAATGTTTTAATTTATTTGATTTTTCAGAATGATTCACATGCACAAGATTAATGATGTCATCATTAAGGTAATGGTTCAGTTGCGCACGTCTTTCAGTATAATTAAAATGATTTAAATCCAAAAAATTCGAATTTATTGTATATTCTACGTTCGTTGTATTTTTTTGTTTTACGGTATGTTGTTTATTGGCATTTTCATATTTTTTATTAATATCATGCTCCTCAAATTCATTACGTGTGTTGGTACTGTGCATTTGCTTTTTATTATCTTTTAAGACTGCTTGACCGTAGGACTTCAATGTTCGAAATAATGATGTACTGGTGCTGGCATTAGCCAATGGAGCATTACTTCTTTGTTTTATAATATCTAACATTTTCACTGCATCTTGATTTTTTATTTGTGTTTCTTGCAAATATTTATATGGATAATCGTTTCCATCCTCCATAGCTTCACTGTCAGTAGAAATTGGTGTTGGATCACAATCTCCACCTGTTGATTGAAGAATAAAGAAATATTTGATATAAATTGATATAAAATAATGTAGAAAAATCTGACCATCAAATTCGCATATCGTTGTGTTACAAGCAGGATCACATGCTCCATCACCAACCCAAGCCCATGGACAAACTTCCGAACAATCGGGAACCCACCAGGCTAGATAAACTTTTTGGCCACCTGCTTGAGTTATAAAATCCTCTGGCCAAACTTCAGCACCCAACATAACATCATCGTTGAAGTAAATGAATTTATCAGAAAGTCCAGGAATTCTATAATAGTATAAGTATTTTTGAATATCATTTTCATTATTAAAATTGCTTACAAAAAAGAGTACTATTTTGTATACATTGTACCTATGTATATGACTTTCAATTGCAGGACTAGAAAATGATGGTAAATCACTTTTTTCAGGAAATATATCATCGTGAGTCACGAGTGTCATCCGTGGATTATCCATGTCTAGCCAACTTGGTATTTGACCATTAGTGACTATATAAACATGTCTAACCCATGGGGCATGCATTTCCAAAGACCTAAGAGAATAGCGCAATTCATCTTTATCGTTAAATCTTGATACAGCCACGTTGACATCTGTTACAGGAATATATTTTTCAAGATTTTGAAGAAATACTGGATCAGATCCATTAACCCAAGTATATACTACATCAATGGGTACATGCTGACACAATTTCTTTTGAAAAGATATGCCAAGTATATTGTCGTTAAAAGAATGAAAGACTGCTTCATATTTCTCTTTACTCCATTCAATCCACACCTGAAAAAAAAATTATATCCAGGGTACGTAACTATTTGTTTTTCTAAATTGCTATCAATGTTTACAGCATAATTTTGTAACAAAATGTTGAATCTTATATTTTACATAATAGAAAATAAAAGTCTCATTTACTTGTTAAATATAAAGTTTTTAAAACAATAGATTGAAAAGATAGAGCTTAAAACATAGCTTTCATTCAAATCGTAGTTATACAAACCATCTCTACTCTCCATACAAGTTTATTAATACTTCTTTTACTTAATTGATAAATAAATAATATATTTCATAATATACAATTTAAAAATGGGGATATCAAAGAACTCAAATTTAATAAAAATGTAAGAAACAAGGAGTATTCTCATTGATAAATCATTTAATAAAAATCTATGCGGTCTATTGTTACATATGATCTGTGTAAATCTAACCTCTCCAAAGTGTATTATGCCGATGAATATACAGGTGAACGCAATTAATATTACAAGTAGCGAATATCTGTACGAAAGTAAATCGTAACAGCGTCGCTGAATTAACTTCCATGTACTCATTATATTAATGAAAACTTGTGGTGCGATTATCATCGCAAGGTATCAAAGAACATATTACATCCACTGCAGTCGGAGTAAGAGGTGGTGGGGACGGACTTAGGAATTAGAAGCCGTATTAAATCGGTCCATCAACCCCTGGGTAGCTAGGCGGTTTAAAATAAACAACGCATATATATTTATTTTAAGACCATTCATACAAAAGATTATGATATCTTTTCGTTGAAATATGATCTTCAGATAATTTCGTTATATAATTTTGATTAGAAATAGAAAAGCACAATACGAAACCACCACCGCAACCAATTCCTTATTCGTCGATATAATTCAAGATATTATTTATGGTATGTACGATGTAAGATATTTAAAATAAAATATTACAAGTATATTAGATACATGGCTAATATATTTTTGTTCGATCTTCTTGCATAAGCAGACATAAATCCAGTGAGCAAAATTTAAATACGAAACATGTACTTGGTTAATGTTGCATTTATGATGGCCGGTAAGATGGCTGTTAAGATATCTCAAATTTCATTCTCATTACGTTATTATATTTAAAAGTAATCATGATGTGTTGTAAGAAAGGACGAGCTTTTGTTATTTAAAAACATTATTATTATTGTATAATTACATATCAGTATACACGTTTATTACGTCGCAAAAGTACATAATATGCATAACTTATAGTGCTCATAAAAAAACGTATAACTTTGTTTATGTTAAAGCCTTTCGGTTAGTCTTTGATTGTACGGTATATCGAGCGAGTTTTTAGAATCGGTAGGATATGACAAAAGTTCATAATGCACCAGGTGATCCTTAACACGGATTGTGCTTTTCAAATAGTAGCAGTTTTCATTCGGATCAGTAATAAAGAGGAACTGCTTGAATTTTTCTGTAAGGTAAATTGCAAAGTTTTGTGGTCGGCCTATCTTACAATCATAAGAGGTAATGCAAATGCTTTTAGCTATACAAAATCTCCCTAATTAATTACGTCAAAGTATAGCACAGTACATATTGGATCATATCAACTATGTCGAAATTTAACAGTGAAACTGCAGCATTTTATATTCAGATATATATATATACATATATATCGTATGATTTGCAAATAGGCATATCATTACTAACTGCCCGTAATGCACTGATAAGCATATACACTGCGCCGTACCCGGTGTGTTGTATAACGTGTTAAAAATGACAGAATGAAAATGAAATTGATGAAAGAATTTTCATTAAAAAGTTTCACGAAATCGCTTGCCTCATCTTATTCATAAGACACACGAAGTCGATGTTCCTAATAATTATTCCATCATGTCATGGCTTCGAATTATTCGATTGCATTATCGTAGTACTTTTGATTCCTTATGTATCGTAATCGTTACGTTATCTAGCTAATTCATTATAACTGATGGGCAGCATTTAAGAGGTATTTCAAGTTGATCTTACACTTATGTTGTCAATGTCTAAGAGAAGCGTATAATAAAGTAACGAGAGCCATTCGTTAAACATTTATAAACGTGAAATAATTGAACGAGACATTATGTGTCATGCACATGGCACTGTTCGTCGACCAATTAAATTCTGACTTAATGGCAAGACTTCAAGCATATTATATATATCCGTTTACTACTTGCCCCTTCCTTCTTCCGCTTAGAGATATTTTTCCCAATTCCACCGACTGACCGACTGCGTCGTCGTACAGTATAATGATATACATTTCTAGACTGAATTAATCAATATCTACACACCCGTGCTTCCCAGAAAAAAAAATACAGATCATATTGATTTTTGACAAACGACCATCTCGCATATATGTAAATATGTTAAAACGATATGTGTACACGTGCGCAAAGGTCACATATGTAAAATTTTTCATGAATTTTTGACGTTGCATTTGTTGATTGCGTTTTGTCGAAAAATGCATAATACCCACGATGCAAATTCGTACACATAGATCGCTTCAAGCGATGTAAATGGTATTACTAATATGTTCAGCTTACTAGTCGAGATTTGCATTGAAAAATAAATGGTAAATGTACATAATACATCTTTCTTCTTTTTTGAGAGCTTTTCAGCAATTGTATGTTAATAAGGAATACGTTTACATTTAGCCGAGTAATTTTTCATAAACATCACCGACCAATGCGTCCAATCATTTTTACTAGGACGAACAAGCTGAGTACCTGAGCGATTTTATCTGCCCAATATAATCTGAAATGATAGCAATTTTTGCATTAATGACATGAATTATTAATAAAATTATATATACATAAGAAAAGTTAGTCACTCGTCAAGACTTACTTGCACAATCGATTTCTGGCGTTGGTCAATGTATCAGGATTGTCCTTCAGAATATATTTTCTAATTCCCAGCATATACTGATGCACGTAAGAATCCCAATCCAAGCTGGTAATATTGACATTAAAATGATTAGCGTCGTTAGCCGCTTTTACGAATTTTGCCAACTCTTTCATGTTTTCTCCATGAAATCGCCATTCATTTACCGCAAAAAATTCGCCGGTTTTTGCAGCACGTTCAAATCGCTTTGTAATTTTCATCATGCTGGTAGAATAAATAATTTTCTTTTATAATGATATGTTATATTGAAATTTCGAAGAAGGGTCGAATGAAATTGTCAACTCACATCGGTTCTCCTCCTTGAAATCGTAAAACAAGATCTACCACGAAAGCCGGTAGAAAATGTAGCACAGCTACAGCGAGCTTGTGTATAAATTTATTTTTTCTAAAAGTAAATCCTGGATACCACATAACGTATTTCGAGGGTGAATCTATCGCGTGTTTTTTTGTCAGACTTCCAAATTCTTCCCATCTGTAAAATACACAAGTTTTGTGATTATTTAAATTATATATTGCATGCTACTGTATTGATTTATATCATACAAAACTTACTTAATAGGATTAAACGGTCCACTTGTACAATTGTATACTTTAAGAACATTTGTCTTCCGCATTGTATTGTGCCACGATGCACATATTAACGTGTCCACAACATAATCGACAGGCACTACGTCTACTACCAAATCTTTATTACATATGATACTTCTGATAGTACCTCTACCAATTTCCATCATAATACCTGAAAATAATGGATCGTGTAAAATTAAATTTCATGAGACTTTAGACAATAAAAAAGAAACAAATTATAGTTAATATCCAAACAGTTGACTTATCATATATCGATTGTATAACAGTTAAGAATATCATTAGGTACCTGTAATTCCACAAACGTTATCGACCCAGCCGGGAAAAGGTTCTTGATAAGCAGCACACACTATACTTGGTCTAACAATAGCGACAGGCAACTCACTACCTCTAGTGAAAATAATTTGCTCAGCCAGACCTTTCGTCAGAGTATAAGTATTCGGATGCTTTCCTATCAATCGCTTTTCGAGGATTGCCGTAGTTTCATCATCCAAATTATCGCACATGTCGATGATCGTCTGAGGTTTTGTTTTTGTACTGTAAAAATTATATCGGCATTAAATAATAATTTTTTAAATATAATTATGTGAATCAGTAAACTACAAAGCTATGTATCATGTAAACTATTCACTCACTTATAGATCTTTTCTTTGATTTCTTTCTGATCTGCATTACTATAGGCCGTGCTAATGTGAATAAAACTAATTAGGTTTCTCATACTTTTGCATAGTTCTACCATATACGCTGTACCCCTTGTATTCAAATTCACCGCGACCTTTAACGGTTCGTCAAATCTGACGGTAGCTGCACTATGAAAAACTATATTCACTCGTTGACATAACATCATTCTGTCTTCGGCACTGAGGCCAAGTTCGGCTTGACTGACGTCACCCTTGACTGGAAGTACTTTGTTCAGGGCACCAGGGAATTCCCATCTGATTCTGTCGAATACCTTAAATTCAAACAAAATTTAATTAATGATAATACACAAAATTGAAGGTGGTCGATGATTTTTTAATGATGTTTATAATGAATTAAAATACTAACCGGATTGTTAATTAATTCCTTGTGTCTTTGCTCGATTGTCTGGCCCTTCTTGGGACGGATAAGTACAAAAATGGTGGCAAGCCGGGGACACGATCTTAGAAGTTTCTCGAGCAGTGCTTTTCCAAGAAATCCTGTTGCCCCGGTGATAAGTATAACCGATTCAGCGAAAAAAGCTTCTATCGAAGTCCCACCAGGATTAGCTTCGTCAGGACCGTGCTCCGGGTCGGTCTGTGCGTTTGTCGTGCCCATAATGAGAAGAATTCGTCTAACTATTTAGCAATCTGAAAGAAAAAAATTAATTTTTTTAAACTTCATCCTTCTTGTCATCATATCTCAGGCATGATTCATTTCATAAATATTCATAACATCATTATGATAATTTAGTCTTGCTCCATTCGATTCACAGGAAAGAAATTATCCATGAACTGTAACAACCACTGTTTCATACGTACAGAATAAAAATTAATAAAATATTACGATATGCCCGATTCAATCTCAAAGTGTTATTAATCACAGCTACATCATTACTATTTAGACCACTACCGTGATGATCATTCTTATTTTTGCTATCATCTCTGGTATCAGTCGTATCTGACGTTTTATTTACATGGCATATTTACCGTTGCTCGTTACCTTGAGTGATAAAATTACCGTCATCTCAAGTCGTGGACTTTCTTACATACCCATTAAATACTTAGATTGTAATAATTATGAATTCTTTATCAACTAACATTCCCACTGCTTGATAAAATTTAAATAATTGTCAGATCAAATTAAATCTTTAATATATTTTTTAAATATATCTCTTTTACCTCGATACACACTTTCACAACCGGGTGTGAAAGTAGACTATACGATCTTTGGTGTCGAGGAATATACTGCACAGGTAGGTATCGACTTCCTTTTTCCACCACACATGCATATTGTACACTGTATTGTACATAGAATGCGAAGAGCGACATTCTACGATCCGCAGATATCGATCGCTAATAAAAGTCACTCTTTGTTCAACTCCCGATTGCTCCGACCCAGTATAAAAACGAGTACTTACTGACAACTGGGATGGACAGATAACACAATATTGGCCAGAAAATTTGAGTTTGATATAACCATAATGCTTTGAAGATAATTTTTAATCTCTCAAAATACTACAAATTTTGACATTTTTCTCATTTCAACGATAATATCATGATGTTATTAAAAGCACTTTTTTTTTCATTTACATTATGATTCGTTTATCAGTAATATGGTTATTAATGAACTGATATATAATTTTCTGCATGATTAATCAAGAATACGCATTTAATATAAATAGCCAAAGATATTAAGTGTCTATATATCCGAATGATTATCTTGTTCGTGCATATTTGTCTAAATAAATCATATTTTCAATAACTAGCTGCTATTCTTCATATTTCAGAGTATATAACGTATCTATAATTTTAATTGTTTTTCGCGCGTCCTATTATTCAAAATAGTAGTAGATACGTATGCAAATGCATACATATATACGTGCACAAGATTTATGCAAGTTTCAATGAATAAATAAAAGAGTGAGAGAAGAATAATTGAACACACATATATATAGAAATATGTGACTCCTTTTTCCACGTGTGCCCTACTGAAGGCATATGCGCGGACTAGTAAAGTTAGGCTCGATCGATATTCCCATGTTGGCAGATATCAGAAAGCTCTTAATAAGTGAACATCCGATTGTTCACTTCCTCTTTTCGGCAAGTGCCGACCTGACTATTAATCATGAGTTAGAAATGTCAAACTCGAAAGTACAAGTCCAATATATTCCGCGGTCTAGACGTTGTTGATAAAACTGTTTAATAATGTAATTTAATCGAATACGCTTCACTTAGTTATCGATTGTTTTTTCCCTACAACCAAGTTAGCCCACTTGCTTTATTGCGCACAGCTGTTAGATAATCAGCGGAGAAAACATTTTTGCTGGTTTGAACTTCCCATAAGAAATATGGCTATGCGTTATGATCCTGGATGTATCGACCCATGGTATCTGATCTACGTGTATGTGCCGAAAGATAATATATTTGAGCGATAAGGTTGAACTTAATGGGGAGACGTGGATTGTGTAATACAATATCTATTTGTATGTCTGACTGTACTTTTTTGTAATATTATATAATTTTGATTCAATAACGAAATAAAGTCTCTTGAAAGAGGCATATTTGACAATTTATTCAAACTTTTAAGTGCCTGTACAGTAGTTTTTGTCAGGATGCAAATATGGATATTTTCGTAATTGTACGGATGGATTTATTATTTGATACGTGAAGTACACTTGGGATTCTGTGTTGCTATTGGCAGAGTGATAATTATTATAGGAAGTGGTTAACTGATAAATATGATTAGAAGTCCTGAGCATTAAATATTTGATAAATTAAAGATTAAGTTATGAATTTTAGAAACAGTAAATATGTTAATTTTTTTGTCGATAACAAATGATATTACACTTGAGATAATGTGGGAATGTATTAGAATACGATTTATATATTTTTTTCGTAAAATTATTATCTCTCCCAATATTAAAATTCATTTATCGCCAGCATTCTGATATGAGAATCTTCCTTTAACATTGTTACTATACTCGGCGACCTTCAAAAACGCTTTTCAAAATGGCAGAGTACCAGAGGTTCAGCTGCTGTAGACTTGTAACATTCGTAGAACACTTATCCACAGACTGCTTATCTTAATTCATACACCCACGCGCTATTTACTTTACTCATACCAAGAAACACTTTCATCTGATATATTCATGCGGAAATAATAAGCAGCATGTCAACGGCATTCCATAACTTCGTGATAGATTTAATAGAAGATTGAAAAAAATTCTGATGTAATCATAAGACAGCAGCAGTGCCCGAAAGAATCAAACGAATTTCATAATTCATTAATAGCTACCTAAAGCCGATAAGCAGCTAATCAACAGCACGTTAAATCAACGTTACGAAAATTCCCTGCATTTCCTTTTTATTTTAGGGATTTTTATATAGTGCTTTTAAAACCAAAAAAACTTTTTAGAGATTTCTTCAGGCTGTTACCATGCAAAAATTATCACGAAAAGCAACAGAACAAAGCCACTCGAAGTACAGAGCACGTTCACTTAACAAAAGAGAATGAAAACGTAACAAGATTCGCCATGACATGACGTACACTCGCCACAAGAACGAAGGACCATCACGAAGGTTCCAATGGGTACGAGGCACTCTCCTCTGCTTTGTAAAAGGATCGGCACTGGATTCACTCTCTCGTAAGAGTCAGTCCTCTTATTTTTTCACTTTGGGTGCAGCACTCTCTGTGATATCTTCTCTTAGGAACTGAGCATCTGTTGCCAGCCGGCTAAATGTTCAGTCAAATATCTCAATGAGGATGTCAAGTGTTAATAAGAGGAACAATAAAATAAGTAACTTGACATTGTTTCAATTAATTTACATACACGGATAACAATATATCGCTATTCTTTTTCGCCGCTGTACTCACAAAAATGTTTCTCTTCCAGAATTATCCTTTGGGATCCCTACACAGTGTCCCAGTGCGTCGCCCGTAACTGTTCTTAAGAATTTCGTTCTGACACATCGCCCTACCCAGCTGTCACAGGAGCAGCCGATCGGAAATGCCGTTTCACTGGCACGTACCCATTTTACGGAGTAATTTCGCGGCCAAGGATGCGCGTACCTCGAGGGTTACTGGTTACCGTTTCGGATATGTAAGGGGTGAGACTGCTTTTGTCGACATTGGCAGGTGGTCCGCGCGCTCGTCGTTTGTTTCACTACGAGAGATGGCAGCACTCACAGGGGTTGCTAACGGATCGAATATCGCTTACGCATTTTCAAGGAAACTCCCTGTATCTATGGTATTGCTGATACAGGAAGTTTCTCAAAAGATTATGTTTTACGATTACAAAAAAAAAAACGAATTCTTCTGTAACTTTAAGAAACTGTCAAAGAATAACTATTTTTATTACGATTATCACGGATGATCCACTGAATTCATTAAGGACACACGGTATATAAGCGTTGACGATTAATAAGTCGTGATTTAAAATTGTTTTATACGATTGTTAAGTTTTATACACTCTATGTTTCTTGTACTCGATTTTTATGTAATTATTGTGAATTATTACAAGTTTCGAAATAGTTACTTTTTTTCAGACCGATGATTCAACCAAATTAATGGTAGTTAAAATGAATAAAGTCGTGAGAGCTGATGTTGTGCGAGTGCAGCGACCAGACAATATAATATATTAAAATTACTTTTACTTTTCAATGGTCAATAACACGGACTTGCATCAATGTAATACTTATCCCAGTGAGATACATCTTGTTTTTCTTGACTCATCCTGCCAATAATGAGTCTACCGTTCCAGTAATATTTACTATTAACACTAAGTAATTTCAACTGAACAAATACAACTTTTTTCAAGACGAAACATTTGTAATGAATATTCTTTTAACAGTCAATTTATTGTATGTATGTATGTCATAATTTTATAACGTGTTGAAACCACATCCCAACGCCATGGCACAGCATACATAGCTGACCAACGTCAATAAGATATAGGGTTAAACAATATCAAAACATGTTATTTAAAACAACTCAGCGTCTCCCAGCAAAGTGTCTTCATGTTACGAATTAGGGAAACTCATCAAACAATTTTACGTAATGTAGAGTACTTGCTTCTTCGACCTTGTATTTCTTTCAATGTCAGTGTTAAAATACATAACATTGAAATTGGCGATATCAGACAATCTAAACAGTATTTTTGATCGAATCGTATTTCCATCGATATTAAAAAAAATTTTGTCAAACAATATTTCCAATAAAATAATATAGACTGTATTACGCAATGATTCTTACATCACGATCCTCGATGTTATAAAAATCATTAAATTTTTTTAGTTAATTGAAAATAACCAATTTAATAATATCAACTCGTAGTATTTATTAGTACATCGATCTGGTACGGTCAGATAAGATTTGCGTGCGTAACTATTAAATTTCGTATACAAGTTTATAGTTTTTATATCTTGTACGTATGTATGCTTAGTTCATCGTAACTGGCTCCACTGCTTTGTATTATGTTCGCTTGATTTTATACATATATTTCTACTGTAACACTATAGCATCGTGAGGCATGAGTACACGAGGTTAAGTATGAGGTATAACCCACTATATGTGCATCGATGTAAATAAGAGAGAGTTTCTGCAAGGTATCCAAACTATTGCGCAACCTGATACGGAAACACTTTCTTCAGTTGCATTCACGCAATGCACTAACTTCCACTAACCACTTTACTTACCCGTTCTGTCTTGTACAGCGGCACTGTGTCTCAAAAGTGAGAGCGAGATGTGTACTCAGCCGTACCACAGTTCTTCTACAACTGACACGAACCATGCGTTTCTGCCCACCTAAATATCTTTACTGCTTACTCTAATTGCCCTTTCCACTCAATTTAATGGTGAACTTAAATTCAATGGTGGGTTTCGATGTTTATTAATAAGGATTGTGTTTTTAATTAGATGTTTCCAATAGGTTTTTGCTTCCTCATAGAGGAAGCTATGTGACGGTGGAGAATTTGCCTGTCGAGATTTTCATGTCACCATGTTCGGAATATGCCAAAACGTCGAGAAAACACGTTTGGAGAAAAGTTCCGGATGTATGTGTCTGTGTGCGTGCGTGCGTGTGTTTGTAATGGCCTCCCAAAATTCAAGCGTTTGTAACTCGAGAACTGTTTTAGCTACAGCCCCCAAATTTTGCAGGCATGTGCAGCTCTATAATACCTCCATCGACTATAATTTTCGTTATGATTCAAGCTGCGGCTCGGACTTTTTGTCGTTTTCAAATTCCCCAAAAAAGGACGTTATCACGGTAGCGACCGCAAATTTTGTGATAATCGTCTACATAGTTCTTGACAATGAGATTTTTATCCAAGGTTTGTTGGTATTGCATTTGGGCCGAATCCATCGAGAAGTTTTGATATTATGATATTTTGAATTTTTTGAAAAATTAAATTTATCAATTTAACTCCCGTCAACTTTGACCGATTGAGCTTCAATTTTCTAAAAGTATAGAACATCATAGAGCCATGATATGTCTCAAATTTGACGGAGATCGGCAAAACGGATTTGATTATACATATATTCAAGTTTTTGAATTTCAGCCGATTCAAAAATATTAGGCCCGATGAGATCATGCAAGAGATTTATCCTTACATGCGTTCTCTACAGTATGAAGCACTCCAAGTTGTGAGAGGCATGGAAGAGAAGAATTTAAATTTTGCAATTTGCTTCCTCCGAATCTTCGGCAGTAGATGAAGATTCATTTATGAAGAAGCCAAAGATTTAAATAAATGAAAATGCTTCCTCATATAGGGACTTCGTACACTACTTACGATTCGGAGGAAGCAAATTGCAAGTTTCAACTTACGGTTTGTTTTTTAGATATACATGCGCTTTTATTTTATTCATGTTTTTTCATTGCTGTATAATTTTTTTTAATTTTCCTAAACTGTAATAAGCATATGTGCCGAATTTGTTACTCTTATAAACAATCTTTATGTAACTCATGAAAGAAAAGCGCTACTTTTCGTGCTTCCAAAGTGTGGCGTAAGTGGCGCTTTATAACTAAGGATGAGATAAAAATGCTGCGCAGGTGCAAATCGGTCCAATTTTACTTTATCCCACTAGTGCTTTCTTCTCGCACTAGTGCGATAAAGTAAACTTTGTTCTCGCCCGCTGTCATGACACGCATTCGCTTTGGAAGCCTTCCTTGCTTTCCTTATGGCTGCCTCCTCCAATGAGGAGATGTGCCAGTAACTTTGGAGGCACAAGAAATAGCAATTTTCATGCATGCGTTACAGAAAATATTATGCGATACTAGTGCAATAAAGCGAACATTATACGCAGGTCGTGAAGTTTGTCACACTGGCCGCACTCGTACCACAAGCAGCACTCGCCTTCGGCTCGTGCTGCTGTGTTACTTGTGCGGGTTGTGCGATCAACTTCACCGCCTGCCTATAAAGTTCGCTTTCTCGCACTCGTATCGCAAAGTACTATTCTGGTATATAAATTTCTAACTTTATTCGCGATAGCTTATATTTTACGATGAGTTACCTTGTAAAATTTCATAAAAATATGGCTTGTAATCGGCTATCCCGTTATAGGGAGAAGATAAGACCTCGTTGAAGAATTGGCAATTAATAAAGACACGTGACGAAAACTTTGATTCTAAAAGATACGATAGTAAAATACTTTTGTCATCTAAAAATTCTTCATCCCAGTGTTAGTTCGCGAAGTCGAAACTAGAATGGGTATACATTTGTTAGGTAATCTTACAATTATTATGTTCACTACTGTTACGTGTATTATATTATAGTTCGACTTTACTTATTTAGTATTGCAGTCAAGGTTAAATATAAAATTATAACGAATACAACCTTGTAGGCTTAGTCGTACCGACGAATGCGAATAAAACGCTAAACTGTTTTTTTAAGTATATTACACTGGACAAAAAAAATTGAAGGTTTACAGTGGTTCAAGGATCTTATGGGAGATAATTGTGTTCATTAATGCGAATGTATTTTGCAGGATACTTCAATTATAATTTAGTCGAATATTTTTTGCACGAAATAAAATACTTATGGCCTACGAATACATGACGTCTTTATTTTTTTGGCATAGCAAATATTTGTTTTTTAGAATGTAAATATCAGAGATTTCGTTGCATTGAAACGATTGACAAATTTTCTTAAGCGTCAAGCACGTTAAACAGTGTTTCAATATTATAATTATAATTTCCGCTATATTTTAAACAGAGTGCAGGTCAATGGTTAATAATAATAACGATTAGACATATATTCTGTGATTTGGCCATGTCGCAATGTTAGATGAATTTAGCGATGTTATAAGGGCCAATAGGTTAAAGAGCGTTTCGCCTTTCATTGGAGTATATTCATTCCAAGAATTTTTATTCGTTTCTTCATGGGGAGCAATTTTATTTTTTTTATTCATTAAGCGGACTCAAGAGGATTAGACAAAAATGTCTATATTGATGGTGCCCGGGTGAGCCTTCTACGCCTCTGAAGAAGTCCTGTCAAAGAGAACCAGGGGCATACATTCCAAAAAAACCAGTTACTCCGGACATTCGGAGAGCGTTTTAATGGTCAGAGGGCATACGGGGGTCGCAGAAGTTGCATGGAGCCGTATATCGAGGGAGCAGAGATGAATGTGATTTCCACCTCCCAAAAACGGCACTGCAGCCACCCCAATAGCAAAAATGCCAGGATCTACTTCATCGGGATCGTCGTAGCAAATGACGTGCTATCGTTTCTACCGTTTTGTTTAGTAATAGTACATTATGTAGTATCAATACTATTATATAATAGTATCATATACTATTTTTTACAACAATGTACGGAAAGTTCACAGTATATGCACAAAAAAGAAGCACGAAATGGTCTACCCTTGAATGGACCATTTTGTGCTTGTTTTTTGTTCTGCAAACTGTAAACTTTCCGTACAGCGTTACAAAAATATATATGTATAACGTACGGATTAAGTACTCTTTCACAGATACAACGTATTTCGAACTGTATAGAGAATCGGGTTATATAAGGTGAGTAAAATGATAGTTACCCAGAGCCAAAATAATAGCTTCATGAAAAGCGTGCTGCTGTTATGCAAACTCTGTGTTGGAATACAGCGTTTTTGGCTATTAAGGTATAAACAGGGTAAACAAGAAATTCTGAACATGTGCAATACTCGAAGTTTATGAAAAGGTAACTTTTGTAAATTAAAAACATCAAATGTTTTCCAACATAATATATATAAATATTTAAAGATTATATCTGAGAGTTATGTAAAGCCACCTGAGAAATGTTTTTAGAAAAAGTTGACGCTATAACATTTCTAAAATATTTTTAATTTATTCAATAAACAGTCCGAAATCTCCAATTTCTTATTTACAAATAGTGTGGATTTTTCTGATTGATCTCGGAGCTAACTGCCTCATTTGCAAAAACACCTTGAGAATATAGCATCTCATTAATAGATAAATTGAGTAGGTCCTAGCCAATAAGGCACTTGACTAAGAGTACTGTAATTGAAGGGGAAAAAAAATTACAGACAAATCATATTGTCCCGTCTCTCACTGTCAAAAAGCTTATTCATCAGAGATGTCGACTTTCGTAATTGAAGGTTGAAAATGGCACAGCATTGAAACGTGACGGTGTAGCATTGAAAGGTAAAATTGAATAATCTAGTAGCGCGTCTGAAGTTGCTCATTGGGCACTTCTATATATTAATACTTATCTTTCGTAAATGTTGCTTAAGATGAAAAAGATCGATAAGAATAAAGTGCAAAAACGACTGAAAGAACGATGCAATAAAAAGACGATAAAAGCCAAAAAACTTAATTTACCTGTAGAAATACGAAAGGAGAATTGTGCCGAGACGTAAATGCAATTTGTTTTCTTTTATACCGCGACAAGTGGTCCATATTCCTATTTCTGTCAATTACAATCTGCTCTAAAGATCAATAGAATTGATTCTTTTCTTTTTTTCTTTATGCCGCCTCAAGGTATTGGTAAGATACTCTTACCATATATGATGACGTCATGTGTGAATATTAACCCTGCACATGAACATTATATTTTGCGTGGCTTGAGACGAACAACGGGATTAATTCTGGTAGTAACGATTGTCAAATTCGTATTATATGCAAACCATCGAACGAAGGACTCTACAAGATCATCGGGGGCTTTCGGGTGATCTACACAGATATTTCCTGTATAATGACGAAAATGACCCGAGTATTTTGATCTAAGGTTGAACATTACTACATTGTGATTTGAATTATTGATAGGCCTATAAATGCTAGCCATAAAGTTTCTTTTCTCTTTTTATTGTTTTTGCATCTTCGTAATACTTGGAAAATTATATTCGGGTGTAATATAATTTTGCACCAATAAATCTAATATTCTAATAATTGTACGCATGATACTCTATGTTAAGAATTGTGCACAATTTATTTTTACGACTCGAAGATTTTGCACAGACTATTGTGTATCACGAATTGTGCACTGTAAAATTGTACACCATTTTATAAGCAGAAACACGGACCTCCGAGAGCGTAACGCTAAAAGATAAGTAGAATGGTGTGTATACAATTTTTTAAATTTTGTGCACAATTTTTCATTCACAGATTTTATATACAGAATTATTAACCGGCGGTGCACACTAAATAAATCATGGTGCACAATCGAACGGTGCACAGTTAAATGTGCATAATCGTCTATTCACAATTTTTAGAACATAAAAATAAATTGTGCATAGTTCGTTATATAATATATTTTATGCGTAATTATTCGCCGGTGCACATTTAACACCCGCTCATTAAATTCTGTATGTACCTCTTGTAGATAAATACTGTTCTCGAAACCCCGAAGAGGGAGCATATAGACTGATGAAATAAAGATATCTCATTTACCATTGCGCGATGAAGATGATTTAGTTCGGTGGACCAAGTATAGATATATGACTGCGCTGAGAAGTAACTTTCTATCGCCGCGAGGCGCCTTATGTAACGGCATCCCGACTAACATGGGCATATAGACGGTATATGTATCTCCAGGCGAAGAGCTTGATCAAATTTGTTCCTTACGTTTCATTTAGTATATTTTGCCGTAGCACTACTTAGGTGTAACGAATTCGATTAAGTAACAACCCATTCGACACAATCAAACTTTCGATGAATTGATTTTGTATTATTTTTTTGTTTGTAATTTATATAATTTTCCTATTTTCAAAACAGACATTTTTAAACAGTTTTAGAAATAGATTACAGAAAAATGTTTAAGTAATACAATTTTTTCGTACAAAGTTATTTGGAACTGTTGTACTAACTGATTCTTGTACAGATATCAAATACATAACCTAATTTCATTGGTAGGTCAATCCTGAACTATCTGATATGAATGAGATAAGAAGAGGATTACGATGAAACTAATTTGAAACTATAGAAAATAATGTTAGCAAAGCGTCTACGTCAATTTTTTGGAAACCAGCCTTTGTTGAATGTATGTGTCACTAACGTACGTCACTCATTTTATTACCCATGGCGCCTCAAAATGCTTACATCGCCAACGGAAATATTACGTTCAGTAAATCTAGGATATTTACGACCATTTGCAGCCGCGCCATTCGAAAGAATGGTATACGTACGGCCAAATTCAAAATGACAATATCACTCAAAGCCTCGAATTATCAATAAAATCACAATAAAACTTGTCCCTATCGAAAATTGGTTTTGTAAAATTACAAGTACTTAAAAATTCCTGAAATGTAATTAGCATTTGGTCTGACATTTTCTAAGTCCAAATAAAAAAATGTGCGAGATCCAGATTAAATATTTATCAGGCACTTGCATCCTGTCATGGTCGTGACGTCATAACCAGTCTACTAAAATAAATACAAGTCTAAAGCTCAGTCTTTTCCTGGAGTCCTAATTGCGCAAAATTTCCCAAAAACATAGCTCACATACGAATGAATGGACCATGGAACGAGTTCCTGGAAGGAAAGGAAATCTCAAACTGGAGAAAGGCTTCTATCACTTCTCATATAAGTGGGATTTGCACGCGTGACAAAACGCACGGTATGCTAAATCCTGTTTAAAATAACGTTATGGGATATTCCACGAGGAAAATACCAACCGACGAGACACAAGGATCCATAAAAAGTGACCTATTTGTCCATAAATTAAACACTGACCATATCTTAGTGCTAACATGACTCTACGTTGTGTGGTACACACTTCTTAGATCGTCCAAGAGAGTCTGTGAATGAGATATTGCAAGAGATAAAATTATCTAGCTAATATATTTATCTGTATCAAATGGAATTAATTATTAGGGCTAAATTCATTTTATCTCTCATATAGTCTTAATCGGTATTCAAGATTTCATTGTCATACATGAATTGCACAGACGTGCCAGCTTCTGATAGTAGATCAGCCACGAGCCATCTTCTATATATTATATCTATATTGATCGTCGAATCATCTAGATCGTTTTAGTCGTGCTGAATGAGCTTAACGGAGTAACGTTATTATATATAACAGTATAATGTTCTGAATCATCGGAGAATTCCATGACTGACATAAGTGATAAGTTTGATGAGATGGTGACAGATTAATTTTGCTAGCATGCGAAGCACTGTAGATTTTTTTCATTGAGAGTTAATTGACGACGGGTCATGAACCTCTCATTCGACAAACGTGAATCTAAAAGGCTAGTTCACATACTATAGATCAGGGTCAACTAGGGCGAAGGTATAGGATTAAAATGAGTGGGCTAACTTCAGGTGGTGGAGTTAGCTATGAATCTATAACACTATACATTTGATAAATATTATATATGTAGATATCTATGTACTGCTGTAAATCAAACAATGACATTCTGCTGTGATAGCAACTATTGAAACTCTAATGCAATTCCAGTGTAAACCATTATGTGTTCCGAGTAGGTATGGAAAGTATCATAAACAATCAAAAGATACAGAGCATATGGCGATTATTTTTCATTTCATTTATGTATGACATGATATCCTTATCGATGGGTTTTATATATTTAATCAGTAATCGCCTGATATACTATTGTATTATTATTTGAATAATAAAGTCAATCGGAATATTATATATATTTGTAAAGTGCACTTGGTTGAAGATCCTATACCTGCGAAGTTTATCTTTGTAATTTTACTTATCGACAGTTACAAAGGATAGTGAGAACGAATTTTGCATAAACTTATTAAACATTGTAGTTCATAGACATCAGACTTCGTTGTCGTGAAGCATCGAAGCGCGACTTAATCTTGCTTTATTAAGATGCTTCTCGTGTCAAGTCTTAAGGCTTATTTACTATTGCAGTAGGTGGAAGATATAATTAGTATCCTATGTTCTTTATTAGCACAAGAATAGGAGCATTTTTTGAGGGACTTGTTTCGATGAAGGTATTTTAATTCGGTGATATTTATTTAATTACTAAAATTAATGATAAGCCAAATTTTATATTAGCTTGGAAATTGGACCGTGGAATATTACGCGGGAATTTTTTATTCTAGATGGTACGCTATTTTGGGATGTATCAATGAGGCGTTAGAATAGAAAATCCATATTTCAAATAACCCTAATCGAAATTACTTGTTACTTTAAATGGAAGGATTAACATACCAGTGTTTAAATATGATAAGGACTAAGCGTTCTGAAGCAATTTATACATAGTGATTTTGGAAAAGATTAATTTTTTTAAATCACCTATGTGTACATACTTCAACTGATACCCGGGCAACGCATTAAATAATATTTTTACTGTGTGATAACAGATTTGTGTGACAATATATTTTGAAGCGTTTGTTACAGATATGAAATTATGTTTTTTTTTTGTAAACCATACTATATTAATTTTCGAAAAACAAGAAAACATTTTAATGTCACAAGAAGCATGTTTCAGGTACCATATAGTCAGGTTGTAAGATTAGTTTCATAATCAGGGGACTCTTTTACATTGTAACTAGGAATCAAATGGCCCCTCAAATAGACACTGATCTCACGGTCTAACCATACATATTGCTTGTTTGGTACGTTACCTAAGTGACGTTATCCATTATTTTCTAGGCATGACATCAATTAATATAAGAGAATCTTAAGTTTTATTACTGCTCAAAACAATCTAAATAATCTTTTAATTGGTACATATTAATCTTCAGATTGTCATCGTCTTATTTATATATATATATATATATCACATTTCTATTATTTGACCGCACGAGTATCCACGAAATAGCCAAAATAGCCACATAAAAACCTTAAAGATCCTTAAACGCACGAAATAAAGCAGCTCCAACTAAAAGAACGACAGTTTCCTGAAAGTGGTAGTTCTATTTCAAAAATACTTTTATCGCTTGATGACTCGACGCGATATTTGTAACAAGCGATCGTCGCAACTGATCAGTCGTTGAAAATCTTCGATATTTTTACCAATCATTCCCGGTATATTTAGTTTCTCCAAGTTATGCAGCGTCGAAGAGAACAAAAATCAAGGCATCTAATCGACCGCAAAAGAATAGTGCGATTTAAAAATAACAGATGATGCGATTATTAAGCCTGTTAAATATTCTTGTGCTATTGTGGTATATATTGTGGTATATATTTTACCTTACTGTATTTTAATAGCTAAAGGATACCGTTATGCATGTATACTTTATTGGTTTTAATGTATTAATTCAAACCCGTCATGTCTCTTATCACCCGCTTAGAACCAGCTTTAGCTACCATTGATAGATATAGGTAGAGCGAGGGGGAGAGAGAGAGAGAGAGAGAGAGAGAGAGAGAGAGAGAGAGAGTCGGGGCTAGCTTTGAGCCACGCATTTAATCCTAGATAGATAGGCTTGGCAAACATTACTGCAGATTGCTGCGGGAGTTATATCTCTGGTTATAACGATAAGCACTATGGATTCCCACATGCTTTAAAGCTGCAGTCATAAAACTGTCCGAATCTTGTAAGTTAATATGAATGATATATCAGGTCTCGCTATTGCTGATCGATGCATTGTACTTCGTTTGATTCCTCTGACGTATGTATAAATGAAGATTCTTTGGAATTGATTTAAGATACCGGATGCTCTTATATTTATAAATAACATCTGTCGACACGTAATACACTACGTGATGTTAATCAAGAGTGAGATATTGTCACGGGCGAATCAATATTTCAATAGACTGCTTCGTTCGGTGTACAGAATTTACATATGGAAGTATTTCATTCATGAAATTTTTAGGTAAGTGACGTATATATGAATCGGCAAATATACAGGGTCTTCCGAAATTACCTGACCCGGTGGGTGTTGCGGTGTTCGGGAGGCTTCACTGATCACGAAAATGACCTGCGTTTTGTCCGGAAGCTGTTAGTTTTTAAATGGGAGCAGGTCAAAGTTGACCAATCAGAGCGAAGCATCAACAAAAACGTAGGCCCTTACGAATTCTGAGGTTTCTTCCCTCGCTGTTGTTTCTCAGTGGCTATGGGCAGACTGAAACCAGGCGAAGCCATGCGTATTAGGTGTCACTCGCTGAGAACAGTCATGCACTAACTGAAACCTCCAATATCTTATGATAATGTGGGAAATAATAAAGATCTGATTGTTCTCAGCGAGTGATATCTAATAGGCATGGCTTCGCCTGACTTCAGTCTGCTCATATCTACCGAGAAACAAAAGCAAGGGAAGAAAACTCAGAGTTCGCAGGTGCCTACGTTTCTGTTGATGCTTCACTCTGATTGGTCAACTTTGACCTGCTCCCATTTAAAAACTAAGAGCTGCCGGACAAAACGAAGGTCATGTTCGTGATAGATGAAGCCTCCCGAACACCGCCATACCCATCGGGTCAGGTATTTTCGGAGCACCCTATATATTTGCTAATAAGATGTAGTTTTTTTTTATTTACCTTAGAACGGAATATTTTGTATTTTTTCCTCAGAATTTTCTTCAGAACATTCCTGATATATTAACGAGTAATATATTGAAATCATCATTTTAAAATGACGTATCACCAGACATCCTTCGAACGCTTACTTCATGTGACTTTTATATCGTCTACATTCGACTTTGGAATTCATAAACTATTTTGCAATTCGTAGCCAATATTGGCATTTGTGACGAGTACGAATTTCGATATCGCTTTAAAATTAAACTGCCGTTTTAAATTTCTCTTACGCAGTTCCGGCTCGGTTCGGTCAACACAATTCGATGCAGATACTCATTGAAAGTTTTACGAGAATGGGTGCTAATTCCAAGAGTGTGAGACATCGGAGATATTTTAGAGTGTTGTAATAAATTACAATGAGAGTCAGGAAATTGTAGTCTTTGAAAAATAGTATTCACTGAAATTTTCAAAGTATCTTTTACAATCGAATGGATTCGTATTTCTGTGTTATCGAACGCAAAGGCTTCCTTCTAGCCAGTCCAATAGCACTATATTCCAAAATATCACATAACGTTTCCACCTCCCGACTTTTGATATTTGTGGTTTACATTTCGGGAAAAAGAATATTTTTAAGTTGTGCAGCTGATATATATCTATATCTTCGTTATATATTGAAATATTTCGAGAACATTGAATTCGAACTGTAGATACGATGTAGTAAGTTGATACGTTCTTCAAGATAAAATATTTTAAACCATATACATTGTCAATCAACTTTTCAGACTCACAGTTACATCTATTGAGATTATGCCGTACTTCACTTTTATTACGAAGAATAATTTTAGTCTACGTGATAAATCTAAAATTGACCCGGTTATGATATTCTCTGTACACTACGAAAATAGAGCATCCCAGATCATTCATAGATCTATCTCCTAGGCTGAAGTTATCCTTCTAAGGTCTAAGTGTAAGTAATATAGTATCTTTGGATTTTTCTAACATATATACAATAAAAAGATACAATACAGGCTTTATTATATGTATAGAAAAACTTGAGTAAAAATCAATATCATAAGGAAAATCCAAATATAGCATATTCTCTTGTTAACGATCCACGTAGATCAAAGAGTTCACCACGTAAGACATCTAGCCTATAGCTATATTACTATATAGTCACACGTAGATGGTATTATCTCCATCCAAAGACGTAGTACTCATCCCTCCTATAGCTTCCCAAAAACGTGAGACTCCCGAGGCGATCTCTTCCTCCCAATATCCCAATAGCTCCAGGATTTTCGTTTTCCAGCATGACAACGTGTCACCCGGCAAAGTCTCACTTTCACGGGACGGGATAACCCCGACCATCAAATGCTGTTTCTAAAAATACTACCGGTCCGACTATTTCTGAAAGGTATGACGTCAATTAATTCACAGGCTGGTCGCGTCTCGACGCCTTAGAGTTGCTTGACCGGTGTCGCGAAAGGCGTTGTCGTACACCGCAGTCGGTAGCCACCGTTGCTCGATCGCCCACTTGAATACTGACCTTACTTTTCTTCCGTCTTACGTATAGGCTTATTCAGGTTGCACCAGATTTACAGAACGTTTCTTTTAAAGGAGAGTAAAAGTTTTTCATACCTCGATAACGACCTTCGTTCTAGCATCGTGCTGGCGGATCTGGATCGTATCTACGTATTTTTTTGTGCATAGTTAAACGCCATGATTGATACTCGGAATGATAATTTACTTCTTCCGCAATTATACCAAGTCCGACATTCTTTAGTTTCCATCGTCGTACTTATGTATCAGGAAAGTAATAATACGATTGATCGGTGTGATCCTGGGGAATACCCAACACCTTGACAATGCTAATGATTCATAATCGGTACCAACGAACAATAGTTTGGTCATACAATATCGATTAGTGCCGTCATACATAACCTCCTACAACTTTAACTTTGGAATCAGATATTATTTGCATATACAATTGACGTGTAACGAGCATTGAAATTGTTAAAATTAAATAAATTTTCAACAGTTCAGATTTTTTGGTGAACCTCTTTCAAATATATATCACGCGTGCGATTCTTCGTGAATGACGTATTCGTGCGTGGGATATAAAAGTTAAACAATTTCTACCACGACTGTCCAGTTTCTTCGAGGCGTTATTGTGGAAGTGACATGACATATTAACAACTCGCATGGAGGCGTGTGCCACTGTTAAAGTATTGAGTCACGATGTTCTAATCTTAGACGACGGCCAATATCGTTTCTGGACCACGGCTCTGTAACCGATGACGTCGAATTGTATTGCGTCACGACGACCTCATCGGCTAGCGAATCGGAATACACTGTACGAAATGTCTCCAATTGGTTGGTCATATCACTATTTTCCTCATACAATGTTAAAGCCTGATATCTCTTATCTCCCGGTAGCCTTGCAATTATCATTATCCGTCGCATAAAGGCGCAGAAATCGATGCGAAGAATGTAAAATAGCTAATAACAGTATAGACATGAGAATGCAGAATTTCTAATTTGGAATTAAATTGAAAAATATTAATACACGGAGTTAACAGAGATAATAAGCAGGTACATGTCGTTTAATACATATTCTGAATAGATAAAGTATATCGCGTACTACTAAGTCGGTTGTAGTACGATAGAAATAATTGATAATAATTGGTAAATTGATAATATTACAAATATATTCCACACGCCGTTAATGTTACTCATATGGATATATTATAATTAAAAACAAATATACATTTCGCCTCGTGCATTTTTAGTGCTCGATGCACTAATCTCTGACGTCATACTATTCGTTATTACGTAATATTTAGGATCATACGTAATAATATGCGTTCTGACAAAACCAGAGTGTCATTCAGTATACGCTTTTGTGTACATTGTAGGGGGTACTTACCCATTTTTCCCATAAAGAATCTTAAAAAAATGTTTAACGACGTCACGGGACTTGAGCGTTACGTCATTATATCAATATATTCGTGGAAGAGATTTCGCAGCTTTTACGAAACTTTTAACCCACTCACACCGCGTTCCGTTTCATTGAAAACTCAAAGTACCAGACGTGCGCTGCAACAGGTGGTCTTTGAATTTTTTCTTTACTTATTCCTCGTAGGCACTTCGACGAAGTCGACCAATTAAACCGGATGCATGACGAAGTTACTCGTGTACTTTCATGTAACGCTAATGGCTGACGGATGAAATACAATTTATTTTACGATTCAGGGAAATGGTTATAACTATAGAATATTCGTGGATATACACGCGTGACTCTGTTGCGTTTGTGTATGGTTTTAAATACAATATATTAATAATTTTCATATTATTTAATATCGTTCTTACATTATATATTATTCTTCCTATCAGTTAGGATATTTATTAAATGTACCAAAAGTCTCCGAATTAGCTATGGGAAAGGGTCTTTTAACCATATTCGATGTTATATAAGCATCCCTTATATTAATTTAATAAGATTTATAGATATTATCCGTTTGACTATCTCAATCTTTTAAGAGGTTTGTCATATGATACGTTTTTTCACGATATTACAAAAAATAATGTATGAAGTAATTCGTTTTTTAAATTATATCTCACATATATTTTTTTGATTACTTGTTTGCGTATGTTTATCATGATTATATTCTTTCTGTAACATTGTCTGTAACGTCTGTGTACTGAAATTCAGTTCTGAGTTCAGTTTTTTCGTAACTGTCCTCCTAGTGCCATTATAATGTAGTTTAAGTAAATTTACTGTGAACTGGAATGAATTCGGACAATGACTTATTGTTAGTCAGTAGTGTATCACATGACTGGGATTACACATTTATTGAACCCTTGCCAACTATCGATAGAACGCGTACACCATGACCTACATTAATTTTTATTTTGTATCTTAATTGGAACATCGTTTTGCCTTCATTGGCCGCTACGTCATTTTTCAGGGTGCAGAGTCGTAGTAGCTACTCAATTGAAATTGAAATGTAGATCACTTGCGTCCTATTATAAATCTTGTGTTCTGCATTCCAGATACTTTTTGCAAAGAGCCATTAATTACTAATGACTTCTTAGCAAGGACAGGTAAAAAATAATTTTATTAATCGTTATCAATTACTTTATATAATATTACTTGAATGAAAGTTAAGTCTTATCGTGTGATAAGAAATTAATGAACGTGACCGTTTTGATCGATTTATATAAACGTAAAATTAATTCTGGTACAAATTACTTTAATTTATAACTTGCATATGGATATTAATCAGATAATGTTTGATTATTGTTATTATTATTATTAATAATAAAGATCGAAAGAGGATTCATTTCAATGTGTTTATATTCGTTTTCTGTCATACAAATAAATTGTTATCGGCTTTCATTTGTCATTTAGCTACGTGGTAAGTTCGTCATTTAATTTTCGAATGACTAACGAGAGCAATTATCAAATGAAAGGTTGCAATGATCGATTACCAAATTTCGATATCCCTGCTATGGTTTATTACCTGTCGTGTCTGAACAAATCTAGTGCCCGACGAAAGATATATTATCGTAATCACTAGGTAGCATACATATCGCAGATATATTTTGATTTTTAAGCAAATTTTATATAATCCTACAAAAACTGTTGTTCTAATTATAAATCTTAATAAAAATATGTACAAGCCGTCTCACAGAAATCTACGTGAGAACGTACATGAATCTACGGTTCTGATAAAATATTTACGATATATGTATATCACGTTATCACGTCTCATATATTCATCAGAATATTCTGATTGGAGCGTGATTCTATTCCGCGCAATTTTATAAAATTTAAATGAAAAATTTAAATTTTAGTTAATTTTAGTTTAACCTTACGATGCTAGATTTGACAAACATATTTGTGCATTTTTACAGCGCGAAAAATGGTGCCATCGTTGCAAGTTTCGATAACTATATAGTGCATTCCTATATTTTAGAAATTATTTTTCATTGTCGCAAAACTGTTAGAAAGCACCAAAGGATATTTCCAATCATTCTGACAAAAAATCGTGCAAACAAAATTGCAAAATATTTTGAATTGTTTAAGTCTACAGAATTAATACGAAGGGGAATGTCCGTTTCAATAAAACGTTTCCGTTTTATTGAAATTTTCAAAAGCGTATATACAGTTTGCCATGCAGTTTCGTATTACAGTACTTTGTAATCCAAGGAAGTGCCGATTGCATATGGTTCTTTTAATAAGGCGTAGTTTCGAATGTCTCTAAGAAGAGTAAAAAACAAGAGAAGTATGAAAGTCGGTCGCTAAGTAAATACGCGAAACGCGATACGGTGAAAGAATAAAGTATATCAGTTAGATACATTGAGAATGAATATTTATTTTTTATATATTATATTTACGCTAACAATATATTTATATACGTATAAAAACATTTTTATATATTTTTTCGCAATACTTAAACAATAAAAATTACTGCATTGAATATTTAAATCGATCTATGTTGATAATACTAAAAATATATTTGATATGATATATTCAATTTACTTTTTTTAAGCGATTTACTTTGTTCAATCGTGAATGTACCATATTAACAAAATTTTTGTGTAGAGATTGCAAATCAGTATTTTTTATTAATTATAAACGGGTGCAATCGATGAAAACAAATTTTATATGTAATATCAGCTATATATATTATCAAATTTTATTCGTGCTACATGATCCCCCCTAAGTTTTTTCTTTGCGTCATGTTCATTGTAAAGCTAGCTTAAAATATCATAGATAAGGCCAAACGTTTACCTTTCTATACGTGGAATATTTTCAGAGACGAATGTACGTATAATGTACGAGTACAATAAAATTTATAGTACGTAAGTCAGGTACGTTTTAAAGTTAATTTAATTCATAGAAATGTAAACGGGTGACAAAATAAATTATTTTGAACAAGAAATTATATCGATACGGAAAACAGTGCAATTATTAATTGCGTTCTCGTAAAGTAGAAAAGGTTTGAAAAATAAAAAAATTAGTCAAAGAAAACCTGAAGGCAAAGAAAAATAACAAGAGTAATTGACGCAACATTTCTATACTATGAAGCAATTCTTTAAAGTCTTATTATCCACGTTATCATTTGCCCAGCCGAACAATTGGTTACGCCAACTTTACGGCCTTGACACATGGGTAATGTCACTTGAATTTATGCTTTTAGGATATATTTCTCTTCGGAGAAATTTTTTTAATAGGTACAGAAGGTCGTGTTTGATGAGAACAGTTCACACGTCTCTTCTGACGCATTAGAAACCTTTGGGCATTTTTTGGGCATCATCTACTAAATGTTAGTTTAACCAACGAAGATCATAGTTTATCTTATCTAATACCTGAGCTTTTTCTATGAGAGACATTTCACCCATTGACTTTTGTCGAGTCATCTTTCTAGGAGAACGGCAAATTTTAAGTGGACGTTCAAAAATTCGAAAGCATATTATACAGTTGGGATTTACGCAAAATTACATCATTAATCATCCGTTTTTAGCTTTTCAATGACATATAATATCTATCGTACGAATTAACAAAGCGAAAATGAATATTGCTCAAAAAGACATCAAGTTATTGACATCAATTTCCCATGAACACTATCGATGGTTATTATCATCATGCGCCGCTATAGGAGGGTTGAAATATAAAATTGAGACTTTTGATTGTACAGAAAGATTAAATTTTGTCGCCATTTCAACTAACGATTAATTAATAATTAATTACAAATTCGATAATTTCACTTATTCATTCTCACAAGCTATTCCTAAATTTTCATTCGTCGCTTAGCATATTGAACCTTATCTCGAGCATGGATACTGTAGTCCTGACAGGCCGAGAAAACCTACAGAAATAAAGCTTTAAAATAATTCTGGAGAAAATCAAAATTTATCAAGGAGCATATCCTGAGTACCTTTGAAACGAGTCCTGACCGTACACAGTCGACGAAATTCCGTGTCTTGTGTAGTAGCGGAAGAACTCCCGGTTTGGGAATTCAGAAGGCCGGGACCAAACGCCTGATAAAAGTCAGGGAGGAACCCTGAGAGAGTGGGGGGATAGCTAACGCGGTTGGTATATATGCTGGAAGCGAGCAGCAGCATGGTACAGTTCACCACGAGACAAAACGGAAGAGATAAACATAGAGAAAGGTGCAAAATATTGAAATAGAAAACGGTGTTAAACATAAATATATTTTCTTAGTGAAATCGAAAACATTCATAAAAATCAGTGAAGTGCGATAAGCAATTATCTGTCTTTTTTTTCATTATCTTTTACCTGTGAAACGAGAACGGAAATTGTATTTCTTTGCGAGGGAAATATCGTGTCGCATAAGTCTACAAGTTTCAAAGATGAAGAAGTTCAGTATTGTGCGATTTGAATTCACAACGGTAGTGGTTGCTGCAGTGTTCTTGATGATCCTATTGCCAGAAACCATTCACGCCAGACCATCCGGTCTTACGAGGTAGAAATCTTTTGTTGCTTCTTTTAATTACATTTCACAGGTCATTCATACTCTTTAGTTAACATAATACTTAATCACTCGTTCGTTGGATATAGATTTGTAATTTAAAAAACAAATATTCATGTAGATGCGCCACGTAAAGTACTAATTGTCATTATTGACATTGACGGGGAATGAATTTTAAAAAATTTTTTTTTATTATTTATTTAAATCCTTTTCTAATAGAATATTTGACTGTTATGCTGTAATGCGATCACTTGTTACTTTTATGACTTATATTATGATCAGTGCGAATAATTAAAAACTGGCAGATACATTGTACGGAAGTCCATGTAGGTATATACTGAAATAATTAAACGTAACTTCTCATTCTCATTACCCATATATTGTATTTGAAAAGTGAGCCGCTGCTAATAAATTGCTGTATAATTAGCAACCTGCTTCACGTTCAAGGGGGTAAAATCTCGCTATACGAAACCACATACACATGATACTTTAACGTGACACAACGTATCATGGTTTTCTTGCCATTATAAATATTTGTCTAATAAGATGGATATAACCACGAACATCACAAGTTCGTACGAAATGATGCAATAAGCTTGAATTTTCATGTCATTCAAGAATTGCTACGTTTAAAAAATATCTCAAGTTTTTACAGCCGGTTAACTGAGTAATGACTGTAAAATGCATATTCTGCAACGATTGCACAAAATTAAGTCATCGTTTAAATAGTTAAAATCATGTTTTTATTCTATACTCATTTCGAGTTCCCAATGTATGTTACTTAACGTGAGAGTGCACTGAGCAACCGGTTGATCGTATTCATTAATAATTTAACGGTGAAAGACGTGGTAAAGTTTTACCGCCAATCCGAATAAATATGCATTTCTAGTTTAGTCATTCAGAAACGTATAAATTGTCACGTGTTGTAAATCCATTTATATTCATTGATATACATTATACAAATAGTTCATAATAATAATATATATTGGGTTTAACTATACTTCGAATAATAATCTTTATATTAAGTTATGAATTTACTATTCACATACGTATATTCCTATACATATCTCAGTATATTATGTACATACCTTACCGTATAACAATTTGTCTTATATTCCCAATAGACAAAAACGTGTTTCGGACCAGAGGTTGGCGGAGCTTGAAACTCTTTTGTCACTATCAAGAATGCGAGGAAAGTTGGTTACGGTCCCGATAGGATTCGGACGTGTGGACCCGGACAGACTGTGAGTATCTATTTTCCCACGACCAAAACAATTATATAAATTCGAATAGAAATTGAATATTGATACAAAGTAATTGATTGATACCTAGTATCTTTCCAAGCGCAATCGAATTTTCCAATGAATAACTACAAAGGGTATAGGTAATACCCGATAGAATTTTATTCAAAGTAAATTCCATTATAAAACGACGCGATATAATGAAGATCTATTAAATCTTCCCATAAATGACCGACTGAACTATAGTTACTGGGTAATCTCATAATAGCTCGATACGGTGATTCGCACAAGCGGAACGATTAGTCTCCATTTATACGAGTACAGTTCCGTCTCGTGAAGATATCGTGGGAAAGGGAAATCCGTGATCTACACGTATCAGGTATATAACGTGAATTTCCATTGTTTCTGGCAAATAACATGCACATAAAAAACCATTGAATTCTCATTTGTTCCGAGCCTTTCTATTTTCTGCTTTGTAACTTAACTTTTTTTTTCTCTTAACATCGAAAAAACCCAGGAAAACCTTTCCGAGGCGTTTGGAAATTGTTTTACGGGCGCGAACGACACAGTTGAACTGCGATAACTCGAATTTTAAGGGAAACGAAATATGATTCGAATTGTCGTAGTTTCGGTCTGTCGGGCATTTTCGAGTTATACAATTGAAGTCTTAGAAAATTCGAAGATTCATAGTACTGTAGATGTTTTTGACTTATAGAAGTTCGAGTTATCGAAGTCCCACTGTATAACCCTTTTGCCAATTGTCCTTCGTGGAAATCGGTTTGTTGCACATTTCGATGTAACGAGCGAGCATCAAACCCACGTACAACTGTAAACTGTCGTTAATACCGAGCAAATATTTGAACGTTGATTTCATTCTTCGTAGCAACGATTAATTATATTGCCTCGATATTAGTTAATCCTGTGCAAATATATCAAATACCACGAACCAGTCCATCGCGTAGTGTGTGGTAATGATGTAATAAACACCGACCGAAGTACAGGTTGATGCACCTTCGGAGTTTTGTAAAAAAAATTCGATAGTGATAAGAAGACTAATTAAGAATGAATTAATATCATAAGTCGATCACATGCTTATGATTGAAGGCAGGTACGTCAATTTAGCTACGTCACTAATACGAAGTGTCTATATACCTATAGATAGTCGAATATCATATCTCTTGTATGTACACTAATATCGGTAGCGTCGATTTTATTGCTGCGGCCAATGGCTCGTTATACACCTTGACGATTATCATTATTCGGTATTGTGATCACATTGAGATTACTATGACACATAGCTAAGGAATGACAGTGTTTCAAAGCCAAATAAAAATCTGTATGTGATGACTATGCATAATGCCTTAAGGGCATCATTCAAATAATCAGTTATCAATTATATCGTTAGTATTCTCATTATCGACGGATTATAATATTTTTTTAATTAAAAAAAATTAACTGGATTAAATTGACTGCTCAAACGATCCAATGCGTTCATAATAAATTAGTATGAAATTCTAATGTATTTAGTTTCATTGTTTTCCATGCAGTCTTTTATATTCCTTTGGTTCGTCGATGTGAAATTAAACGATTTAACGTTTTTTAGTAGCAAGAGTCATTTTACAAGAATTACTACAAGCGGTAACAAAGAGTATAGTTATTTCTGCAAGAAAGTGTTTTCATCAGAATAGGCTGGGGGCGAAATAAAGTATTTAAAGGTAACGCGACTTCGGTAATGAAATCAAGAATTGTGAGTGTTAAAGTAAAAGGATGACGCAGACGTACCTGCTGATAGAATAATGCATATAGTCGTATCGAGTAATTGCCGTGCGCTACGGTAATGGAGTGCCTAACCGTGTTATGAAATTCCCATTCCCCCCCTTGAAATTTCCATGGTATAAATTTGTATTCAATGTCGAAGCAATAGGGAATCTTTTTTTACGCGACGAAAGTAGCGTCGAAAATTTGGACATGTCATAGACTGTTCTGATAAGAAGTGCCTAGATTGTTGCAAATATTTCTTATGGACGCGAAAATATATTGCGTGGGTCATTATATTGGGAGTTACTGATAACAGATAGCGATGCGCAATCATTCTTACGAAAATAATAAATTAGGACAGCCGTAGGTAGTACACACGTGCAAATGATAATTGGGTAGGATATGGAAGTAATTGAATTTCGTGAAAAGTTTCCGATACGAGGAAAACAATTAAGTCCTTGATTTGCGCTAAACCGATTCTCCCATTCCTGTCACGATTGCTATTAACGTATTGCGAAAATGGGAATGACTAACGCTACGAGACTTCTCACTGGGATACTGGATACTGTATGTTTTTTACGATTTTCGAATCTTGACTTCTGACTTATCCCGTCATGAAAAATTCTCAATGACGGATGTACATGTAATTTACGATTGATATGGAATTTGCGTACTCCTCTAATGCGAATTATTGGCTTTGACTTCCTTTCGTGTCTATACTCTCGTTATCTCAGCGTGTCTCAAAGAGCATAAGCTTAATGCGGAATACGTCGGTTCGTTATTCCTAGCCTAGTACAGTCCATTTAGTTATTTTAATTAATTTTTGGTAATTACTTCCACGTGACTAGCTCTTACAAGTCAAATACATCATGATCAGTGACGTGTACGAACGTCATATATTTTTCATGTGACATTTCATACTGTTGGATTTAGTACTAGGTTCCGGTGAAGATTTGGCCTTACAAAAATTTTATTCACTTTTCATACAAGAATTAACTTATTTTTAAATGACCCTTCAAATTGCAATATCACGAGAATCGTAATAGAGATATTAAGAATGTTTATATATAATTTTTTTTGTAACGATCATATTTTAAATGATGTATTTTCATCAATTTTTTTTCTACTTTTCTTGATTACAGTGGTCGCCGACGACGATCCAATATGGAAAGTGGTTTACAAAAGTTACAACGTATTCTACAAGCAGCTGCACAAGAGTCTGATTCGATTAGCGAGGAAAGCGTGGAACTACCGTCTTCCTTTTTGGTAAGAATCATTTACTGCTATCATGCGATATTGGAATTTGGAAATTCGTTAAAATTGATATTAGTCTTGACAACAATTTTGAACATATGCACTATTAAGCAATGGAACGAACGTCAAGTCGTTCGTATCAAGTTCGATAAATCTCATTACAAATAAAACTTAATGATCATTCAATGTACAAATTGATAATTAATTTATCCAAATACTTTTTTTTATCACAAATCAGGTGCGTAATTATCATGTGTCAAAAGTAACCTTTACTTCAGAACAGGACGATAACGCTATTTTATTTTACAATCACGCGCAACACATAGTCATCTAATAGCAACTTATGTATTTCATTGACGTGCGTAGTAAAACGCAATTCTGCAGATAAAGAGCTCAAATAACTAGAAAAAAAAGGCACATGTCAAGATAGTTACTGATCTACACGCGATTTATAATATTCGCATGCATGATTTAGTTGTATAACGTGATGCTAATGATTTTTTAAAAATATACCAAGATATATATAAGCTATGATAAAGCAAGAAAAAATATCCAGTATGCATCCTATATCGCATAAAATTATCAGTAGTATTTCTAAGGATTCTGGTATACGAATTAGCAAGCAATTTCAATGGACTCATTCATTTTGTATAACCACTATATAGTTACACAGAGTGGTAATCTCTGAGTCAAACAGATGACTGACTGACTTACAAATCAATTGACTTTCTTAATGTGCGAATTCACTGAGTTATCAGACGCTGACTTGAGCCTGGGGTCTTCGCACTGTGTGGTCGGTGATTAATTTATGAAATTGTTGCGTCACAGTCGATATTTCATTTAGTATGAAAAACATTTTTTTTCTTCTCTTCGATTCCTCTCGACATACTCGAATCTCTTTGCGACATCAAGTGCAATACTTGTCTGCCTTTAGGTTTCGTCAATCTTGCGACGCCAGCGCGTGCTGGCCGTCGCAGCGATATAGAGGATGTTCAAGGTTCTACGATATTTAGAGAATGCGATAGTCTAGTAGCGGTAATCACTTTAATTACAGTACGTAAGTTTCCCATTGGCAATATACGATTCGCAATCAATCGTCTTGTTGCAATTTATTGAACTGATTCGGATAGAATTAATTATTAATTAAAATTGAGCAATCGAGCAATGGAATATAGGTCGTTTCGTTTACTGAGAATGACATTACAGCGAGATATATAATCCATGGAAATTATGAAAGGTTATTTAGGCTTCTTTCTAATTATCTTTTAAGCTTTCCCAATACGGAGTTAGTCTAATTCTTGGTTTTTTTTTGCTTACAGGAGGATTTTGGTCATCGGCACGAGGGTGAAACGGAGGATCAGTTTATATAACTTGGATATCTTAATGGGACTGCAAAAGTCAAAGAAGAGGCTCTCGACCCTCGGAGACCGAACAGTATTAGCGAACTTTCCGCCGTTTGAGTTTGAATTCTTAAGTGAATTTCAAATACGTTATAAATAAGTAAAATATTACAATTATATGAAGAATGCACAGTCTACCGATAGACGGGTATTGATGCGTGGAGTCCAAGATGGAGTCTTTATTTATTGTAACTTGTTGTGTTCGATACTTAAGTATTTAAAGCGAGACAGTATTTTGAGAGAATATTTGTACATATATGTGCAACATACATATATGTATTTTGGTTAAGTAACTTATTTAATTTATTGCAATGTATTATTTATTGAATAGCAAGTAGTTTGAGTTTGTTGGGATGCTTATTGTTTCCTAATTATGTCTGATTGAATTTTTTTTTACGAATTCATAGACCCAAAACACCCATGTAAATGTCTCTGATAAAAGTTCAATAGTAGCTTTCCCTTAAAGAATTTATTTATATTATTTATTTAAAAATTAGTAAGTAGGTATACGCTTATTGAAGCTAACATTGACCTCTGTGAATTGTATTAACCGAATTTAACGTAGTCGTATTATTTATTGCTCTAGGTAGATTTTGTATTATTTATTCATCCTTGATTCCATGCACTGGATGGTATGATCTTTCATTTGCGTGATGGCATGTAAGTTCGATGTCGTTCTTATAATGTAATTCTTTCGTTTTATAACAATTTGCATTAGAGGATTGTGACAAAAAAAGGTATCGACGGATAAGGTTCTGGATTACCAACTGGATTAACGATACGATATTTGCAACAAACTTCACGAGATATTATATGTATTTCGTGAAAGAGAAAGAGCTTGAATTTATGATACTAGATTTCGCGTAAAGTCAAAATTGTGTTTAACGTTAATTCGTGCCTATCACGATGACTTAAAATTCATTATTCTACGCGACTTTGATGTGATAAATTATTTATTGACTTTTTTTACTGTATATTATTTAATAATTTATTATTCCCGAAACATTGAGATTTATTCTCCATAATAGGATAACATATTTATTTCCTCAATAGGAATATGTAAATGAATGTAAATGCAATAAAAAAATATTCCTCTGGATACGAATCTTTTTATTCATTTTATATTGTTCCCATAAATTTATTAATTTCGTAATTAGTGCTGATAAGTTTTCATTGTTTTTTGTATTATGGTCACATCTATTTTCCTTTACCCAAATTTCGTCCGCCAAATGACTACCAGAAATACAATTAACTAAACTATAAATTTTTATCAGAGTTCAATTGACCCATACTGACTCCAAAGTGGCATTAAAAGTTTATTGAAAGTATACTATTCTCCATCCATAACCGCAAACATACTCGTAGATAGAGTCGATAGAGAAAAAATGGCGAGTAACATACATTCATTAATGATCATAGAGAATGTGAATCAAGCTTTAAAGTATCTTGTATCTTTTTAAGCGACCTCGTTCAGTCTGTCGGATAAGTGAAAGTAGTCGGAAAATTTGGAAAAACAAAGTTCTGATAGGTCAAAAACGTTCGACATAGAACATTTAGCCCATGAGAAGTCCGATGTCACATTTATATGATCCATACGGCTGACAGGCGGCCTTAACGATCGAATACTGTCATTTGCAAAATGCTCTTAGCTGCTAAGACGAACCACGAGGCAGCAGGCGTCGATGATACATATAGACGAAGTATAGCTACTAGCGATCACACTTTGGTCCGGATCGTACAGGGTCCAATGACGTCATGTACAAACTTAACCTAACATGATACCGCTAAATGCAATAACTCGGCCGTAACATCACTCACAATAGAATTGCGCCATGTTATTATTAAAGAGGTTTCGCCTTATGAAGTAATAGAAAGGTGCTGCCCTCTCCGAAATAGTATATTAGAAAGACTTGAATTAAGTATTCATATTCCTCTGCAGAATCGATAATGGTAGAGTTTATTTAATTCCATAATGAACACTCAATTCATTTAAAATAGACGAACATGTACTACCTTGGTACAATACTTCCAAAAGCAAATATTTGTGCGAACACGCAATATCTATACACGCAATTCATATAACAATGAAATAAGTATATGCGTATCTGTTAAATAAAATGAAAGTTCGCATAAAATAATTGTTTGTACATTATAAGTCAGTAGATATCTGTAGAAATATATAGAAGACGATGCAAAAATGTTGTCCCAGTGTGTAAAGATCTGTCGCGTTGGTTAAATTGCAAAGGGATGTCTTATTTTTACCAAAAAAATTGTTCCCGTGCTCCATAAAACTGATTTGATATATGTTGCATAAGTTTCCATGAGCTTTGCTGGGTTAAAATATTCGGAAAAATATTAGTACATATTGGGTTCTCCGACTTCGAGTAGATAGAGTAGAGGCACCAATGTAGGGGAATGAAAAGAAATCGAGGTATAAGAAAATTGGGACTCCACCGTCATGTCATAATAATATTTCAACCGTAATCTTGAGCTTCCCAATCAATTATTAACCCTGCGGCTAGTTGTCAAAAGTTATCCTCGACGAACTTAGTGCTAACAAATTGAAAACGAAGAAGAAGAGGAAGTAAGTTTAAATAAAGGAAAATCTGTTACGCTGTTTCGATTCCTCTAACTTCTTTCTTTGCCAGCTAAAGTTGTGATGTGAATTTTACAGGAGCAGCAATATCAATTTGTCAGAGACATAGAAGAAACGATGAGACGTCATCGATGTGGTGTCAGCAGTTTTGTCATGAGCAGCTTTTGACACGAGTTAATCATCATGCTTTTGGAGTACTTAGAACCGAAGAGTGATTCTGGGGGAATGGTGATGAAATTATGAAAACTATGAGGCAACCCGGAATGAAACACGGAAATTGAAAATCGACGTAAGACGTACAATATTATTAAAGAAAAATAATTTAATAAACGATAACGCACCGAAACGAAAAACATCCATTGGGCAGGCATCGTATTAAAAAAAATGCGTATTTTTAAATGTTTTCTTTGAAACAAATAATGTCTAAAGCATATACTCATTTATCGAAAAATATAATTTTTAGATAATAAAATATATTTTTAAATAGTTTTTATCGATCCATTTGTTGCACACGATGCAGGTTTGGTTCCATAAGGTACAATTGGTGCCAAATCTAGTTCGAAAAAAAGCGATGTGACAGTTAAAACAAGAAATTCGCGGCAGCGAACGATCAACCGAGTAGAATAAAGAGGGTCCGGTGTCGTCACTGTCAAAATGCGCAGAACCGCTAAGTAGTGGTTATACCTTGTCTATTTGTATTATGGAGGCGGCTAGACGTTATTCGAGATTCGATACATCTCGACGTGACGCGAGGTGATGCCGTATCGAAGTATCGATCCGATGCGATCGCGCAATGGTAGTTTTCGGTAGTAGTGGTGTTCTCCGTGGATTTTTAGAAGAATTCGACTTAAAGCTCATGTAAAATGTGCAAGCGGCAGAATCGGAAAGTGCTCGGGGAACGCCCAAAAGTGCTATTGAGGTTAAAAGGTGCAAGAGACAGTAGGGACACACGTAAACACAATCGTCAGGTCTAGCTGTCGCATTCTCACAGAGATGTCTGTGCCCTGAGCAACAGACTGACGGACGGACGAACGTATCTGTCAAGTTTCTCCAAATCCTGACGATGCTGTGTGTAATATCATGGGACCGTGCCCGAGCGTCTTCTAGTATTTGAGTGTTAATGCTTTGAGAGTGAGTGATTTTCTGGATAATACGGTGAAATGTTTTCGTCGCCGGCATCAGTAGTGGGCGAGCCGTCAGGCTACGACTTTCAGAAAGAAGAGAACGCCGCCAAGTGGAAGGGAGTGTTTGTCAACTCCCTTCGCAAGGTTCGTTTTTTCCCCCCTTATATTCTAATTAGTTAGCTATTTCGTGATCCTTAATGCTAGATTTATGACCGCAGGGATAAAGCTCAAGTACTGGTAAACGATTTCAAATCAGCTGGTGTCCTGTGAGTGCATGTATGACTGTATAAGATAGGCAATTTCTTATCGCTCGCCGTCTCCTTCAACGGCAGTTTTTATATTATTAAGATAAATAAAAAAATTTGAAAATTTGATATTATTCAACTTCCGGAAGATTCCTTCTATAAGCATTCAGTTACTTCGTTTTATTACTTCCTTTTCTTGAGAGATTCTACTATGTACATATGTGATATATGTATATGTTACATTTTATAAACAGGTTTTGGAACAAGTGCACCCTAGTCTACAAGCTCGACAAGATGCCTTGGACTATGTGGAAAGCCTAATTTTAAGAATGTTGGGTATGCTCTGTGAACATCCTCCACCTCATACTCCTCAAGATGTAGAGGAACGTGTAAGACGCACATTTCCTACTCCTATCGATAGGTGGGCTCTCAGGGATGCGAGAGATGCCTTAGAAAAAGGAAAAAAGAAGTCACCATTAGTACTTCCTGTTGACAAGATCCACCAGCTTTTACAAAAAGTATGTATAATTGTGAAAAGCTGGAAAATATTTTTAAAAGTATTTATATCTACTATCTATATAACAACCAGCAAACTACAAGTTATATAGAAATTGCACTAAGATAGATATTCGCAGGTATAATATGTTGTCATGTGTTCTTTGACAATTGAAACATGGAAAGAAGTCATTTTTGCAAGTTGATTGTTAACTTGTTCAAGCCATAGATTATATTTTTATTTCATAAAGTGATGAATTTCATGAGTCATATACATATTATGTTTTTTCCTGGGTCCTTCTGATGAAATGCTATTTTTATTGGGGACAAATTTTTCTTTCTTTACAGGAGGTATTGCAACACAAAATTGACTCCCAAGTCAGTTTATTTGTTGTGGGTGTATTGGAATATATTTCTGCTGATATTTTAAAGGTTCGTAAAATGATTAGCATTATAGTTAACAAGGTATACTCCATTTTATTACTTGAATGGCATAGAGTATACTTCAAAATACTTTGCATGAATCTTAAAAATATGATTATTGACTGCATTTGTTTATTGAACTTCTTTTTCAGCTAGCTGGAAACTATGTCAAGAATATACGTCATGTGGAGATTTCCTGTGAAGATATAAGAGTTGCGATGTATGCAGACATGGTAACATATCATTTTCAGAAAACTTGAAGCCTGTACTGTGTCTATGTCGCGCACATACTAATTGACGTACACAGTGTCTAACATTGAGTGCCAATGGCACTGTAAGACTGATTCTAGTAGTCTTTAGTCATAGAAAAGTTGAATCGTGTGATTAACAAGTACAAATAGTTTCACTGTATCCGTAATCAAATACAAGACAATCAATGGAAGATAACATTATTTTTGAATATTGCGAAAAAATGATAATTCTTGAAATATCAAAGTATCAAAGTTTTAATACAAAAATTGAAATACAAATTTAACTCCATGCGAATCAGTCTTGCATATTAGATTCTTTAAGAATAGCTGTATAGCTTTCAAAGCTTTATATAGAAATAGGGTAACCCAATGATTTATTGTTTGACCTAAAGGCAGTTGTGAAATTAAAACACTTTGCTAGTACTAGATCGTCTCCATTGATATTTATTATACATATACAGTCCTCCAGCCATGACTATGCATACACTTCCATTAATAATTATTTAGGTAAGAGACAACCACTACTAGCAACAGATGCATTACTTAATTTCGGAAAATGCCGAATGGCTATGCTAGACTAGTCACAGAGTAATTGTGGCTGCATATGTTCTCTGCTTGGTTACATGCTTTCCACTAACTAATAACAACATCAACCATGTTCGTTCTTCGCTCACGCTGTTCTAGGTGGTACGTACCTATGAACCCCCAGTAGAAATTTATTAGATCACAGATGATATTCGATGTATGTAATACTTTTTACTCGACTTTTGACGTTAGAAATCTTATTGGTGTGTAAAGTATGACATACGTGAGACATCTACTTATAGAATGGGATCCGTGAATTTACATAATTGATGTTCACAATGACCAAACTTTTAGAAGAGCAAATTGCACTGTTACTTCTTTAACGAAATTTTCCTATTCCATATGAATGATAAAATTTTTTATTAATAGCTAATTAAGCCACAAACACGGTTTATGGTTTTTGTGCATTCGATGGTTGTCGTTTTTAGAATGCTAATGCTGTCTGTTGTCTTTGTAATTGCTAGGCAGGTGATACTTTGTGCATATTCTTCTTTAGTGGCTAACTGTCAGCTTCATGTACAATCTACTGGGGTTCTTTGTGTCTTAAAAATCACAAAATTCATTATTTACCAAAGATTTCCCAACGATCGTAATTGAAAATTGGCTTAAAATCATCAACGAATTTTATTTAATTATAATCTTATATGTCTAGGATTTTTCAAATTACCGTAGTTCGCATAAATTTAATTTCACACCTTGACCTCTCGTGAACATTAGCCCCCTTTAATTATACAGTCCTTTATGTATTAACATTGTGTCGTTATTACTAGAAATATTTCATAGTCATACGTCAGTTACTCGTGATACACTATAATCGCATGTGTCGATCATTATAACTATTAGCGTTAAACTAATATAATACGTGATACTCATTTTTCTAACTCACTGTAAACATTCTTCTTAACTGTCGTGCACTGCTTTTTGATAGTAAGATAATGATAGAAATTATAGATACACTAAGTTTTTCGGATTGCAAAAAGATGCTATATTCTTTTTCCACAATCAATAAGTCGCGCATCAGTTAGAAGAAAAATGTATATCGCTCTAACTTATCAAATACTTTAATTTAAATGAACGATACAAGTATCTGTAATTTCAACTTGCTTTGATTCTTGGAGTTTGTTCATCAGTGGTAGTATATATTTAAGAATTATTTGAGCGTGGCTAGTATAGTATCTAATTCATTGACAGGTTCTGATGGACATGTTTTACCAAGATGACTGTACGGAAGGTCCACAAAGTGGCTTAGGTGCCGTGGTATCCTTAACGTATGAAGAGTCTGTTCGAGATCTCATACACGACGAACGGCATTATTTACGCGATCTCCATATGATCATTAAGGTATATCGAATCGTCGAATCTATCGTTTGGTAATTTTATAATTAATCAATTTGCGTAACGCGAGTGTCCACGAATCCATTCTGTTTATCTAATGCAGGTGTTTCGAGAAGAAATTGCTAAATTGGCGCAAGATCGGGGCGAGCTCGAAACACTTTTTAGTAACATTATGGACATATACGAGGTCACTGTAACGTTACTTGGAAGTTTAGAAGATATAATGGAGATCACGGAAGAAAAACAAACTCCCACGGTTGGCTCTTGCTTCGAAGAGCTAGCTGAAGCGGCAGAATTCGACGTGTATATAAAGTATGATCCTTGCGCGGCTTTTGAATTCAATTCCTAGTCTATTTGATAACTTCTTTCAGCTTCTTTGTAATCTCTGTGCATTGCGTTTTTACTATAGATATGCAAGGGACATGAATAGTCCAGGTAGCCGAGATGTTTTGACGAGGTTATTATCGAGGTCAGAAGCCAATGCGGCGTTACGAGCTGCTGGACATGGTTTTAAAGAAGCTGTCAAATACTATTTGCCAAAACTCTTGATGCAACCAGTGTGGCACTGCTTTTTGTACTTCGATTACATTAAGGTATAGTAACGTTACGCTTTAGCACTTTTCAGCACTTGTGTCTATTTCAAATTACAAAAGATCTGTACAAAGAACTGTACTCTGATATGATGCACATGCGCTTTGTGTATTTATTATATTCTACGTGTTTTCATTGTACAATTATCTAGTGATAAGACTTTTTTTCACTATCTTGTGACACTTCGGATTTCAACTTTTTAATGTTCATCTTTAGAAATGCCAAATTCGGATAGATGCATTGATCATAGACAGCGATGAGCTCTAAACATTGTTGGTGTGACATTCAAAATTTTTCAGTATTCAAAAAAAAATAACCTCGTACGAGACGATATTATGAAGAGAATTCTTGTGTCCGTTATCAGTATATTGTTACTGATATGTATAGCATACGTAGCAAAGCGTGTATTTTCGAGCGCCCTTGTAATACTTATGCTGCTGACCCTGTATTTCACATATGATGCATACCGATCTTACAGAGTTACCAGATTTCCGTCATAACTGTAGGTTACACTATATTGACCACACAGTCTTATATATCTGAACATCTTATCTTTATTTTATATTCCGAATAAATAGCGAGAATGTTGCATTTTTCTTTTTAGGTATTACATAAACGAACACCGAACACGGATGATGGCGAGACGTTGGAACAAGTACAAGGTCTCTTGCGACCATTGCAAATGGAATTGTTGCAATCTGTTGCAAGCCTTCCAAAGAAGGACACTGGTCTGCGTATGCAAAGTCGTGCACGAAGGCAAGCAGCATTAGAAAAGACCAGCGAGTTGCAGAAAACTGTGGATGGTTGGGACCAGAGAGATATCGGACAATGTTGTAACGAATTTATCAGGGGTATGTATAATTGAAAAACATATGAGAGTCTAGTTATTTACGATAAGTTTCTTAGTTGCCAAATTGAGCTAATCTCTAGATTACTTATAAACATTTTGTCCGCAGAGGATATGCTAGGAAAAGTAGGGAGCAATGGAAGAAGATTAACGGAGAGAAAAGCTTTGTTATTCGATGGTTTATTAGTGCTGTGTAAACCTAGTGGCGGCAAAAGGGTCAGTGTAAGTGTTGCAGCTGTTGCTGTTGGAAGTAGTCATACAGCTCATCAAGGTGAGCTTCGTTTGAAAGAACGATTTTTCATTAGGAAAGTGGATATCATTGACAGAGAAGACACAGATGGTAAGTTTCAGTAGTAATCATTTTTATCGGTGAAATTCTATTGTATTCACTACGTGGAATGTTTGAGAAATTAATATGCATATGTTTCCGTGCTTCATCCTTTACAGAACTGAAAAATGCTTTCGAAATCGCGCCAAGAGACCATCCCAACGTTACTCTTGTCGCTAAATCCGTCGAGGATAAGAACAGTTGGATGGCTGATCTCGTAATGTTGAATACTAAGAGTATGCTAGAGAGAACATTAGACAGTATACTCTTGGACGAGGAAAGAAAACATCCTCTGAGATTACCCCCGCCAAACTTGTACAAATTTGCGGAACAAGACAGCCTGGAAAATGTGGTTTTGGAAGCCAGAGAAAATGGCGGTGTGCCATTGATCAAAGGTGCAACCCTGGTCAAACTCGTTGAGAGGTTGACCTATCACATATACGCTGATCCGGCTTTCGTTCGAACATTCCTTACTACTTATAGGTATGTGCGTAGCATCATTCCCCAATGAAGCGAACGGTTTAGGCATGACTCGAATATAATGAGAAGATAATTTGTATTTTATTAATTTGTAGGAGTTTTTGCTCGCCACAAGAACTTTTGACGTTACTGATCGAAAGGTTTGATATACCAGATCCTTCGTTAGTTTATGGCGAAGAAGAAAAGCCAACTGGTTGTAAAGCAACTGCGAGAGAAGACTGGAAGAGGTATAGAAAGGAGTATTGTCAACCTGTACAGTTTCGAGTTCTCAACGTCTTACGACATTGGGTATGTTTAATGACTATGGTTCTTGCATTGTTTAATGTCATTGCTAGTTACTGAGATCTGTCATACGGTATAAGGTATTATGTTCTAATATAATTGATTGTTTATTCGTTAGGTCGATCACCATTTTTATGATTTCGAGCGGGATAGAAACCTCTTGGAAAGACTACAGTTGTTCCTAGATACTGTAAGCGGTAAATCAATGAGAAAATGGGTCGACTCGGTTATAAAAATCGTGCAGCGAAAGTGCGAACCTTCGGAACAGCGACCTATCACTTTCAGTTTTGAACGATCTCCGCCTCCTATTGAGTGGCATCTTAAAGTTCCTGAAGAAGAATGGGGAATACTTACGGTAGGATTAAAATAAAAAACCGATTTATAGACATTCATTACTGTGCATAAATATTTTTCATCGCGTCTTGAGTCGATTGACATTCAAAACATTTTTGTAGTTACATCCCATCGAACTAGCAAGACAACTGACTTTGCTAGAATTCGAACTGTACAGAACAGTAAAGCCTTCCGAATTGGTGGGATCAGTCTGGACCAAAAAAGACAAGGAACAGACGTCTCCAAATTTACTGAAAATGATCAAGCATACGACTAACGTAAGACTTTAGAAATATATCTGAAGGATCACAGTATAGTCTTTTGACGAAATAATTAATGATAATGTTTAATAACAGTTTACAAGATGGCTTGAGAAAACTATAGTAGAAGCTGAGAATCTTGAAGAGAGAGTTGCAATAGTTTCTCGTGCAATTGAGATAATGATGGTGCTGCAGGATCTCAATAATTTCAATGGTGTTCTGGCCATTGTTAGTGCCATGGGGTCTGCTTCCGTATTTAGGTTAAAATTTACGTTCCAGGTAAGATGCATCAATATTCTGTCTTTTAAAAACAGTTTATTATATTATATATTTATATCTAAATGTGATAATTTTTTATCCAGCAAATACCTGCACGGCTAGAAAAAGCCCTTGAAGAGGCTCGCGAATTGAACAACGACCATTTTCGAAAATATCAAGAAAAATTGCGGTCTATCAATCCACCCTGCGTACCCTTTTTTGGTATACAATTTCAATGTTTAAAGTATTTCTAAAATTTATATCCCTTGTGATTAGCACAATTTTTTGTCATTGTTACAATTTCTGCTAGGCATGTACCTGACCAATATATTACACATCGAGGAAGGAAATCCAGATTATTTACCAGGAAGTCCGGAACTTATAAACTTCAGTAAACGGCGAAAAGTAGCTGAGATTACTGGGGAGATTCAACAATACCAGAACCAGCCTTATTGTCTTTCTGTTGAGCCGAGAATAAGACATTTTATTGAAAACCTCTGTCCATTCGATGTTAACATGAAAGACGCTGACATCAGTAACTATCTGTACAATAAAAGTTTAGAAGTGGAACCTAGAGGATCCAGACAACCTCAGAGAGTCGTAAGTTCTCCGCATTGCTGTTAATGTTGTTTGGAAGCGTCTTCTCATAATTATTCATTAATATTATCTAAAATAGCCTCGGAAGTGGCCAGACTTGAACTTAAAATCGCCAGGCATAAAAGCCAGGAGTTTAAGTGGCAAGTTGCCAGCGCCTCTACAAGCAGTAGCTTCCAGCGTCCGATTGCACGATCCCGCTCCGGAAGCACCGCCGCCTCCAGAACTACCAGAAACTCCACCACACACCTCACAAATAATGGCCCCTCATACAGGGGACCATAGCGTTTTTGCTCCGGTTTTGTTAGGAGGTATGCACCCGTACTAATTAACCCACATATTTTTATCAGCGTGACGATCGTGCGTTGATATTCTTTTTTTTATCAACTTCGTTAGGAACAGGTCCACCACCAGGTTCGCCTGGTCCTTTAAGCATGTCTGGCCTCTCAATCGGTTCACCAGGAAGCAGTCCTCAGTTAGGATCACCTGGACATCTTCCTCCTCCACATCATCAACCGCAAACCACTCATTTCGGTTTCAATTCAGGGACCATTGGCGTAATGGGTGCATTAACAGGACTTTCGTCCAGTGGGAGTCCTGGAGCGCCTATGCCTCCGCCACCTTCACCTAGCCACATACCTGCTAGCCAACCCCCACCGCCCTTGCCACCCAGATCTCATCGAAGGCGAGAGAGTTCCGTTAGTGAGTCGCCGCAGCAGGTACATAAAAGTGTTACCAATTATTCTTATGCTTTCCGTGTATGTTGAGCTAACAAAATTTATGAAATTTGTTGGAAAAACATGTTTAGGCTCGACAAGCTCCGAACGCGCCTATGCTTCCTCCACGGGAAGGAACATCCCCGCCACCGTTACCACCACGAAGAGATTTACCTCCAGCCACGTTACCGCCACGACTTCCTTCTGCCTTAAATCCGAGTAGTTCAGCATTATTGGCAAGGCGAAATTCCACTTTGGAGGGCTCTTGCCCCACCCCTGCTCATCCACGACGACACATGTCTTTCAATGGACCCAGTCCTACCAAGCTTCCACTTACTCAGCCGAATGGTGAGTTTTTACAATCATCTTTTTCTTCATTATTTCCACATAAAATTCATCCTACTTGTAGCACCATCTTATGTGGCTACTTGTCATACACACTATTTAACCACACGTTAAAAATCAATGAACATAATGATTAACTTTGGCGCAATAGAAATTTTTAGGCGCATAATTATAAAATTTAATACATAATATTTGCTTATTCACACCTTACTTTGAAAGTTCGTACTCTATAGGTTGAATATCTTAAGTTTATAGGTTTTTAGTATCATGGAATGCATTCTTATTTCTCTATCACTGAAGCACTCATAATGTGGCTATTCGGGGAATTGCGGCTAATATGCTTTTGTAAAATATTTATATTTCAGGATCGGTAACACCAAGGTTACCGCCAAAACCGCTGCCAGGACGTCCACCAACGACCATGTTTAATTTCGGTGCCCCATCTGGGCCCAGTTAAATCCTCCTTTCCTTGTTCCTTGCCCTTAATCACATAAACGTGAAGGGTTCATGGTGGTTTACTCATAACGATAAACGTGATTGATACGAAACTAATGCATACGGCTTCAAAGAATTACAATAACGTAAAATATATAGCAAGCCCATTTTACGATAATGAAATAGCATTTTAGAAATGTTCAGCACAGTTTTTCATGCATTTTAATCATTGTCTATTGATCTTTTTTTTTGCAAAAAACTTGTTGTCCTTTTCAAAATACTTTTTTTGCTTGTCATGTCATGTCTTCAAGGTAAGACATTTTCACAGTGACTTTCATAGTGATTGAAGATATGCCTTTACATTAATTCTATTACCTACACTAATTACCTTCGGTTAGATAATTGGGTAAGTGAAAGAATATAGAGTGGGATGCAGTCACGGATGGTTTTTGGTAGTCACAGTGAAAACGTCTGAGGTCAAATTCATTTCACTTTTGTGGACTTCTCGATACGAGGAACGATCATCTTAACTAACTAAGATATATTTGCTTTCAGTTTTGTCTTACACAATTTTATATTCGGTATCGTGCGATGGCTTGATAAAGTGGTAAAGTGTATTTCATGTAGCAATTAGTCTTCGTTGCTGTAAAATTATGTTTTTCTCGTTGATTTAACTTGTGGGTAAACTGCATTTGATCCCTGTACCCTGCGACCCGCCTATTCCATTTCATCCCTGTCTGTCCCCCAACACAACTGTGATACACTTTGAACGTGGGTATGTATGTTATGTAACTAGACGTTTAGAATTTAAAATGAAAAATCAGACGCAAGAAAAATGCAGAATCGAACGTACCATAGGCCAATACACCTATCTAAGTATACATATAAATGGAATCAATAGCGAAAAACGATTGAATATGTACATGTATATTATTATAAATATATTCTACCGATAGTTATTGTAATAATGTCGGACGCAAGTAAGACAGAAAAGTGAAATTATAAAATCGTGTAAAATAAAGAGTATATTGTGTAGTACTACGATTGTTCTTTCTCAACTTTTATTACTGCATCTGTAGTTTCTGCGTGGTGTCTTGTTATTATTAATGAAACTTACTTGCATTCAGGAAATAGGAATCCAGGAGGAATAATTGCTCTTGACTTTTTATTCAAATTTAATCATTTTTAATAACAACATTCTCATTTAAATTGATACATAGGACAGATTCAATAATGATTGGATGGATGTAATAAGCGTAACATTCACAGAGTATTGAATTTTCAGTATTCATAAATTTGCGTAATTTCTACTGTTTTGTCAATCGTTACAATCAAACTTGTGTATTTTACTTAAATTTCACTTTGCACACTTTTCGATTAATTGAACGAAGTATAATACTCTTAACAGTAAAAATTAAGGTATAAAATTGGCATTATGATCGTCTATAACTCAACAAGAAAGTAGCATCTTTACTTGAGCGAGATATTGTTTTTTTTTCTGCGTAACTACAAAAACAACAATGAGGTATTTCAAAATGCTCAGTGATATTTGCTTCCAACTTTGATTCAATGTTAATACCCTAAAGAGTATTATTACTATTGCGCTTCATCCGCTATCCGATAAAGCTCAAATTTTCTATACTTTTAGATCATCTTTTTATGCGGAAAGAAATTCCATTCTAGATTATCATATGGAAACATTTTTTATAAACTTTTCATGAAACGACTTAATCATCATATTGTATATTCGATTGAAATGTCTAGTACCTAGGATAAACGACACTTAGCAGCACCACGGCTCTACATATGTACAAATGTACGCTTCTCAAGGTCTTGCACATTCATAATTCGTGTACCAACATTCTATAAATGGTATTGATAGCCTAGACCTCAAGGATGAACGATAGAAGTTAGATAGGTTGAAGTCACGATCAATTGGTAAAAACAGTTTTCCAACAAAGTATCGCGATATGTACGTATACTTATCAGTTCAGTTTATAATTAACTTTGAATCAACTACGTGACTTCCCACACTGTAGAAGCATCGCTTTGTCTATTACGCCTAGAACCAACCTCGACATGAGCATCAAGTCCGTCGCTCAATTTACTAAATCGTCTAGCCCAACTACCACGACCACCACCGGTTCTCCCAATAACACCGGATTCTCTCAGTATCGAAAGCAAATCATCCTCATCTTCCCTGCCCTTAAGTCCCTTTTCATACTTAGCTTCCTGTGCCAGAAGCCGTTCCCTTTGTATTTGCGTTGCAACGGCCCTAGGTACTGCTGGGATTGCATAGCTCATTATACCGGTCAATGCGAATACCTAAAACAATTGTTAATAACATATAGACCGTTATAAAGCAATGGTTGTACAAAGAGTTTATATTTAAGAATTGATCATTCTGAATTTTGTTGTGTGCCATGTATTTATTATGCCATTTATAGATACTTACCACATGTTCGAATACAACTACGAATGCCAGGCGGGCAGCAAAAACATGCCAGTACTGAAAACTGAGATCGTAAGGTCGTTCCGAATTGGGGCCATTTCTATAACCTCTGTACTGGCATACAGGAGGGTCAGGATCATCCGTGTCGCTACCCATATCGGCCGAATAATGGGAAGTATTGAATTCGGATAAGGAATTGTCAATGTAGCCGATTAAATCGTTTGTAGGTGAATATACAAACGCGTATACACTTCTCGGTATGAAGTCCGACGTATACGCTATTACGAATGCCTGTAAGGTCGACAGTTATGCATTTGTGGGCTTAAGATTTGTTAACGTGCTGGGATACGTACATTCGTTACTACAGCTGCATAAGTTACTCCCCTGAGAATACCAAACCAGGCACCCATGTCCTCCACTCTTTCTGCCAAAGGTCTTCGAGCTTCCTTTACCATTTTGTAAGCATCCAATCTTATTTCCCCTATATTATTTAGCAGTGCAAAGAGCGGAGCTAGAGGAAAGGCTGCCACGAATAATGTAACAAATCCATACTGTAAAACTAAAAAATATTTTTACATTATTTAATTGACATTCCTAATTAATATGTTTCAGCTAATGTCACCCAGTACTGACTCATTTCTAAATATTCATCGAATAATGCAAGTCTTCCAGGATCCTGAAGTTGATAATCCTGTTCCCAGCATGTATATTGTCTTGTATGATCCTTCGTGGCAGCCCTCTGAGTCCTCTTTCGCCACCAGTTCCACATTTTTGGTGAAAGGATCTCTAGGAAGTTGTTAAAGCATTGCTTCCCTACCATTATAATGGCCAGTTGGATGCAAACCTCAGAGAGGCAACCTGCAGGATCGCACACGTCTGTTTTAATGCGAAAGAATTCAGATGAGCGAGAACCCTCGTCGCCAGGATGCACAAAAAACCTTCCCTGAGAAGTGGAGGGTTGTATTATTGGTGCGAATACGTAATCAAGATTTCCTCAGACTTCTTGGATATTGTTGCAAGAACTTCAAAAGATTAATATTGATATACCTTGAAGAATGCTATGTAAATTAGAGAGGAGTAAAAGTTGACAAACTCGAATAGGAATATTTTGAATGTGTAGCTGTCTTCGTATTCGGTTTGTGTTCTTGGATTCTCCAAATTAGTTAACCATCTAGCTAATCGATGGTATACTCGTGTCAGTATCATGATTATTGTCAAGTTGATAAGAGCAGCTGTCATGGAAGTGAAAATTTTCGCATGCTTTTTTAGAAGGTGTCCACCGCCGGCATAGAATATCGAGACCAGAGATATTCGATATATGATTGTCCCCAAAACAGCACCCAGTACCACACAAATCTGGTTAACATGGATATAGAATGTGGAAATTTGTTAACGTTTAAAAGAATAGATAGTCAAAATTCCATCGTGATATCTGTTATAATTATCCGTTTAGAGTTGACTAACCATAAAAAATACCATTGAGCTTGTAGCGATGAATCTCAATGCTCTGGACCATCCGGGTAAATATGGTTCTCTCTCTCTGGTGACCGGATTTATTCGAAATGTTTTAACAGATGTTTCGAATTCTGGTCTGGGTTCCTCATCTCCTTCCGAATTCTGAAGATCCCATTCCCAAACAATCACTGCTTGACGGCGCTTCCATAATTCCAAAAATGTTGTTGCTACGGTATTAACGGTTAATTAGGAATCTTGCGATATAAATATATGATAAATATATTGTATCTGATGAACCAATAAACTCACCCCAGAATGACATAAAAATGGCGAAGAAAACTGTTGCTGGATTATCGAATAAATATGTCAATTTAGAAAAGAGGCAAGATTCACGAAGCTTTCGATATGTACATGCTTTGTCGCAAAGAGGGCAAAGAGTGATATTGCCTGTGTTAAAAAAATACATTAATAATCTCAACTAAAGCAGAATGATCGTCAGCAGTCAACATTTCAACCGAACAACGCGCACTCGGTTTACTTTCTCACCAGCTCTTTTCACATCGCAAATTTCGTGACTGGGCATGTTATCGGGTCCGTCCATGCTAGCAATTCCGTATATAAAGCACAAAAGTCCAACAATGGCCGGAGGATACAATGATTTCGTGTAAAAACCAAGCCAGGCAAAGTACAGGGCTACCTTTTCTCCAAAGTATCGTCTGATTAGCCATAATGGTTGTTTTTTATACCTATATAAGTAATAAGGATGACATAAGAACAAGAGATAATGATTAAATACGTAGCTCAATTGTAAAGAGGACTCGTCAGAAAGTGTTTACCATTGAGATGGCCTTGCCCATATAAGATACAATAAATGTCTGTCTGTGAGTTCTCCATTGGGACCAGGTCTCTCATACGAGCCTTCGTGCAAGGGAAAACAGTCGAGATACGTTCCATCAGCTAAAAGTCTTCTAATGCCAGACTTTTCATGAGTTTCATCGTATCTTGCTCTTAGTAATATTTGCATAACTATCAAAGACCTCTGTGCAGGTGTATAAGCTGTGTCTCTGTCTTTTACTACAAATCTATCAAGACAAATATTAGCATTATAGATTGGATACGTTCATTAATAATTCTATACTCTTACCTCTCTTCTCTGTCACCAGAATCCGTACTTGCGTAGAAGCTCGGTTCTTCTGGATATTTACTCAAGTCCCAAGAATGTATCTTTTGTATCCATTCCAGCCAGGGTACCCACTTTTCCCATATTTTAGATTTGGCTTTACCACCCTCATCACCCTGAAATATTAATTCTATTGAGTGATTGAAGGATTTTTAATATGACAGAGATATTTTTTATTGCTGCTCACCCATGCTTTTACAGATATCGTGATGAATCTCTTGGTGGGCAATTTTAAGTTCATTACTTCAGCATATTGCACTTTGATCTTCCATGGTATATGCAGTTTTAAAAAATATGTTTTTCCATCAAATGAATTTTCCTTTGGTTCTAGTTCCATTTGGAGTCCTTCCTTCAAGAGATTTTGTTGGAAGACACGCCTTTGCTCTCTTCTCCGAGCTTCTGCTTCCGTCATGACGCCTTCGTTTTCCTCTCGATACACCAAAACCATATCTATTCTTCTACGACCGTCACTGAAAGTATAAAATATTGAATAAACTGATAAGTATGACAATATTGTCAATTTAATGAATATGTATGAATTACGTATTTACGTAATAACAACATTTTCAAATTATATCCGTAAAAGTATATATTATATTCTATCTGGATATTTATAATGTTGAACAAGTATAAATTTATCTAAAAATGGTGACTTTTTGCATATTAATGTCTTCTGATTATATCTTGCAGACAGATAATATAACGGACTATAATGAAAAGTACTTTTTTTTTAATTTCCAACGATAAAATGTTCTCTTTACAATTACTATCCTTTGCTAACAAAATATTTCATGTCATTCATCTATATGGGGATATTTTCATACATGAAATGCAAAATCTCATATATACGTAGTACCATTAAAGCCCGTAATATATTTTGTACCTGCCATCAGGCAGGCGCACAGTCGGGGTTTAAAAGTGACGACGTGATTCAGTGACACGCAGACAAGCAAACATTCTCATATGTACAACATATGCATTATTACTTTTAAGCACGGAGGTGTTGAATAATAAATGCATTAGTCGCACTTAACCAATTGTAGTAAAATTAGATTTAAAATGAAAAGTGTTGCATGTTCCTCTACCGTCACAGAATAATAAAATGGAGCTTGAAGCTTTTTATAAGTCTCTTGCATAAAACATTTCATAAATTTTCAAGTATGCCCCGCATAAAATAATAAAGTCCCACGGAAGAGTACTGAGCATTTAAAAAAAAACATCCTAAAAATATGCAATATAAGTATCACAGTATTTTACGATAATCTAGAAATATTATTACCGAAAGAACAGAGTTTCTGGATCTTGTTCTGTTTCATTGTTATCCGAGCCAGAACCTTTTCCCACTACAGGCTCTTTAGTAATGACTTCACTGTCAGATTCTGTAGGAATAGGAGTCCCTGGTAACGATGGACTAGCATCGGGAGTAGCCGGTTTTAACTTTGGACCTTTAACAAATCGAGTAACATATTTCTGAAAATTGGATTAAAAAAAATCGTATTGCCTCTCGTGAATCTACCAATTCCTTTAACAAACAGCGTTTTATCACCAGAGGCATTAACGTAAGCATAATCGATTTTATAAATTAATTTTGACGCGTATGAACCCCTTATGCATTAATAATTAACCTGACCTAACATTGCTCGGTTTGATATGTAATTAGGTCAAGTGGTTGCTCGTTTGCCTATAATCAACAGGAAAATTCGTTGTCGCCCTTAAAGTAGCAACATTGACTCTTGTCACTCGTACGCGAATCCTTTGTATATTTTAGATCACAATAATTAAGTATGTATCTAGTGCAATATTGTAAACTCATTTTGCGTGTAAAATAGCTATCTTTGATCAATATGCGTCCCTATGGTCTACGCTATCTTTCAACTAGTCCTGTTGTTCCTGATATGTGGAAAAAAGTGCGTCTTTACAGAAGAAATGTGCATCGTTTGTATTCATGAAATTCACTTGCATTTATTATATCTATGCTATTTATCTGCACGCAGCAGTGTACCTAGTCATTCACTTGTCATCGATGAAAATCACATTATGAATAACATGACGTGAATCGCTGAACGTTTGCGCGGCGCCTAACAGTAGTCGTGTCGTGACATACTGACATTCGTCTGTATATCGATCGTGGTTTAATGCCACTGGTTTTTAATATTGGAGAACCGGCTCTCTAGAAACAATACACAATCATAGAACTATTTTTTCTTTTATTCTCAGTGATTATTTATAATCGATTTTTTAAATAATGAGCGCGAATATAAGTCGAGAGCACGTGAAATGGATACGTTTATATTTACACGATAAAGATTCGTTGTACAGTCTACGAGTGGAGCTTTTGCTAATTAGGTTTTCGTACAGTGAGACAAGTAATTTATGTAGACCATCATAAATACAGCTAAACGTGTCGAGTGATAATCGATGTTCAATCAATTTCTACAAAGGTAAGGTTATGTCTATTTCTGAACGCGTCGTTCAATGCATAGTATATTCGATGAAAGACAATTATCAGGCAATGAGGGAAATGCTCTCATTGCCTTTGTAATGAAAATAGTATTAATGTATGCAATTACTCCTGAAGTTAGACTCGGGTTGACGAGAACCTTACGTGTCGTGTTTTATCTTGATAGTGCAACAGGCTGTTGTTATAAATGGTTACGAATGACTTAAAGTATTATCATTAAAAGGATCGCGTGCCTCTACGCCTTTTAATACCTCTTAACATTCGTACCGGTGTTACGTGTTAGTTTTCTTTGGATAAAAGGATTTTAGAATTGGTATTACCGGCAGCCACTTAGCCTTATCTAGACTTTGATGCCTCTTACTCTTATGTAATAAAACACTGTGTTGCGGAGTTTTGAAAATTTTCAGGAAGTCTTCTACGCCAATGGATTACTATAGCAGGCCATTTTATTGAACGGAGCAAATAGGTAAAATAAAATAATTGTTTATTTTCGTTGTAAGCTTACCAAAGGCATCTCGTACCGTCAAAATAGTCCCCGAAGGATGCACACTTGCCCTGGAGAATTTTTTTCCACTTCTAGGACTAATCGTCATCGAAGAATTCTCATTGATTGATTGGACCTGCAACTGTACACCGTTTCTCTCCGTTTCGTGAACCGTTTCGCTTTTTAAACTTTGTAACACGGGCTTTGTCACGTCATAAATTGCATCAATGTGATTTTCTGCTTCTTTACTTGGTGATGAAGTCGCTGAAGTTGTCTGGGGTGTGTCTGATGATCCTATCGATCTAACTAGATCACTGATTTGGGACTTGCTGGGACTGATTTCAGGAATCTGTGATTGCCCTTCGCCACGGCTTGGTCTTCTACTGTGAGAATCCTGTTGATAATAATCACACTTACTCAATATATTATTAGTTCTTAATATATTCATTGGAAACTCTTTGCGACTAATTTAAATATTAAGTAACCATAGCATAATTATTCAGTTAAAATGAATACGACAATATTACGTCAATAAATATTACCTGCGTCTCGTCCTCGAGTCGCAGCTTATCAGCGTCCATGCCAGGATTTTCAAAAACGGGGCTGGTCGAGCTGCAGATGGAGAAGCTTGGGCTACAACCAGGAAGACTACCAGGTATTGGAGGTAAGGATATTGTCAAAAGTCTCCGTTCATGAACTAGTACTCCTTCTCTAACAGTGTCCAAATGTTCATTGCAGAAAACGGACATCGATCAGTTTTGATCGTTCCTATCCGTGGCGGCCTCGCGTTGGTTGGACTGTAGTTCAATTATAAATGCAACACTGCCCACTTGCCTACCCCCAGGCCAACCCGTCGAGTACAATCATACAGCCTTGACCAATCTTCTTCTCGTATTCTTCATACCCAACAAGGAAAAATCATGCCCCATTATCAAATAGATGCCGCCTGCATCTAAAGGTCCATGACAATCAGTCTTGGATATAATTTGAACGGGTATAGGGAATTTTTATAAATGATTTTTGTTATACTTCTCAATCATTACATTGATCCTTGATAATGTTTCATTTATAGAACACTTTTAAAACATACGATGTTCATGAAGATCCTCGATGCTGAAGAACAATACGCTCGCTGAGATGCTTCTTGATTAAACGTATTCCTGAGAGGCTTTCAAAACTTCACGTTGTACTTCATAAGTCGGCACAGTTTTACAAAAATTTTGAAACAATTTTATCAGTGAAGAATTCTTTGAAGTACGTTTTATGGTACGTATATTTTTAGTTGTATCAGTTTATCAATAAGTTTAGAGAAATTAACTTAAAATATGTGAGTAACATTTACTTTTGGAATATCGCTATATAAGTAGTCGATGTTCAGTAATGGTGCGTAGGTTCAGTGCTCGTCCCGAGGATATATCATATACTGATGCTCTGAAGGGTGGCTATGGGCTACATATATGTCCTCCACGTATAGAATATATATATGTATGCTTGGAAGACTAGGTGAATTACCCTGTACTTCAGCGATAACACGACAATGAGCCTTACCAATTGCTATGGTTACCAAAGGAACAACATACACATGTACCATGTATATGCCAATAGCGATATTGGTACGAATCTACAGCACAGGCGCAACTTTTCTCTATGCTTTTCCTGTGTCTAAACATTACATATACGTCATTCTACTTTATAGTGGAATTACCTTAAGTATAAATTTATCTTAGTATCGGTTTTATTACTGATTATACTTAAAAGAACGTGAGCTACACGTCAAATTCATGATTAGGCGTTCAAAAGCCGAAACGGCATCAGCACAAGTTCTTACAGCATACATGGTACTAATTAAGTTATTTTTGGAATTGACCACGAGTCTACACTTATTCCGTATATGACCTATCGAAAGTTAATCTATAGTTCGGAATGAACGTGGTGACGTAGTGGATTTTCTTATTCTAACGTATCTAGTCTAGATACGTCAATTCCATATGTGATGCTTGAAGGGAAGTAATATTTAATTTCTTGCCAAAGCCATACTTAATATTTCACTATTCGATTCCAGAATTAGATATAGTAGCGTGCTACGTATTAGCTGAGCTGGATATTTTAAGCTACAATAATTTTGTATGTTTATTTGCGTTAGCAACATTCGATTGCATGTTAACATTATTGTAATTCGTGATTAATTCGAACTTTCTTACTTTATCATTACGGCAGTAAGCAACATTAAATTTTGCTAGTAATTTCAAATTACATTGATTCGTCTTGGTACAATGTATTGTTTTCTCGATCCAATTTTTGAAAGACTTATTCCAGATCGATAAATTACTCGATCATTATATGAAGCTTTTCCGGCAATACCTTTCAAAGACCTTTATACATAACTCATTAAATAAATATTTTATGTCAATTTACCATGTGAGAGCTACAGCTATATATATGTATGTACAATCGTACTTTGATGTGCCATATAGTGCGTAGTTCTATATGTAAGGTCATATCGCTCAAGAGGAATGCGCCTAAAATACTGTTATCGTTTGACACAGAAGCATTTGAGGTAGTATGTAATATACTATAGTCTACTATATTATATTTCCTTTGGGGTATGGATAAAGAATTGTTTTAAGTGTGATTTAATTATTATAATTTGTCACCCTTTAATATATAATCAATGATATAAATTGTATTTGGCTATATGAGATTTAGTAATCGCTTTTTTTTAAAATAAAGATATAACTATTGGACAGTCACTTGACTAAAGATGTAGCGTCATTCGCCATATTTAACTTCGATTTACAGCCACCTGTGAATACTGTGGGCTACATTGTTTGACAACAAGTGCATATCTCAGGTTGTTGTGTCGCACAGCAACCCTTACGTTTAGAATCTCTTAAAAAGATCTGATAAATTAGTGGCCTATGTTTAGTGCAGTAAATATCAACGGGGTAGAAATAAGGTGAAGAATATTTTGGTTTAATAAGTTGTTCTTGGGTGTGTCACTATGAAGAGCATCGGCGTGATTCTGGCTTTGGCCTTTTTAAAAATAGGTATATTTGGAATTTTCATTACTCTTAGATTATGTTTAGTAATAATTCGTATAACGTGAATATCAATTGATTTATGGATTTTTAGGAATACTTCATTTATTGTCTTTACTATATTTAAGTGTATGTGCAGCTACTTCAGTATTTCATGTTAATTGTTATGCAACTCGGTAAGCGCGAAGATAAATGCGAGTGATGATTAACTCTGATTGGAATTAGCATAAATAAGTACTAGAGTTGAGTGTGAATTTCTTAAATAATCTTATAAATCTAAATAGAGATAACGCCCGGCGTTATTAGGTGTAATCTCTGTTATCATTTCATTTAATATAAAAGTTACCTCTTAAGATATGCGTTAATTTTTGTATCCATTTTACAAATTATATGAAAGATAAATTATTTTTTTAATATTAATTTTAGTATCGTGTCAGAGAACACCTACAATATCATATATATCTCAAGAGCAAATTAAGGACATTGGTGATACTGTGGAATTACTGTGTTCTGTACAGTATGGCCAAGAATATCCAGTTCTGTGGATTAAATTTAATAAGGAAGGTGGAAATGATCAGCTCCCTCTGTCATCAGGCACTTCTCTAATTGTCCGTGACAGCAGGTTTGCTCTAAGATATGATATTGCTTCTTCAACATATACTCTACAGGTACTTGCTGCTGTTAAGGAGCAATTTTTATATCTCACACATTGATGTCTCATTTAACCATTGAGTTATTTAATAAATACATTACATTAATTGGATTATTGCATAAAATATCTTACTTAAAATATCTTGTATATGTGAAATAGAAAATTTAATCATTTTATAATAGTCATATGACATTATAAAATTGTAAAAAACATTTCTCCTTGAACATTTTAGATTAAGGATATTCAAGAGACAGATGCTGGAGTTTATCAATGTCAAGTTGTCATCTCCTTAAATAATCGAATCTCAGCTGGAGTTGAATTGCAAGTCCGCAGACCTCCTATCATCAGTGATAACTCAACAAGATCTCTTGTTGTGAGCGAAGGTCAACCGGTCCAACTGGATTGTTATGCAGGAGGATTTCCAACTCCAAGAATCTCATGGCGCAGAGAAAATAATGCTATTTTACCAACAGGAGGTTCCATTTACCGGTAAAATATAAAACACATATCCCATAACTTAACATGAACGTTTTATGCATCCCTTTATAATAAAATACATGGTAATCTTACAGAGGGAATACATTAAAAGTCTCAGCCATCAGAAAGGAAGATCGTGGAACATATTATTGCGTAGCAGAAAATGGTGTCGGTCGCGGTGCAAGGCGTAACATTAATGTAGAAGTCGAATTTGCTCCAGTTATAACGGCACCTCGACCTCGTCTGGGTCAAGCTTTACAGTATGATATGAATTTAGAGTGTCACGTTGAAGCTTATCCTCCGCCAGCCATCACTTGGATCAAAGATGACATTGAGTTGTCAAATAATCAGCATTACAGTATATCTCATTTTGCAACCGCCGACGAATATACAGATACGACGATTCGAGTTATAACTATTGAAAAAAGGCAGTATGGTGAGTTCATCTGCAAAGCTGCCAACAAGCTTGGAACTGCTGAGACTAAAGTTGAGCTGTTTGGTAAGTTATTTCTTGATTATCCCTATTCAATTTTTTGAAAGAATTTCCGAATATAAGTATCTTTTATAAGCATACTGGACGTAGTCTATCAATTCTTCTATTTGAATATATTTTTATTTTATTGCAGTCCAATTTGCAACAAGTATTATTATAGCATATGGGATGCAGAGTAACTGTTCTTATTCGTTTTAGTGTTTGATAAATTCGTATTGTTTGTATTTTGAGTAAGCATGTCCATTGCCTTACTATAATATGCTCATTGCTCAGTTTTGATTTTAAGCCATTTGAAATATTTTGATATACTCATGTGTTCTTACAATCTTCGATACTTACCTAGCTTTCTAGTACAGTAACGTAATAAAAATAATTTCTTTATATTCTTAAAGTTTTTCAGTATAATCTTTATTATTTTTATGTAACAGAGTAAATTGAAATTCAGCTTGGTAGATAGCATGTATTAGTGTTTTTGTTGTCTCTTTGTGCAGAAACCATTATTCCTGTATGTCCACCGGCTTGTGGTCAAGCTATCTATGGAACTGGTGTGATTCCGATGTCTTCCGGGCCATTAATAGCCCTTGCCTTAGTTCTGGCAGCTTTCTTAAGGTAAGTTAATGCTGTTATTTATTTGTTTTTGCATGGTGATTGCTTTTCTTATACAGAACAACCTACTAGTCCTGTACTGATACAAGTCCAGTCACAATATGTGAGTTAAATAAAAGAATGCACCAAACTTCTATAATGCTTCTATCTCTGATTACAGAAATTTCTACACCAAATATTAACTATCCGGGATTGCAGTGGGCAACGGGAAATCGCTGCACCGTATCAAAGTGGCTGCTGACCGTGTTGAGTGTCACCATTTTTACTAAATTTTAGATATTCAAACCCTACTGCCCTCAGTGGTTGAATCTTTTTATTTCATTTATATTATTATTATTGGTCGATTATTTTTGTAGCTATTTACACCAAGGTACTAAAGGCAATTTAATAACTGATATACTTACGTAGGGGCCAACAGTATACAATTGTTGGTAGCATACCATTCCCGAGAGAATTAGACAGTTGCAAGTGTAGCAATAATATCATTGAGTACATTTCATCTATGCCCCTTCACAGGATCAGTGTAACTGACAATTAGAGAAGGATTTAAGAAGTTTATTGATATTTGTAGTGTTAAGCCACATATGATATTAACTTTAATGCAATATTGATAATGACTTAAAATTTGTTTTATCCGAATGTTGTTAAAATTCTATAGTCTTTTCCAAGTAATAAGACTATATTATATACCAATGAGTAATAATTTGGTTTTTAATTAATCAAGAAATGGAAACTAGAAAATTTTAATCTTGTTACGAGGCCTTTCGATCTATTACTAGATTATGAAAGTTGTATATTATATCTTAAACATTCCGTGGGTACCTAATTAAGGGATGCTGTACGTATCCCATTGCGTGCATAGCCTGATTACTCAATAACAAGGATGTTTCCTTGTAATACGTGACAAAACTGTCTGATTATAATTACATTTATAGAGAGTTAATAACTAATTGAATCATAAATAGATTTTTTGTATGCATCTTTTTTTTATAAGATTAATTGTATAGATTAACTACTTCAAACAATACATTTATACGACGAATTTTAATAAAGGAAACCCCAAAATGAACAATTGTTTTACTCGTGTTTTCTCTGTTATCCGCATTGTAATTTCCCAATGGCGGCCAAAATTTCATATTTTGAATACGGCCTTGCTAATATCTTCTCGTTTCAACGTTCGAAATGCTTCGGCGTACTCGGAAATTTGACATTACTCGCAATAGCGACACTGCACTGGGGAATGAGAGAGAACACGTGCCATTATGCACATGATCTGTAATTCCTTGTATGCATTGTAAACGTTAGAGATATCAAAAGTCCTTAGTATATTAAATTTTCAAAAGATTGAAAAATATTTCACCTGGAACGGTTGTACGATTACTTTCGTTTGTGGATGAGCTACTTCAAAAATAAGGAGACGTCCTCAACAACCAAGAAAAGGTAACGCGCCTTCAATAGCAGGTCCAGAACCACAGCAATCTATAGCAAAATAAAATTTTTGGCCTTGCAATTCTGTGGGTCTCTTCACCTCGTAACCCATATCTTGAATATAAAGACAATTTATAAAATACAACAGAAATCAATGATATAAGAATAACTTGGTTGAATTTTTAATGTCTACGATACGTCAAGATCTCACTTGAATCTTTAACTACTTCTCCGTTCTTGGCCCTATACTTCACTAATGATTAATGTTTTTCTAAGTCCATGCAGATGAAGAACAGCTGTCCAAAGCGATCTAATAATCCCGGCAACAGCTATCAATATTCGAGTTCTTACGGTTATTAGATTTATCAGATCTCATCCATGTGTTATACAAGATAATGGTTCTGTAAGAGCAGCCTGGGCTAATTCAACGTCATCAAGTATTGCTTATTGGATACCAGCTCAGAAATTCTTCACTTTTACTGACGTATCTATCAGTTTTTGAAATCTTAATATGATCGCTCTCCAGCCGTTATCTATATTGGAGTTGACTCTGCACCGTGCGCTAATATTTGCTCCCCGTACAAGCAACAGTTTTATTACTTTCATCTAATCAATATTGATCAAGGTGGTGAAATCAACAAAATTGATAATCTACTAAATATCAATGAATATTCGAAATTCCATATATATATTGAGACGTTTCGTGATTTCCTGGAGTGGGTAATCACGAGACTTTTTTAGGAGGTTTGTGCACTGGGCAGGCGTC
>JARQTH010000318.1:1417284-1440921 GCA_030142595.1 Trachelus iudaicus
CTGTTATGCCCATCCACAGTGCGCTATGCACTCTTATGTGGGGCTCTTGACGTATCAATCATCGAGAATGGGAGATTTTGAGGGAAAAAGGATAGAGGATGGAGGGGTATAAGGCCGGAACGTTACAATATATTTTATTTATATATATTCCATTCATATATATTTCGTGAAATATATTTTGGTATAATTGAAAACTAATTGCATATGACGTAACCATCTATTCAATCAGGCTGAAAGACCATGTACAACAATTAAAGAATTAACATATTATATCAAATTAAACACTCAATCTTGTCAGGATAATTAGATAAATAAATTTTTGAACACTTAAAAAACTAGTTATCGTTTAATGTTTCGCATGGTTTTGTACAAAATGAAACACATTGGAAACATGTATATTGCGTTAATTATCATTGATACAGATTATATTAAAAAATCGCATATGAAACATCATGTATTATATGTATATTATCCGCATGGCACATTTAATCCATCCCTTCTATGTTTAATAATAATAATAATTGTATTTACAAACATCAAGAAACGTATAACATAATAAATATCCATCAAATAGCATCATCACCAATCGATTGATTGATTTCTATGAATATTTTAATAATCGCAAAGAGATGCTTGCCAATGTAAAATTACCAGCAAAAGTAAGACCGTCAACCTTTTTAAAAATACTTATCTTCCTCTCGGTATCTTCGTTCACGATGACCTTTAATCGATATTGCTGGTTTATCAAACAGACCGCTGCTCTAATAATATCGTCATTAAGTTTCGTGCATGATGTGAAAAGCTAATACGCTGCATCATGCACAAGATCATGATATTCATGATACATCACTCTTCCTGATGGTGCACGCGAATTTACATACTCATTAACAATGTATACAAATCGAGTTAGGAATTCATCTCGACAGTCTAGCCGTAATAAAGTTCTAAACTGCTCTGCACCAGACAGTTGCATTGACAAATACTACAGTATGAATTATTAGGTGAATTCCATTTTGAAAATAAATTTAAAAAATCACAATCATTTTCAAAATTTTTAAGGCACTCTTATTAAAATTTAAAATATTAAAAAATATCTCAAATGTGCGATCGTAATTTACATTATAAATTCATTATACTTTATATAAACAATTCGAATCGTTATTACGGAGAATCGAGAGTGACATCGATACTCTGAATGGCGCAGCGGTACTACACACGGTAGACTATAGTAGAATTCCGATGATCACAATAAGCTGGTAACTTGACTACGATGGACTCATAAATCTTTTAAGTGAAAACTTCGGGCGCACAAAGAGCATCGCATTTCAGAATTCTCCTCTGAAAGAAGATACCGAGAATGCTGTTCCCTGCTAGAGGTTTTATGGCTGGACCGTAAACTACACAGGATTTGCATCTTTGGCTAAAATGCTTTTCTTACCCGAAGTGGGTATCCGTAACAGTGTGATGGAACGGTTATTGTACAGTCATATTATACAGTTAGTAGAAAAGAAAACACAAAAGATATACACAGTCTTCGAAGCTTTTAAAGATACAGAATATTGAAAAGACAAGCATTAGTCTTCCGTTAAGGTTCAATACCTTTTCCACGGGTGGTACAGAAACCCTTAAAGAATTTCAGAAGAATTCTAGGAAAGCCACTCCTTTCGACTAATAAAAAAACTATAATTTTAAATATTTGAAATCATTAAAATTAGACTGACATTAGGAAACTTTATTCTTTGAACTTTATACGTTTCTACATGGTAACTAAACAAAATTTACTATACCAATTTTTCCAATGTTAGCACTCAAGGATACATTCATTTTTTTCATTTCTCATTACAATATACCGAGGACATTTGCAATTTAAGTCATTCGTGGAATTTACTTTAAATATATTTTCCTGAATTCTAGGTATCACGTAAATCGCGCATAACGATAAGTCACGAGTACCAACCAATTCATTCTTAGCTCAGTTTACGTACTCATTTCTAAGTGCATGATCGGATTGTCAATACCGAGCATTTTATCCAGTTTAAATGCTTAGGGCCATCTCGAGGAGAATTTTATCAAACGGAATCTATATCATTAATAAAAATTCATTGATATTTACAGATCCGTAAACTCGAATGAAGCAGCTGAGACAGGATTGTCCGATTCATGGAATATCGTGGATCAACGGCTGGGAGCTCCGGGCATGGAGCTTGGACCGGGAACCGGAAATGAGGCCGAGAATGACGTCATGGCGTTCGGAGCCGTTCATTCAACCCCCGGGATAAACTGGGTCACCGGAGCAACCCCATTGGCCCACTGCAACCCTGTTATACGTACGTATCTATATTGACACTCTTCCTCGTCTGCCTTATATACTAATGCACACTGGTCTTATATATATATATATATATATACATATGGTATTCTATAAATAGAATAGCGTACAGCTTGAATACCCTCATTGTTCTTTGAATTGCATATAGCAATGTCGTGCGGAGATGAAATAAAATACAACTTAATCTGGTTATATTAGTAAAGTTTTACTTTCAAATTTTTATTGATCTAGCAGAAAATATGTAGTTAAATAAAACAATGTTATTTCATATAATTTTAATACTCTACATTTTTCAAGTCATATACAGGGCGTCCCGAAATTACCTGATCTACGGGGCACTGGGGTGTTCGGGTATGTATATAAAATGTCAATTTAGATATCCACGGAGAATCAGAGTATTTCATGTATCCATACACACACTAGTTCGTGACTATTAAACCACCTGGAGGTGGCTAGGAAACGGTTGAAAGATGTACCATGGGAATTAATAGAAGTCAAATGGACGGAACCATCTTCGGATGATGCATTAGTTTTGAATACCCATGCATGTATGTATATATGTATACTATAGTATATGTGTAGGAGCACATAATGATTAATGTATGAACAGGGCTAATGAAATGTCTAGATTATCGATTGATGGACCACTTGGAACATGTTGGGTTTATTGAGTTATGCATGCTAACAGGCACTTCCATAGAGAAACTCTGTGTATCCTACTTTGCCTGGTCTTTTGTTTTCATTGTAATTTTGGTAATCAGGTTACTTCACAGGTACGATGCAGTAATTTCGCGTATAGCATAATAATAATTAGCCACTGTGAATCGCTTTGTTCTCCGACTAGATGAGATTACAATTGAATGAATCTCTCGGTGCTAATGAGATCCCAATTATTTTATTCACAGTATTTTACCGATTACTATTGTGTATAAGCTGCGGGTACTCCCTGTTATCTTAGTTGCAGAAATCCTGGAACGATCAACTAGTGGTCCTTGGGATTCACTCGAGTTACCAAATCGGGCTGACGTCTGGTTTTTTCTATTTTTAAAGCTTTTTTCTATTAAACAAGCTCAAACTTACCTATAGAAATACGTATCATATACATATATACGTATTCCACATACTGGAGAATTGGAACAGGGTTATAAGAAGAAGCCAGAAATACCCTACGTGGATGCACGTTTTCATGCATACCATTTCACATAGTTACTACCGAATGGGGAATACTTTTCATATCTTGACGTACTCTATTTTTATAAATTTAACAAGCCGCAAACTGTGCACGAAAATTGATAACGTAGTGATTCGTTCGAAAGTTGATATTTTACATTCTGTTTGTACGGTAGTTTCTTTTAATCGCTCATCGTCCATGGCGGGAAATACGAATCCGGGAATATGAAATCCTACCTCGAAAGTTCTTGAAGTTATATCGGTAAGTATTTTACGAAAAGAATTCCTTCTCGCGTAGCTGCTTCCTTTTTCAACGTTCGCGTCGTTGATGCCAACTGCGTCGACAGCACAGAGGCAGATGTTACACGATAGAAATTCGAGCGACCGGATGTCGGGAATTGGAATGTCTCGAACGGATTAGTCACCCTCGTGGCAGGTGTCTGTTACTTGCGGAAATGACTCGTTCCGATCTTCAATATTGATTCAGAATATTTTCTACCTTGGGACACCCAAGGCGCCATATAAAACATCAGTTGTCATATATATACATTTATTCGACGTTGGACATCAGACGTAAGCGCATCTGACTATACTGGCAACAGCAAGATAACCAATTGGTAGAAAATTCTGAAGGTAAGGTAGGTATTGAAAAATATTACAATACTAAAAACAGGTATGAGGATGAATTAGACTTGGATAAGGATATGGTATAGTAAATAAGACTGTGGTATAGTATATTCTATAAAAAATAGTCCGTAAACAACGGACTAGTCGTAATATCGATATTTCTTTGACCTGCAAGCATAAAGACGAAAAAATAAAAATATCTAAGGGATCATAAAACTAGAGTAAAAATTTACCCTCGTTATTAACCCTAGTAACGTTAGGTTTAGCAAGGTTATCGTCCCTCCTTGTCCTAGAATCACCGTTAGAATGTGAGGTGGTTACTCAAAGGGTAATGAAGGGAAGTGAATGCTACAGGGCTGTTGCGTTATTTTGATGATGACCTAGTTTATCACGAACGCGACGTCCTGGGGTGCCTAGGTGAATGGTCGCTCCTGACGTCACCTTGAGGAAAATAGGTCACCATAGCCACCCCGTACATCTCCCTTTTAGTAACCCTCGCTATATCAGCCGGGATACGCGTTCAGGGGAAAACAAGGGAGTAGAACCCGTTTATGAAAGAGATCGTCTTCGCTATGGTTAAGGCTCTAGTTATATTAGAAAAAAAATCAGTAGAACCTTCAGCACTCTCTTAAAAACGTCTTTCCGCTTGAGTTATATGTTTATTCGTTCATAGGCAATTTTTTATACAGTCCAGGTAAAGGGTTGGAATATGACATAGTGAAAGAAAAAAAATATATTCTACATAAAAAATCTCGTAAGCATAAAATACTGAAGGCGTGAACTATTGTCATTTGTATTTGACGTAACCGTTAATGCAGTCGATAATAAAGGGTAGGCTCTGTGTAATAAAAATGTGTGGGTCGTGGTAATGACGTTTACGAGGTGGAGAATCGCATCCCGTCAATATCATGTTAAAGGCTCCACTTTGCAGTTCGTTGAAGTTTCCTAGGTGGGTACACAAAAGGAGAGAAGAAAAAAGTTGTTTGTAACGTCAGGACCGACAACGGGGTTAGGACGTTAGTTGGGGCTTTGCCAGCCGATTGGCTAGGACTGAAATTCTCGGCCGGAGAACGAGGGAGGGTTCCTCAGAGAGAATGACAGTGTTAGAGGGGTGCAAGGAGAAGAGGAAGCTAGGGTGAGCGAGGGACTCAGATGAAGGAATCGAGAGAAGGGAGGGAGAACGCGAATGCATGAACGGGAAACGGAAGTACCGGAGTCGCTCAATGAAAGAGCTAGCTACACCCCAGCAGCGGATGCGAATGGGCAGCCTACCTCATTCAAGGGAGAATTCGCAGTGCGTATGCGCAGCAACGTTTCTCTTGGGATCGAGCTGTTTCGGGGTAGCAGCCTTCTAAAGGACTGATACTGGGGAATAGCTGTTGCTTGGAAATAGTGCAATTTATGGGTATATCGATATTGAATAGGATACACTTGTAATAAATGCAACTTTATATTATTTTTATGACTTTTCTGAGAGCTCTCTTCATTTTTTCTAGGTTATTCGTAATAAAGTAGAGTGACTACGTTCAGTCTGGTATTTATGGTAGCTGTGTATCTTGCGGTAGTTTGAATTTTGGTTAAAAACCCTTCGCTAGAGGAGTAATGTTTTAGTTTTGTAATGTATACCGAGTGTAACATAATTTATGATTTTTGAATATGTCAAGTAATTATATAATTATGTCTGAATACGGAGTTTAGGTATGCTAATACTGTACAGTACTTGCTTTTCAAATGCTAAACTTATAAGATCTATGTATAGTCAGTTCAAGTTATGGCTCATGTCCAATGAACGCAAATCCGTCAATCGTTCAACAGTCATGTAGTGGCTGCTTTATACACACGTGCCGTTTCGATATTTATTTACGAATATACTATATAAAATGTCAAAAATATTCAGCTTTCCTCGAACCTTTTCCTCTTTTTTCAATTTTTTATAATTTTCCAATTTTCCTCATTATTATTTATTTATGTAAACTCCATTAAACATTACACCAAATATATTCAGTATGCTGCTCCGAGATACCACGCGTAGATTTCAATTATATCTTGCTTATTCCTAATGCTACCTCTTGTCGGCTTTAATTCATGCCATTAGCATACTCGCGTGGGTGTGCGAGTGTTATTCAAGCTTTTCCGGTACAATTCTTCTACACATCACTCTCCCAGAAGTGTATTGGACTTACGTCACATGCATATCAATATTACTAGGAGTACGTCATCGATAGCTTTCCACTTTTCCTAAAAATACGACCTGATCTACATTAATAGAGAATCGATAAAGAATCGATTAGAAGATATTGAAACTAAGTTGTCATTTCATTCAAGAAAATTCGTTCTTCGAAAAGGTGGAACAGACGCGACGCACTACAGCGTGACAGTAACGGATTTGCTGAAAGAAAAAATTTGGTATTTCCTGAAGGAACAGTTTGCAAAGAAACTGAACCTCTAGTCCCCATAGAAATCAGTAAAGATTAAAGGACTATATTTGTTGTATTCTTCGTAATTTCACTTTACACTGTTTCCCGGTATACGAGGAACGTCTTCTTATCGTGGGAATATAAGCAGGGTTTGCAAGCATCCCATGAAACGCCCACTAGCCTCATTTCCTTATGAAAGAAACATACTTCTACTTCTTCCCATTCGCTGGTGCGCACTTCCCATCTCACGATATTCCTACCCTAAGTACAAATGTATAACGTATGCGATGGTTTCTCAAGGCAGTCATTCATTCATTCGCCTTAAGTGACCCTAAACCGGAAGTGATCTCACTCGAGACTCTACCAACTAGAACGAAACTTAGTCATGGCTCGATGACTATCACTTTTCATTTACGTTAATTATATTGTTCGAGCCCATTCTCCATCGTGCAAAACGTCAATGAAGATCTGACGTTTTGGTTGACGTTTAAGGCTCCCACCTATCTACGTCACTGTAATTCATTAATAACCGCGACGCACAGTATGATATAATATACAGTTGCAACTGTGATATTATACGTACGCTACTATAGTACGGACAAGGAAAAGAATCTTTATCAAAACATTATATACAAAAAAGGAAATATAAGGTTATGAGAAAGAACGTACATAATATTATTCGATTTGGCACGCTTTCGAAGATAGAACAATTTTAAATCATTCTATTAGGCTGTTACGTTATCGTTAGTGAAATAAATTTATAGGAGTCAATTTTCTTTTGTTTATCATTTTTCACAACGAGATTCTGGTTAATTGGAATCAGTCAAATTTATCATACAGCGTAACGTGACTTTTTCGAACGTAAATATTTCCACGCGTCGGCCTTTATTTATAAAAGTCAAGAGAGAAATAGAGAGACGGGGGGATAGGGAGAGAGAGTGAAAGGAAGATAAGTACGACGATAGTAATAGAGATAGAACAGGGAAGACAAAACGAAGGAGTTTAAAGAGTAGGAGAATGTATCGCTCTGAGGCGGAAGTAAGGACTTAAGACCTCACGCCAAGCAGGATGCACCTTTGAGCCTCTGTTCTGAGAAACGACCGGTTCCCAACCCGAAGATCTTCTCTCGGTGGTCGATCCCTTCGTCCTGTTTCTATTGCGAACCCGTAGTCTGCATGAATTGTTTCTTTTGTTTGGTTTTTTTCTCGAAACTTTCAAGGATCCTGATTTTCTATGGGTTTAGGACGCCTGTTGTTGGTCCTTGGTATAGATGTATAAGAGTACAAACGTGTTCACCATGCCCCGTATAGTGCTTAGGATACTTCGCATGTACGTATATGTGACTGAGACTGTGAACGAATACAAATTTCAGTTTGCTCGCCGAAAGGCACGAATCCTCTTAAAGAATTACTATAACGGTCGTAAACGTAGAAAATCCGGATATACATGTAAACGGAAGTCCTGTGTAATTTAGAAAGGAACGCTCGCAGGAAATGTTTAACCTACCCTGAGAAACTACAGGCCAGTATTTTATAGTCAAGGAAATTTATTCTTTTGTTATTATAAATATTTTACATACATTATATATATACATATATAGGTATGACCGTTCACTTTTATGAATGCAAATTGAGGATTTTTAAAGCTCCTTACGTACAACCAAACTGTACACTAGTCATTCTACTAGTGGTTCATAGAACTTATAAAAGAAGCGTTCATATGCTATAACGCAAGATAGTGTACGTTTACTTAACAAGACTTATTACTATCTGATAACAGTTCCAATCAAAGCGATACTGTTTTACTCATAGTATATGTATATATGTACAATAGGTTGACTAAGAATTTATAAATGACTGGTTATAAATATTAGACGTCCCTGAGATCCTTAAAAATAGACAATGGCTTGTGGGTACTATAACCGTAGGTGATCATCCAGTCTTTCACAACTAAATATTCCAAGGAGCTCGCGCTCCGGTTAATCGTTGATTGGCGTACATTAATGCATTTATGCCAGGGCGAGCGTCCGTCGAAGGTCAAATTGTCGTCTGTGCTCTGTCACACTTGGCCGGAACCGGATGTGACGTGGCGGGCGATTGGTTAACGGCGACGTAAAAACGTTGCAATATCGCGAAGTCGAGCAAGCGGACGAAAAGGTCTACCGGAACCCGGATGTTTGTCGGCGTCTAAGTTAACGAGCAGCTTCGTCGGTTCGTTCGCGTGTGTTTATGCGTATATATTCATCGCGTGCTTAGTGAGTGCAAAACCAGTGCCCACTTACTGAGGTGAATGTTACTTCGAAAGAAACTAGATTTTTTGTAACATCTTCACGGCTAGCTTGCGTACACGAACCTTTATTGTCAAAATAATACAACGGGGGATATAGTATATGAGTCGTTTTCGAGACTAATGTATGCGTGAAAATAAAAATAATGAAAATATGCTACCCTTGCTTTCTTAGCTAGGCTCGGTATTGTAACGTTGTCATTTTTTTTTGTAGGCGTAGCGTTTTCCCGTTTTTAAAATTTTGCACGTTTATTGTGATTCATCGGACTGTGAATGCTGAGTGGCTGAAGAGTATATCGAAGAAGTAATGTGATCCCTGCGAGGCAGTTATCTGTTAATATGACATATATATTATTTACCATGATGACACTGCGTTAGACGCGTTTGAACAAATTTGCAGGACTATTTCGATTGAATATTAGAGCAAGTGGTAGAAACCTTATCAACGTATGGTAAGCTACCGGTTGCCTATTCGATTGATTGTAGTAGCTATGGGTATTATAACAGAATTAATGCAATATTTTTCGATGGGACGAATGACACTTTATAAAATATTATTAGGGTAGCGAAGCGATGGTAATAAAGCAGTGGTAGACACTCCAGAAATAATTTTCAAGTGAATTGATTTCGCGTGACCTTTACGAAATTGGTTTTGACACGGAGTTTCACACCCGTGCACCGCAGGGAAATGAAATTACACATGATTTTCTGGTACTCCAGGGGCCTTTGGAGAGTCTATATCTATGCTAATGTCCTTGTAAAATTGCAAGTACAACCTATATATATATATATATATATATACATGTACATATACACATATATCATCTAACCCATCTGTATCATCAAACAGTAGACAGAACTTCTAGGATGCATGAAAATCCAAAACTTTCAACATTTTAATATTCAGGAAGAGGTTATTTTTATCATATGTTCTCTATATTACGTCACATATATTACATAAAAGGATAGCACACATCTTGTTTGACTAGTATCAAATTTGATACTCGCCTAATCCACTACGTGAATGATAACATTCCATCTAGTAAAGGTTGTCACTCTCGGATAATCTCAAAAGGAGCAGAGTCAAAACACGAAAAGTTCAATGCAAATTTTTACTAGAAGTAAAAAATACACCGGAAATTCCGTAAATACAGTCTCTCGTCGTGACGAAGACAACTGAAAGATTCAATAGGACAGTGAAGATGCATCGATGTTTGTTACGGACCTTTTGACACTTTCGATTTGTCAAGAAAAATCGACAGTGTCTCAGCTCTATAGTCAATGGCTGCGTGTATCGATTGGGGACGCCGTCCGCTGACAGAAGTAGCCTACATTCGACCCCTTCCTTTCCCTTTAGCCAACATTTCCCTCCGCTAGTCTCAAAACCTCGAGTACTCATTCAACATTCCCCTCCTGAGCCCATCGTCAACTTCCCGGAGGTTTACCCGCGATAAATGGAATTCACCGTTGAGGGTCTGGTAGAGCCAGCACGGCGCGCACGCTTTTCGAGTTTCAGGGACGTATTGAAAATACTTGGATCCCTTATCTTCAAGAGTTGACAATTTAGGGTAGCCTTCCATTGAGGGAATGAAGGACTTAAATTTCGTAAAGTAATAGACCTTCCTGACAGGTAAAAAAAGATGTTCGTGACTCACGGAAGGTACAAGTTGCGAAACAGAATTTTTCTTAGTACATATTAAGATTTATTCCAGTAAGATAAGAAATAAGGGGATGATGGTATTTATTTATTAATCTTTACAAAACTCTAAGATAAGTATTAAAATTTATTTATTAATCTTTACAAAACTCTAAGATAAGTATTAAAGGTACCTTCTTTGGTAATTTGAGGGATCAGTATGTCGTATATACTTTAGGTAGCAATATGTTTAGTATTTATTTATTGTAAAATTTTATTTTCAGTCATTTATAGTACAACGAAATTTACTAATTTCTATTTATTTAATGTGAGGAAAAAAGATAAATGTTGCTGAGAGACTACCAAGTATTATTTCTATATAATTATTACGGAATTATTCGTTAAATGCTATTGAAGATTGTATAAAAGAACATGAATTTACTTTTGTATTAGAGTGTATATTTCAACAAATTCATTGACAAAAGCTTTTAATTAATTGTGATATTAATAATTCAATAAAGGAGTATGAAATATAAGGGAAGAATTAACGTAACGTAAATTTAATCCTGCATGTTCCTAGAGCTGCAGGGTAGGAGTGGATCCGTGTCACGAATGCGCGCGTCATCCCTCTTTGCCTTCGGTTAACTGAATGCAGTTCACCGTCACTTTGCAACCCGTTCAGACGCCATTCAGATGCGTCCGATGCAACTTCGCAGTGCAAGGTACCCGATGATACACGAGTCTTACATTGTGTTATCGCGTTATTTCCGTCAATCACAAAACTATATTTAGAGCAGTTATCCTCGAGAAGCATAACAGAGCATTCAGTATTGCCAAATAAAAATAAAAATATGAACTTCAAAGAAGAATTTGAGTCATACTAATATTCCTATACTCATAACGGAGAAAATTTTATAATTAATCATATACAAAGAACATACTTAAAAAAAAAGTATAAAGCTGTGAACTTTTAGTATAAAGAAATAATGGAAATGAAAAAAAAAGATTATTTCTTTTCAAAAGTTATTACAATACAATGTATGCAAACTCCTGTCACACTGATAAAGATCTCGTATATTTGACTTGACATATCACGTGCTGCCTCTGACGTATAAAAAAGTCACTAGCGTCTTTAAGTCATCCATAAATACCATAGAGATGCACTTATTCTCGCGCGAGATAACCTCCCAAAGAAAATACTAAAGTTTTTCGTGTCGTGGTTACTTACTAGTGTTTTATTTCTGTACAGCAAAACGTGGCCAGAGAAAATAAGAAGAAGAGAAGCGTGGGCAATAGGACAACTACAGATGTTGGAGTCCCATCGATAAATGTTTCCAGCGCGACAAGTACAGAATAAAGAAAAAACAGAATACGTCGTGACATCTCACGAATCTTTAACAAAGATCATTTAATCGCATTGCTGATGATTGCTTGTGTGACTCGTCTCTGTGGGACAACTTTTAGTTCCCTACGTCACAGAACGCATCTCGTCTTTGAAGGTTTTGAGGTAAGTGGCAAAGTATCGTTCGTAGGCTACGTTCGTTACGCAAAAAGAAACGCCTACGCACCACCTGAGTATGGCTTTACCGCGTCCCACGCAGCTGACAAAGCTTTTACAAAACCTGTCATTCTCGCACGCGTTCTTCTTGACGTATGCACTTCAGTTTCCTGCACGTATATAATCGATATTATTGTTTTCCCGAAGTTTTCAACAACGCGTTGGTTTACCACGCTTTTTCCGGTTCACGTAGAACTTAGAATGAACGTACTGTATGTTATGTGAATGAGAGTAATGTCGTGCCGCTACGGGACACTCGACTTCCTACTATGGACAATGGCTCTTTCTTGTTATATAGCTCACTTGCACTCTGCTGTACTAACACCTTCTACAACTATGTATAAGCGACTCACGAGTAAATTATGGTTTCAAGACACCCCGCTCTTATGAGTTTCAACGTAAGAGCTCTTATGTATCATCTATTTCTCATTTATTTGTGCATCGACTATGGATATTTTATTGATACAATGGTTCAATTTTCAATAGGTATTAAAAGCTCTGTACGTACAATCTTATATGATTTTTGTACGTTTGCTATATATGAATACAAGTAGGCTTTATTTTATCCGTTGAAGGTACTGTTTTACATTATAGGATGTATTATAATACGCGATATTCATGCAAATTTGAAAGTTTCATTACTCAGATATTTATAGAATTGAAAGATCTGTCGATGATTCCTATTAGTATACTATGGAAAGTATATAACGTGTGGGTTTTTAGAGTTTCTAAAGTAGATTTGTATATTTATTCTTGGTGAGCAATGAATCTCAAAGCTGGTCTAGAGTTTAGACTCAACGTATTAGCCAGATCATCGCAAGCTCATATATAACTTCTTTCATTGACTGCTTATGTAAACTAAAATGTTATGAGCTTCCGGCTGAGTTTGGAAAAGCTATTGAAAAAATGAGGCACCCGGGATGAAAGCAGGTTTGGTAAAAGCTCTGTCGGTCCGGGTAGCCCACCACCCACGCACGTTCGTGCGAAGGCCAATCGCAGCACTCATTTTACGCAAGTGTGCGCGTACCCTCGAAAAGCTCTGCCGATGAATGGAGCTCCCGACGGCGAGGCCAGAGCAAACTCAGTCAGTAGCACAGCCGCCCTTCGATTTGTGGCTTCGCGCGAGTTTACGCGTTTATTTAAATTTTTTCTTTGTCCATGATTATAAGCGCATTGGCGGCATTAGAATACTCTTTAGCGTTAGGCGTTTACGGAATTAATTAATTTTTGTCTACTTGGAGTAATCAAACATTTTATATCGTATCAATGGGAGGGTTTTCTAAAGGTCTTCTTAATGGACGTCTTGGTATTATGCATAAATTCAAATTTTGACAAATCACTGCAATTTTTGACGTTAATTTATGATTTATGTTGACTGATATACAGAATCATGAAAATCTTATCATCGGCGTAAATACAAAATGTTAACAAATTTTTTAAGGGAAATAATTGATTTTATTATTCTCACCCTTAATTTTGTGCTGTATTTTTTTGTATGTGCTATTTCGTAAAATCACTTGTTCTGTTTAATTTCGGGAAAGACTTATTGAATAGAAGTAGAATAAATCTACATTTTACGTAAAATATCCAAGTAATCAATGGAAGTGGTTTAAGAATTGTTCATAAATCTAAAATATATATTTATTCGTAAATATAAGGAATATGAGACTTAGGGTGTTTCTAAAATTATATAAAAAAATCCAGATGTATTCAATGTATTAAAAAAAATTTTACACTAAAAACCTTGACATAATTAAATATATGCTCGAGTGTAAAATATTCGTGTGCGCCCTATATACGCCTAGAAAAGGAAGTATTTAATAAAATACTCAACGAAGAGAAACCCGCCTAAAATGTAACTAAATTCGTGATTACATAATAGTATATTTCCGTTAATATATATCGCTCGTGCGTAAAGAAAGCACGAGATCGTGAAAAAATAATGTATTGAGAAAAAAAACTAAGATTAAACGAATGATAGGATTAGTTAAAAATACCCCACGCCTGGGATATATCCTACATTTAAGTTACTTGAAACTCGAAAATTTTCCGTTTCTAATAAATAATTGACTTTATTCGTTAAATCATTGTGATATATTCGAGCCGAGAATCAGGCAGGCGAATACTGCGAATTGTGTACACTATAATGCAATCGGGACAAACACCCTGTGGGAGAAATCGAATCGAAGAATTGACAGCGATCATGACAATATAAATAAATTAATAAATAAAAACATAGAATACCACCACCACGACATGTGGCAGGCTTGAACGAATGGAGTCTTTCCTGTTCTGTGAATCATCGCGATATTTTCGAATATACATTCGAGTTTATACTCACGAATTGGATCTGAAAAGAGTCAGCAAGACGAGTTGCGTTAACGAATACAAAGAAATGGCTTGAACCGTTGAAAGGGAAAGTAATAGTCCGTTGGTAAAAATTATTTTTAACGATTTGTATCAAAAGAAGGGACGTGCAAAAATTCAACGAAATATGTGGCAATGCATGGACGCCGTTCTGTTTCATGGTAATATACTAATCATCAACCATATGCTATGTTTACCCAAAACGGAATAACGCTGCTAACAAGCTTTCTGTTATCGGCAAATTATTGCTAATGGTATAGCTTGTTACTAATAGCTAAGAATATCTTTTTTATGATGTATGTAGTTCATAAGCGTTTGGTTAATATCAGCGTTGAATATTCGTTCAATTTATCAAATGGAAGGAGTTGTAATTGATATATCATTAAGCTTACATTTTGGAGAATCCCTGGATGTACACATTCGTAACGATGAACAGAGTACTACTTATTTGATAAAAGATAGTTCGTTTATTACGTCATTTTTATTTGGTAGCCTTTGGAAAGATACTCTATGACCTGGCTGATAATTAAAAAAGATAGATAAATACTTTTTCTGAAGTTACTGATGTGATTACGTATACTGTATGATTATATTCTGTATTCATCATAAATCCCACAGAGAGCGAACACAGTTGCATGTGTTTTCGTCTCATCCCTCGTGAGAATTTCCCGCCAAATAGTAGGGGGTGATGCTAAAGAAGTGACGCGATTGGCTATCGCAGAGCTCATGGAGGTATACGATTGGCTGATGCATTTTCCTATCCCCACTTTGATTCCCAGCACAAAACGACTATCCAGCCGAATAGTATAGAGCCGAGCCGAGTCTAGCCGAACAGTTCGAATGAAATTCTCACCCAGATAAGTTGGGTCAGTATTCATCGTCAATATGGCGGTCTCGTTTCCTTTACGACCGCTAGTTTCAAATGGAAGGATACACTTGATCTTCAAGCAAGCTGTTCTAGCGATATTAGTGCACGCGTTTCTAGCTAAAGGTATGGTGGATTGTAGGAATATTTATTATTTCAAATTGATATTCAGTTGATATTGTTTCCCTCTTGTGTGCGTGTTTTTATTTCTGCGCAAGTCTCATCTGCTACTGGAAAACAGGATGTAGTCTGTTTCGTGTTGGTTCTCTGTATGCGTCGTGAGGATATCGTGTGTAGACAGTGTGTAGGCGTGTTTGTGACTCGTCCGATGCTATTAAATCCACTTGGCAGGTGCATTGCTCTCATTGGTGCAGCTGCATCTCCTCAGATTTCTCGCTTCACGGGTTTCTCGTTCATAAAATGAATCTAATGTTTACTTCCTGTATTGTAATAAAAAGAAGATCGGCGTATCTCGTCTCTTCCCTTATATTACTTGTCAAGCTCCCGTTTCCTGGACCTGTGAGCTATGAGCGTTGCTCTCCAAGAAATATTAATCAGACATCGCTATGTGAACCTTGAGATATCCCTGTGTAGCTATCTATCGCGAGCGATGAGACCTTGAGGGAAATTGAAAGAGATGGAAACTATTTCCAAGGTCGAGATAAACGTTGAATATGAAAATTTTGAATGTCATTGCGTCCAGACAAATGATCTAATGAATATTAACGTTTACTACGTAATTATGTTGTCGAACGATTACACGAATTTCATTGAAAGTTTATTTATGGACGAGTGATAGCACGAATGATTCAGGAGCTGCCTTGGGAGATAACTAACTTTTTGTTATTGAGGGATGATAAGATTTACTTGTTCTTAGTTCAATTTAAGACTTTTAAAAGAGTTGATAACGCGCAATTGTAAGTATTAGTGCTATTGATATTGGAAAAACAATAGTTACTTTATTTTGTCCATTTGATTTTACAATATTTTATGAATCAATTTCAAATTTGATTGAATTTAAGAAAATGGTTTTCTTTCCATAATTTTATGCTTTTCTTAACTTGAATATATTTATATATTTTAATAAGATCATGTAAAATACTACTTATTACGAATGATGAATTTGAAATAAAAGTTATAATTATTGTTATAGGAGGCACAGGGACTCCTCTAACCCGTCATTATATAAGCGATGCCAATCATTATGACATTTCAAATGACAATGATGATGACAGTACTAGCTCTTTGGAAACATTCTACCTAATTGGTGAGCAAAGGTGGCGTATAGATACTGTACTGCCAGTTTCCTTGCTGCCAGCTACCGAGGGGATGTCTGTTCGGTCCCATCACAGGTAATTATTTGATTTGATGAAAATATTTTTAAAAAGTATGCAAAGTTCTGTAAAATATATCCTAACTGACTTTCTAAATTAATTTCTGTCTGCAGCATCCGGCAGTCCTCAGCAGGACTGGACGATGCTGGAATGGATGTACAAGTGGCACAACTTGGTGCCCGTGCTAGTCAGGAAGTCAGTTCTACCACTACTCTATCATGGATGGATTGGCAACTGCCACTCTTTGTAGTACTGTGTGCCATTGCTGGTGCTATTTTCTTCACTTTCCTGGTAATATTAACATTTCATAACAGTAGTATAAATACATCGTATATACATGCAATCAAGTTTATATCCTGTTTATATGAAAACTTATTATTGTAAAGTGTAATGTTAAATCAATAGATCTTGTTATGGCTGCGGAAGCAAATGTCGTGTGAAAAGGATACAGAAGATGGTGATAGGCGTGGTCTGGTAGAAGAAGGTGCAGTATGTCCTCCAGAGAAATTAACAAAGGAATCTAAGGATCCTGTTGAAGCACAATGGGTCTGTCAGCCTATTATGAAACCGCCTGTCTCAGTACAACCGATTCGACCAATTACACATTCATCTGCATTACCCGAGGTAATTTTCTTAAACTATTTGAAAATTTGATTACATCAAATATCCCTTAGTATTTATTCACATCATTTTTCTTGTAGATAATGACCGTGACAACGCCGGAACGTAGACCTGAACCTATACGCATAAAAGCTAAGGGACTTCTGGAACGACGTGGTTCTAGTGCAAGCTTGACGATAGAATTGGCACCAGCACCTGATAGTCCACCACATATGGTAACTCCAACTCGTGAGTGCACAGCCGAGGAATTCCTTTTGAGTGCTGGAAACGTCTTATCACGAGCTCAGCTTCACAAGATCATCAGAGATCCAGTATCATTGCATAAGGAATTTTGGGAAGTTCCACTAAATCTTCCGGACAAGGTGGACATCTGTGGTTCCGGTGTAAAAAATCGCTATTGTTCTATATTACCAAATCCTCAATCGAGAGTCGTCCTGCCAGGATCGGACGACCCTCTCGCTAGCTATATTAACGCTAACTATATTCGCGTGAGTAACATGAGAGTTTTTGTTAATTTTACTATTCCATTATATCTTTTATTAAAAGTTTAATAATATCTATCTATATAAAATATTATAGGGATATGATGGTCAAGATGCGCGGTATATCGCGACGCAAGGTCCTTTGGCTCATACGATATCTGATTTCTGGCGGATGGTTTGGGCTGAAAGGGTTCCAGCAATTGTCATGATGACGAGATTACACGAAGCTGCGAAAACTAAGTGCGACGCCTATTTCCCGTTGGATATCAACAGTCGGATACAAGCTGGACCTTTTACCGTGATTGTCACATCCATGGAAAATAAGGATGGATACACAATCAGAGATTTAGAACTTAGGTTCGAAGGAGAAAGACGAAATGTACAACATTACTGGTAACTGCCTCTTATTTTACTACGTTTGGAAGTATAAGTAATTAGAAATCAAAATTTTAATGACTACTTTCGGTTTCTCTCCTTTAACAGGTATGATACGTGGCCGGATCATGCCGTGCCTCAAGCAGCGGGAGCGTTAGTTGGCCTAGCAGCAGAAGTGAATTCCTTGCCAGGACCTATAATCGTACACTGCAGTGCAGGCATAGGAAGAACAGGATGCTTCATAGCGTTAGCAACAGGAATGGTTCAGCTTCTGAGAGACGGAAATGTCGACGTGTTGGGTATTTTATGTCAAATGAGGTAAGCATTAATTATTCCAAATATATAGCGGATTAAGGTGCAAGTTTCTAAGTGATCAAAATTTTGTACTCAATTCATTTATAATATCCTAATATTTGTAAATTAGGTACGATCGTGGTGGCATGGTTCAAACAGCAGAACAGTATGAATTCGTACACAGAGCACTTTGTCTGTTCGAAAAGACGCTTGAAAATACGACGCCTACGACAGGTGATTGAATTGCATGACAAAGCATAATCTCAAGGACAGATCATCCTTATTTCCAACCGATTCGATGTCGCTGGACGAATCATCGATAATACCTGGTGCAAAGAACTTGTCGACAAAAAAGATGAATTACAATTGCTGTTACAAGATCACGAAAAGAAAGGAACTCTTGTCAAATCGGTGAGTCGAATGAGTCAAGTCTCGCCTATCAAGCTGCCATAACTAATACTGTCACGATGAATGGTTGACAATTAAAATCAAAGTCATGAAGCTCAAAAGAGAGGACAGGAAACGTATAAGCGACTGGCCCCGTGGAGTATATTTTTCGGCGGACCTTATTTCCAAGTCCAATCAAAAAGTTTTTCAAGAAATGAACAAAATCGACTTGTGTCATTTGGTCGACAAGAATCTCGACCTTGAGAGTGAAGCGTAAGGAGGAAGAGGATAGCTTTTATATTGCGTTGCTTTATGTAAATGCTTCTTTGCTAACGGCGCTGCAGAAAAAATATCTCACTCAGTGCATGAGGAACATTCTTGTTTCTTGTGCTGACGACAGCGAGGGCAGTGCCGGTTTTTACATGGAAATTCATAGCCTGATGATCTTGTGAACTTCGTTTCATGTGAAAACAGGTGTGGTAATTATATTCTTGAATTATTTGTCGATTGTCTTATGGGAGAATTTTAGAGTTTACGATGGAGCATTCAAGCAATTTTCATGTAGCTCTGCAATATATATCTATATCTATATATATATAGATATAGTATATAACGATGCATATAGAAAGATTTACTGGGTTGCCCAGGAGTATAGAGGATTTGTATAGTTCATTGTCAACTGTAGCCAAGTGTAACAACTATTTTGTTTGAATACTGTATGAGCGAATGAGGTATAGCAAGAGTAACTGGATTTAAGAATGGATGCTTTAACAATTTGGGACCCATGAAGATTATACATTTCTATCCTGATTCCAGTTCCTAATTACTCTTTCGTTTTTTTAAAGATTAATTATTAAACATTATTCTATTGATCTTTAATTAATTTATTGACAAAGACTGAATGCGAGTAGTACAATATTACGATTATTTTATTACGCGTTAATGATTGTATGTAAGCTAGATTGAACTGAAAATGCCATGCTTAAGTAGACTAAAAGACAAATTATTTAATTTAACATTACGATTGCGCTGAGAGGGACGTTGATTATTGGGATTGCATAATTCATATGTCATTTAAACTATTGAAACTCGCTGCGAAATTATTCGTAATCTCAAGCGTAACATTATAATACACAGAATGAAGTATAAAGAAAAAATATATGAAATTAGTCGTCAAATACGTATAGATACGAATTCAGTGAATATGCCACCGTTGCGAAGTTTCATTTCACAAATGCGTTTGCATCGTAAATTTGCGAGCTTTTTTTTTATATATATATGCATATAATATGTTCTGTACATTTTCTCCTTTTTTCCATCTTATTCAAATTAAAAACCGCTCTTATCGACTGATAGCGGTAACAGACGGCACCAAAGTCAAGTAGTTTAACGGTCAATAATGTTCTATGGTCTTACATCTCCAATATATAATGAAAGTTACAGTCTCGTTACGGATCTAATTACATTTTTCCCGAGACTATCCTTTTAAAGTACCTAAGTCATATACTGTCTCAGAAATATGAATATCTATAGACGTGTAGCGTAAATGTTTGTAGTTCTGTAATAAGGATGTTGCTACACACGCACTACATTGCCCAAAGACCTTGTGAAATCGGTCACAGTGGTATATAACATTTTTCATGTGAAACGACCGATACATCTAGACTTATGTTTGACTGCTTGCCAATGTCTTGTGACTACTTGCCGTAAAGATGGCCAAGTACTGGAAAAGTATGAATGACACGATATGCCTTAATACATTTAGTACTTGACATAATACTGGTACATCAAGAGTTTGCGGCTTTATTATAAGCCTCTAATTTGATAATCAGATATTGTAATCAAATTTATCTATGATTTTGGTATGTTTTTTAATTTTTTTTTTTATTGCATCGCAAAGTATTGGTGCTATGTTTATTGATATTGTATTTCGATAGACGATGCGTATCTACTGTATTATGCTGCAAACTCTTCGAATTTTGTGGAAGTTGCAAAGTGCTGTAGAAATGAAACACACAATAAATGTTTCAATTATATAAAATTTTCAAACAGTTTCGCTCTTTACCTTCGAGTCGCATACAATTTCTTGAACTATCCGCACGTGCCTAAGTAATGTCAAACTCTTAAGGGGATTGGGGTTTTGCATTACTGTGGAAGCAAAGTGTAACAAAAAATTTGAAATAGTATAATTTGGCAGAGATTCTTTCCGTAAGCAAAGTCAACGACACATTCTGCGCGGTAACCCTGATTTTGATATCGACTTCGTAATGACTAATCCAAAACTGAAGAAAACAAGTTTTTGATCAATCATTTCGCGAGTAGGATCAAAATTTGATGAAATAATCTCCAAAAAAATTCTGATACGTTTTTTTGTGTCCGAAAACCGTACAATGCCATTAATGCTCCTCAGTCCCGTTAATGAAATCAAAAGCTATTGTTCACTTCAACTACGTGCGCAGAAATATGTTATTTTCGTTTTGCTTTATCCATCCGTGCTACATTTTACAGGGCGTTAATATGTTTAGTTTGGAATGGCGTGAATGTAATTATATGATGAGCGAAAGTTTGTGATATACATACGTGTGTATATAATAATATATATATATATATATATGCATTTACAGAGAGCAAAATATATTTAAGAGAGTGTGTATTCGTGTAAATGAATTGAGAGTAAATTATTTATGAATGCGCGAAGCCACAAACCACAGTAAAATGAAGTAATAACTACAGTATAATGAAAATGAAATAATTTTAGTAACCCCTTGGTGTTCAATTGTACTTATGTGACGTAAATAAATGTTTATTGTATCCAAGTATTGTCAATTTATTTATACATCTATTTAAAAATTGAGCAGTGATGCGTCTTACACATGCTCGACTCTCGTCTCTCAAATTTTATAAATTAATTATTATAGCCTTGTTCAGATCTCAACTTATATTAACGACTGCCTTTTATCGTTGTATTCTCATAAGAAAATGAGAAGCACGTATGTCGAAGTCTGGGAAATCTGCATGAGCATAGTCATTGTCGTCTATGCATATAGAAAACGTAGTAATTTTCAACGTGTGCTAATGTTATTTCCAACTAGGGACCGTAACTATAACTGAAACCGAAATGGATAATTGACAATAACCAGAAAAATAAGGAACCAAAATCATAACCAGCAATCGAAATTTCGTAAATATTATAAATAACATACCTAAAATCGTAATGGAAACCTGAAATTGTTACGTGGGTAACCGAAACCGTCGAATCTCGTGTCAAGTACAGGCAACCGGTTGTATGTACAGGGCAAGGACCGTTTAAAAATGACAGCCTGTTGTTTACCCAACGAAAAAATTTCTTTATAAACAAATGGATATAATTATAGTATAACTTGGCGGGTGCGTGCCAGGAGTTTCAAAGTACAGGAAGACCTCGATTTTATGGACAAATCGGGACCGGAAGTCCACAGAATCGAGGTTCCCTAAGCCCCGCCCTTACAATGCGTAAAGCCACTCGCGCGCTTGTAAACAGTACCGTATCATATGGTTATGGCGCCCCTTCACTTGATTTTTATTTCGGTATTCAGTTAATTTTTAGCAATTATATTTACATATTTTATCTTTTGCCTTTTTAAAACTCTTTGCTTGTAAAAGCTGAGCATTCGATGAGGTCGCGAGAGCTTCAAACTTTTTTTTTGCTGCCTTTGAGGTTATAAACGCACGCGCGCGAGACACCGAACTGATTCGCAATTTCTATTGGATGAATGCCTTCGTCGAGCTTATCAATAAGATTCATTTTCTCACTGTTTGTTAAACTTTTACGTCTTTTTTGTTTTTCCATTTCTAAATTACAATATACGTATTTATAATATGTACATATGTACAGCCTAAACTACAATATAAAGGGGCCCGGATGGCTGCCGACACTAGAGTGTAGTTACGGTACTGGCTGGTGGAGCGTGCATGCGCCCCACCCTATAAAGTGGTAGCAAGAAAAAAGTGGGGTTTGTCCATAAAATCGAGTTCCATAAAATCGAGTGTACTTACATTGAACGTAGTAATAGTGTTCTAAGACTATATATCTGTTATTATGTTTTTACCGTTGTTATTTTTGACGAGTTCTTCCTAATATGCTTTAAATAGGAAGTTGACGTTGGTTTTGAGTTTGAACACTGAAGTAATGAATTCAAGTTTATATCAAGCAATGCACGAAAATTAATTAAATATTAAAAATATTAAATCCAAACTTTTCTTAATTATCTATTCGACGCGTTTCGGCCTATTTGTTTTCTGGTACCCATACATTCCTTCAATTATATATGTATATTGAGCTCCTGATTGCCCAAATATTTTTTCTTAACTTTTCAGTTGAAGTTTAGGATACATATTTCAATTACATTTCAATATATATTTAACCGTTTTCGTGGCAAGGGTTTTTAAAAATCCGTGTTGGATAGTGCCATGCGCTTCATTTAACTGCGAGTAATGCCAAGCGGTACATGTTGTGATTAGTTAATACTGATCTAAAGAAATTGACAAATCATAGATATTTTTACTTGTAAGGAATATTTAGGATTGGTGAATTACTTTAAATTAATATTAGCTAAACCGGTTTAAGACCGCCGTGTGAACGTAATAAAGCACTTCAGTAATCTTTGGGCGAATTTGAATCATTGCGCTCCTCCCACCCGGATCAACTACGTTGGACGCCATCTACCTCGATCGATAAATTTCCTCGCGAGATACGAAGAACATTAGAGTACGTCTGAACCATCGCTTTTTTATGCTGACCAGGGACTGCAACCGAAAGAAATAACGGTTCGATTACGGTGCTCGGAATGGTAAAAGCTTGAATTTCGGTTTTAGTTTTCGGTTTCAAGTTTCTAATTCATCATTTTTTG
>JARQTH010000318.1:1441021-1508868 GCA_030142595.1 Trachelus iudaicus
TATCGATTACGGTGTGGGATATAATAATTTCGAAATTTTGGTTAAAGGTTACGGTTTCGGTTCCTAATTTTTTTCGGATTTTATCGGTTTTCGATTCCGGTTTCGGTTACGGTTGCGATCCCTGATGCTGACACACGTGTGTTCGAAAATGAACCGAGGTAATGATGCTCCTGTTACAGGTATGTTCGAAAATAAATCATATTGCTACGTTTTTAATCGGGCCAAGAGAAAATCAAATGTTACTTGTTATTTAAAGATGCTTTAATAAAATAGGAAACTAATTGCGATGCAAAATGGAGCAAATTGATAGCAATTAATATATTAAGAAAATCATATGAAAATCTCCTTGGGTTTTTGGAATAGCGATACAACAAATATTTTTCTGTTTGAATGAATATTTCTTATAAGGAGCATTTAAGGATTAATTTTTTAGGCATTGGAAACATACATTTTTATCTTTCGACGCAAACTTCCCGACAGTCGGTGTTAGTCTTGTTTCTAACATAATCGACTATTACCATCTGACGGTATAACGACTGATATGTGTCAGCGAAAATTCCCATTACCCATTACTAATGAGACAGTACAAAAAACTTTAAATAATAAATAAAAGCTCATAAAAACGCACAAAAAATAAATATAGATATACAGTAGTGATACATTATTCACGATGAGCATTGTCATTCAGGAAGTCTGTAGATCATACGGTTGGATTTAAAAGAAAATGCACCAAACTATCCAACACATTTTATCCATAAATCCTTATTATTCCAATGCAATAAAATGAAAAAAAGTCATGAATTGAGTTGAAACTGATTCTAGGATAAATTTCCAGAATAACGAACGTGTCATAAGGAATATAAATTAACGTAACAACAGTCAGCTCACTGGCGCCATCTCGTAATATAAATATGGTAACGGATTTTTTCAGAACAAATCTGTCTGTCATAGAACCTACGAAGCCGATCAAAAGGAGGTCTACCTGCTCCTGCGGTACCGATGACACCAGGTTAACCGGTTCCCTTACTTCACCAAGTCGAATACACCAGTAGAAGCAGCGTGAACCGAACACGCACACGTACGACGATCGAAATAATACTTGCGGATCACGTGATCGTCGTTCTCCGTGACGGAGAGAGAAGCGTAAGCGTGTACTCTGGTGTACTCTCCACGGAGTTTGTGAGTCCAAGTCCGTGCGCTAGGATTCTGACGTGCGATACCCGGCAGACTGTGTAGTTTTTTTTATTATAAGTGAGATCGGACCGATGATGGTTCCTGCAGTGTTTATCTACGGAAACTCCTAGCAGTGGTGTGTATTCGTAAAGGGTGAAAACTGGCTAGTGCCGGAGGACTTATAGAGTAAGATGTGGGTCGTAGCTGGTAACTTTGCTCAGAGACAAGATGGGGCCTGGTGAGGCCCGGAAGATCCTTGGGGCCCGATCGAAGGAGGCATGGATGTCATCGGGGATGGAGATGAGCAAACCCTCCAGGCTATTCTTGGTAAGTGGATTTTAATATGGTATTAGAATACTTTGTTATTTATAAGGTACCCGAATTGTTGACAGTTCATCTATTAGCTGAAAATCAGATTGCTTAGTGCACCTTGTGCAGTGTCGATATCCAAGGAAGTAATAAGTGCGTACATTGACCTTAGTTAACAGGCAACTGTTCTTTTCCGAGTCTCCTTTGTATCGGCCATTCCGTCGCATCTGCTCGACCACGTTTGTGTTTGTAATCGAGTTTGCACTTTAACTTGCGCTACTGGGTAATAGCGTTGCATTTTCATTTGTGTGGAATTAATGATAAACCGAATCAGACATTTTTGAAACGGATAATTGGTAAGTTTTTTAAACGTGAGAAAGAAAGTAGACGACAAACAAAATCTCAGCTAAGTAACGGGATGTACGTGGTCACTGTCAAGGAAAGTGACATTTGAAAAATTGTTGAATAAACGGGATTTTTTGACGAGATACGACCTCGTTCCATAGATCTTTGACACGGATCTTGAAGGAACGTGACTCTTACGATTAAACAATTTATCTGTGTAAGAATGAAGTAGAGAAATATTCCGACTCCAATCAACAAATTAGAAGGAATCCTTAGCATGAAAGAGTATTACTGCGTATTCTAATAACAAGTTCTTCAATCCTTTCAAAGCACCATCATTGCGTACGTATTTATTGCACGTATATACGTGCGTTTAGCCTACTTTGTCCAAGCGCGGACCCCCCACGCGTTGAAAAACTGTTCGCATTCCTGTTACGCGGTTCATTCGTAAACGTTGCACAGTTCCATTTCTTGTCAGCATCATAGAAGCCAATAAGTAAGCAAATTAACAGTGCACTACCGATGCTCACACCGAAACTTTGATGTCCCCTTATATTTTGCATTGCGTTGTTTTGTGCCATAATGTATCCGCGGTATTCATATTGGAGAAGGTGAATCTTGTTAAATTCACGATAAGCCTTGTGCATGGTTATTTCTTGTTATGCATATATTTTGCATGATTTTGTAAGTTCATCCTTATGGGGAGTAGAGCATCATTTACCGGGCCAAAGGTCTGTAGCTGGTTCCAAGAGAGCGACAACGTTTCTGGGATACGTAATTTAGTTAGGTTATGTTAGATCAGGTCAAAAATAATGAGGCTAATCTTGTAGAGGCCCAGTTATTTATTTGGTCTTTTAACAGTGAGATTATCTAGTTATATTATTTTATAGTTGATTATTATTTAATAATTTTATACATGCTGATAACTTTTACCTCACAGAGCACTGTTGTCTATTCTATTTGGCTCTGTCATGATAGTTCCTGAATTGCGAAAAATATGGCCGCGCTTTGTCAGCAGGATGCTTTTACATATAATCTACAGAATTATTCATATTTAGCGCCATTTCTTATAGCTTGCTGTACGCGCGCTTCGTTTTTATTTATAATTGCCTGTGTAAACGTTACGTTTATAATGTTAATCTTAGAAAATGTGTACTTACTTAATAATGTTTGTATTCGAATTATTTGAGGTTGATTTGCTATTCGGTGCTTTTATATTTTCATATTTCTTGTAATCGGACTTCTTCGTTGATTTTACTTCATATTTCGTCTCTGAATCTTTACTAGATTTTAAATTTAAGGGCAACTCGAGTAATTCTCTGATTGCGCATAATTATTTCTCATCTTCCTTCATAGTATGTAGAACTTATTTTTGCCTCAGTAATTCATACAATAGCTTGCTTAACGTGATACTTGGACCATGTTTTGTAACAGTTGAAATTTCATGGATTAATTTTACCAACCGTCGCAGCTTTTTCTTATGTTTCAGTTGTGTATATTGTATTTCTCTTTATCCTTCAATCATAGCTAATGATAACGTTGGGGATGGATTTAAATTTATAAATAGCTACTTTATCTACATGGCTAATTCTGCCATTCTTGTACTTCGTTGTAACAAAGGATTGTAGGTCAGCTGCGAATTCTGATGTCGCGAATATTTTCCAATCACCTCCATTCAAAACGCTGTGCTTCCATTTCTTATCGCGGTGGACTTATAAATATTACAATAATAGTAAGGTAGCGTTTTCGTTTATAATAGCAAACACGACGTAAACACGAAAAGTCCAACTACATATCTGCGTAGCAATTAATGAACACGCCTGGGTAGAGTCATCCCATCCTCAGTAACACGTATACGTTAAATGCGCTGAAAATACAATAATAAAAATACAAATTATAACTGTAAAGTGATCGTTAACAACGTGATTAAACACAATCTATCGGAAATGCCCCTCATTCGGATTACGCATTTGGGTTCGCACTTTCATGAAAAATGACGTCACTCTACGCGTCACTATTTTCATATAGTCATTGAAGGCGTTAATTAACTCAACGCTTCTGAAATGATTAGGTCGTTGTCATGAACTCCCAATGAAAATTATAATATATGAAATTGAAGAAAAAGACCTTACGTAGGAGCGTCTCTACAAAGTGAAAATAAACAGGACTAGATTCCTAAAGGTAAAGAAATAAATAACGTGACGCAATAAACAGTAAGGTATAAGGTCTAGGAACAAGAATTTTCTAGGAAATATATATTTTGTTACAGTCAGTCAATTTCTTTGTTGCCATCGTCCAACCTATGATCTCATACGTCTTGAGGGTCCATTGAGCTACCCTGTTATTTTATAAGCTCGCTAGATTTCTATCCAGTTTTTGGAAAAGTCTGACGGTCGGCTGATGCAAGATAAGTCGAATCTGACATGACCAACTATGCCATAAGCATGACTAGTAGTAGTCGTTCCCAAGTCTTCGTATAATAAATAATAACAAACAGTTTACTATCGCGAATGCCCGGCTCGCATTACTTATCAGCGATCGTTTGACTTACAATAATAGGACCTAGTTTTCAAGATGGCCGGAGACGAAAGCTCGGCGCAAGTTCCGTTCGCGTGTTCCACCCTTGAGAGCCTATTGGTCAGGAGGGTTGCTTTCAAACCGCCTACAAAGATGTATGGAGCATGCGCGTTTTCAATAAAATCACAAACTGAAATGTCAAGCGCTGACGTTTCCTCGTTTGGGAATCTTTATAAGACTGTGAAACGATAGTAGAAAATAAAATGGAGAAAAAAAGAGAAAGGATACTTTTTGATCCAAACGTGCAGACGTTTTTGATGGTCAAGTTGGCAACGGTAACAGCTTCGTGACGACTCCTTGTATTTTTATTCCTTAACCTCCTTTACTGAATTTTCTGTTAGTATTTTACGTCAGGCCTAATTGCAAGACGATTGGAGAATTACCTTGTTTTCGATAGACATGGAAACTTTAGCGACAGACCATTTTTACTCTTATTCGTTTAAACGAATCGATATAAAACTGCACGAGCTGCGAGGGTACCGAGTTCTTTCTTGACATGGACGAAGATGCAGCACCCGCAAAGCCAGTCAAGAAATGTGAATTATTGCGAGCATAACTTCGTAATAATTATACGCCATTATTTACCACGATAACAGTCGAGGATTCATAATAATAATATCCACGACTTTCTACAGTCCAATAATTTTCCTTAATTCCTTCAAGAATTTCTGAAGATTTCGCTAATCCGTTCGTACTACGGTACGATACTACGCACAAAAAAATCTTACAACACACGTGGAGTTTTTATAACGTGACAGCGATAAGCATTTAAAGGCGGCTAACGGGTGACGTTAATATATGAAAAAATCAACCATCCAAAAAAATACTCGTATTATGTGCACGCATATTCTGTTCACATTCATACGTCCCTGACATATTTACACTATTTTTTCGCCGTACAATATGATCAGGACGATTTGGATTTGACACCTGATCCACGCAGGTTGTTTCAGGCACGCACGTACGCACGCACCTATCTGTTCACCCCTCCGATCCCTACCGATCTAAATAGGTTCTCCACCTATCAAAACGCATCTGCGTGAGAACCTGTTTGCAAGGGGATGCGTACTATAAACGATGACGATACCCCCCTCCCCTCTCTCCCCCCTTCGCTCTCACCCTCTGCTAGGAACTTGGCTCAACCTCTGCGACCGTACTCGAGAATGTGAGTCGTAAAAGGCCATGTGTAGCTTTATAGGGTTAGAAGTTTTACATACGGTCTGGGGGTTGGGGAGGGTTAGTCTTGCTAGGACTCGACCAGGGAACGAAGGGTGAAGATAGGGTGGTTTGTTTAATCGATGCCAACCCTATGATCCTGTTGTGTCCACCCTTACTTACTCTCACGAATTCCCCATCTACGGCATTCGACCCCTGACTTCGTCTTACATCCCCTCCATGTTCTCAAAGTTACTGTACCGGTGGCAATAAAATGCCGAAGTGCGTTTCCCACGAGGACAATTTTTGCGAGATAGTTAAACGTTAAAGTTCTAATATCTTTTGCAGTGACTGTACGTTAATTTTACGCGAATTTTATGCTACGACCGTGCTCTTGTCACTTGCGCTTCTTATGCTTGCAGAATATTTGGTACACGACAGTTTTTGGCGGGGAAGGTGGGAGGGAGAGAGGGAGGGGGGGATGATGACAATAATCACGATCAAAGCTGTCTTTCTTTTCGCAAATAATTATTGTCTTTTTTTAAATTTTGTTAAGAACGATAACTCCTGTGATATGGACTAATTGCCTGTAGTTAATTATTCGCTATATGTACCGGGTCTTTGTTTAATTTTTTTTCTTCCTCTCCATTGTGGCTCGTATTGCCAATATGGAATACTTAGATTGAATATCGCAACTGCTCGTATAAAATATTATTCTCACTCTGGTTATTTACATTTTCACTTCCGAGATATTTATTCGATTATACGTAAAGTTCGTTTATTACGGATCTATCGGCTGGTATACGTAATTGGAGCTACTACGACAATTTTATTATTCGGCGTTCATTTTACCGTGTAGGAAAGTCTCGTTGTTCGTCGTAAGGACTGTTTTTCAATCGATTATTATTTTATGCATCGTGCTTACGCCGGTTACTTTCGAATTACTGTTGTTTTATATTTTGTTTAACGCGTATCAAAAGGCTGTGGGGTTCTTTTACATCGCTGTGTATTTGCCGGGTAAGTTTCAAATGCATAACTACCGCGCCTGTAGCGATTTTACGTTGATTTCAGCACAATTCAAAGAAATCGTGTGCGCACCCATGAAATTCTTGCATATTCGTGAAACGACTTATATATATATATATATATATATATATATTTGCTGGAACTCGTGGAGGAAAATTCAGTTTGAATAACTGCGATTCAAAAAAGAAGCAACACGATATGTCAAGGCTGTCTACTGTCTTAGGGAAGCAATAACCTTGAAAGTGCCAATGGGAGAATCGAACTGCAAGTTCCTCTATGTACACACGAATTTCTTGACCACTTACTTCCTTCTTGGATGAAACAGAATCGGCTCAATGAGAACGGGTTAGGAAAGACATTAGTTGAAGGAAAAATGAATAAAATCCACGAGTAAATATCTTTTTGGTGGTAACTTTTGAACTAATCGTCTTCCATAAAATTATATAAATTATTACCTAGTTCTAAACTTGATTATTCTAGTATCTGCATTTACGAGGTTTTAAATTTAAAGAATTTCCAAATGTCGTGCCAAGGTTAATTATTCAAGTTCAAATGACGACAGTGTTCTTGCGATAAGTTTATTATCATGAATCTACTTTATTCTAGTTATAAAATCATTAATAGTAGGTATATTGCGACTTATGCAAAATTATGAAACTCACAGTCGCCTGTTATCGGAACCGCATTAAATATTTTTGAAATATATCCGCCCCCCCCTCCCCCCAATTGTTAACAACTTACGATTCAATACACGGTCCCACGTGTGTCATGCTGGGGGAATTTCAGGCGTGACCATTTTGTCGTCAAAAAAATCTCATTTTCTTCCATTTTCCCCCGGCCAAAATAAATTATTCCACAATGACTCTTAAATATTTAACGAAACTGATGACTTCACTGATGTTTATGCTACTTCGTTCAGGCTCCGCGATATCCAGGGATTTCTTTTTATTCTGAGGTACGATTATAAATCAGGCTCTATTATGAAATCATTACACGCACGCTTATACAGCGTATCAATTAATATTGAATTTAATTAACCTTAGTGATAAAGAGTGGGTAACTTTAAATTAACAATCAATTTTGCTCTATGTAAGACATGTTGACACGCATCGTATAGTCACTGTCAAGCTGTATCTGTTTTTTAAGGAATTTACCGAGAACCTATTAAATTCCATAAATATTCCTTATAATATTCAGTTGCGTTATGATCTGGCAGTGTTAACAATTATTATCTGTGATTCGTATTAAAAATCGTGCACCTGCTGTATTGCATTGACCAGCAATTTCGCGAAGCTTCTTGTCTAATTTTTCTTTGGAGAAAGTCCTTTGTAGATTTTACCGACGTCCTTATGGCCGGCAGTAAGAAACGAATGAACTTGAGTCTTGCGACTCGCCGGCTATAACCGGGAAACGCTCGGAATCGGCGAGGACTTCCTTTTTATAACGCAATCAAACGTAATTTATGATTAAATTGGGAAAGTTGAAGTGAAAAGATTTCGAAGTGTCCAATATAAACCATCTTATAGTGCATAATAAAATAGCGTTATAGCTGTTTCCTTTTTTTTCACTACAAAATACAGGACCTCAACGCAGAATTGTTTTACAGTATTATAACTTCCACTGAAAGTAATTTTTCTGTCAAATGCCACATTTATTTGATTATATATATTTTTGAAATATATTTTTCCATTGATCTTATCGCAACATTAGTATGAAAGGCGACGAACCTACCTGCGTCTGTTTCGTTTCGTATGGCAGATTTCGCTTATTTATCTGTCTTAGGTTACGTCATGTAAGGCGGTATCGAGGACTTCCGGGTTACAAGTCAAAGTCATTATTAGCTGAGCGATAGGAGCGGCAGGATGGTTACACGTTAAAAAATCTGTTTTGTTTTTCTTTTATCGCTGATATCCAGAGCAATGAAACAGACAAGTATCGATATAAGGACATAATGCATCTGGATTACTAAATACGTAGTTTCAAGAGCTTACATTTAAATCACTAGAAACAATGTCTAAAATCCACCTATCTTTCCGCATACCCACATCATTAATCCTAATGTGGAACGCACGGTAGTCCCAGGTCTATTTGTGCTCAAGAAACATTCCAGCTGCTTAAAAAAAAAAAAAAATAAAGACATCAGGCTCGACTACTTTTTCTCTTTGATTCAAACGGATCTCTCCTGGTTATACCTCTTGAAATCACAAATTAGTGATTAACATAGGTAATACGTACACGTTTTGAAAGGATAGAAATTAAAAAAAAATGTTTCCCTGTTATTATTGCCACTGAACTAAGATCAAATACAAAGTCCGGAGAGCGATATGACATTGGCTTGATAGATTTGATCAAAAGCCAGTGCTGAATGGTACGTTGTATAAAATTTACCTGATTTACGTAACGCCATTCGAAATGCGATTTCGCGTAATGTCTGCTGAGTCATTGTTCGTACTCACTGGCTGGTTCACCGTCTCTACGTACATGTGCACGTAACATGATACCACAAAAATCTTGTAACCTTTTGTAATCTTTTTTTTTCCCTCCATTCTACATGCACATTATGGATCATACGTTTTAACCAGAGATATTACGTGCAAACGTACAAACGGAATCTACTTCGTGCCTGAACGGCGCGCGTTGAAGCACGCATGTGCGATACGTGTATATACATTCTGTCACGTTTCGGGATAAAAATTCTCAATTCTGCACTGTTATTGATGAATCTTTGGGGGGGGGGGGGGGGACTTGGAAGTAAGCACAGAATCTTGGCAATTTAATAACTGTTTTTCTTAACTGTCATGTCATATATGGTTATTGCACCATATGCGATTTCTTATATATGTAGATATGCCATGCCATGCCATGCGAGTTTGTTACGTGTTCTAGATTTTCAGTATAGATTGTTTATATGCAAGGGAGAGGATGTGTGGACTACTTGCGACTCCATAAGATCATTCACATCGCTGAAGCCTTCCATATGCGATGAGAAACGTCGTTCAGCAAAGGAAATCCGGGGTCTTCTTAAATGATTTATTTAGTTTTTCGCTCTAATTTCTATATGTATAGAAGAATGATTAATAATTTATAGCAATGAATGATGGAAATTAAAAATTTACATTTATTACGTGCCAATGACGTTCCGTATGGTGCACAAATTTTTTTTCGTATCACTACGGATCTTTTATCGAGAAGTATTACACAGGTATCTATTTATATATTCTTTCTATTCTTTTGTGTTTTCTATATAATAAAATCGTTGCATGATGCGGTCGAGTACACGTGCTCGAGTGTCTCAATATGTAAAGGTCGTATGTGATCAACACGATTTACAGAATAGAATGAGTGCGCGAGCGGAAGTTCAGTTCCCGCGTGACTAAATGAAACGTATAATGCAGTTAAGCCAAACTGCACCCGTTTCTACGTGTAATACTCCCAGGATCAAAGTATAGTCGATTAACGATATTTTTCAAAATTTGTCGAAACAAAAAAAAATTTAATCATTTACACTCATTAGCTTATATCTAGTATTCATATTCCGTATGGTCAATACCAAAATGTTGGTATCTCTCGAATAATTATGTTGAACAAGGGAAACTGGGTATTCTGGGTAAATTAAAAATGATTATACCGGATACATCGTCCCGTCATTTTGGTACGATACGTACAAATTCTGCACACGTGTCAGTCTGGCATTTCACGTGGATACAGTGTAACATAACCTGTTGTCTGTATACTATCGTTCGCTGCGGAAAGCTTATAAACAGATATAACGCACAGCCTTGACTGCGAAATATATTCGTTACTGTAGATCGTGCGAGTTTCAGCCTACATTCGAGCGTACATAGAACTTTCGAACTTTATGATTGTCAGTCGAGATATATACACGTTTGTATACAAAGACAACATATAAATTGTAAATTTACACACTGTACTATAACTATATCGTCGCACATTAGTTATTCCAAAATAATATGTAGTTTCTCGATCCAAAGATCCTGGATAAATAGAACGAGAAAAAAAATATACGTATATCGCAAAATCCACACAGGCATTCGAATCATTATACCGACACTTTCAACTGGCTGATAAATGATTAATTAACGCGAAGGTTAAGCAAGCCTTGTCGTTTGGAATTATTTGATTCAAGCATTGCAAAATCTTGCCTTAAAAAGGTTACTTCACAATTATCTCCCTATAGACCCATCCACGGCTATCATTCTATCAAAAATTTATGCACACGTTCCCTATGGCCCATGCGTTATTCGTGACGAAACGTAGTGCCGTTTTGTTTTCATTTCGAAAATCCCCTAAACCCATGGGGTCGTTTAAATAATTTTGTTCTTCGTGGGTGAGGGTATAACGGTTTCTCTGTTTCTGTATAAATATATATATGTATATGTACACAAGTAAATAGAATATTTTAACGTTGTGCGTATGTCTCCTGAGCTTCTTATCTTTGCCCGATGAATTATGGTACTACAATCCTAAAACATAAACGATGTCATTATGGAAGAATCATAGCTTCGCCTTTCGCTTCTAGATGTCCTGATATCGTGTTCTGACTTTAGTCACGCTACGTATCTTCCTTGCTGCCACCGTTGCGGAGCTCAACACACTCTTTTGAATACACATCGATCCGCGTATGAAATATTCGCGTAGAAAGCTTCCCTATACCTTTATACGTAATACATACGTTGGTACGTCTTTGCTATTCGAATGACTGGAATTAACATATTTATTGCGCCGCGATCCTCGCGCTGATGAGTACTGTATAAGTTAAATGTTTTAATGTGATCATAGCTATGAGTTTGCATACCAACAGTGTCGCGTATTCGAAGTAATGCAGATAATTGATAAAATTTACTTCTCTTCGATTTATCGTTGAATGATAATGTTTATCATTGTTTATAACTACTCTGTAATAGTGCGTTAGTTGATTATGAAATATTGGCAAATGTTTATCGATATACTTTTTACATACGACATTTCAATCTGAAGCTTATGTGATACTGAATAGATGTTAATTATTCAGATAATCCTGAACAGTGACAGTAAGATGTTTGGGTATTTGGAATTTTTTTTTTTCTAGTGAACACGAGGTCAAGATTTTTAACGTATCGTTCGTTGGGTAGCATCGATTGAGCTTTTCATTAAATTATAGAGTATTACATACTTGATTCGGTATTGAATATTGAGTGTGATGAACGTATATTTATAAATACGTGAGAGAATGTATCTTTTAATGATGAAGTAATTGTTGGAGGATTCTACGTATTTATATTGTTTGGCATTGGCGCTAAGAGAGAGATATTCTAGTACTCGTTACCGCTTCCCCATTAATTACTTATGCTATTGTTGAATTCATACTGCCATTGTTATTATTACGTACGAACGCAGTCTTGACTTCCTATGCGTAGCCTTGAACCTCCTGTCACAGTTATCGATGTATTTCGTATTGTCACGTGTTTCAAAGTAAATAAATATTATTTGTAATACCGTATGCTATATGACTTCTTCAAGTACGTGATAACGTCTGTGACGTGAACTGTAATAAACATCAGGTACCTATGACGTTAGTGCCACAATAGTGATTGCTTCATTCATGCGTTGATACCTTATGAAAAAATTCTTCAGATGTTACGATGATAACAGATGGTCATCGAACCCTTCTCACGTAAATAGAGCTGAGTATTTGTATCAAGGATTACGAGCCGTGCAAGATTTCCTTCTTTTTTCTCTTCGCACTGCAACTCGTGCAGCAAGTCGTGGTTAAGCTGTGTAAAATGAATATAATAATTTACATAGCTATGCTGAGACTGTAGCGTTAATATTTTTTATTCACAGTATAGATTCAAGGGGTATGGGTGACAGTTATTTTATTTTGCTGACTCTTAATTAATTGTAAATATTTTTTGGGGACAATTGCAGGAATGTATAGATTTCAAGTTGAATTGCAAAATTTATTGAATTATAGACGCATATGATGTAACTGACATAATGGTATTGGATGTAGAATTTTTTGTAAGATGAAATATTGAATTTGCAAATAGGTCGATATCTCATGAAATATTCTTTGACATTTTGGAAATTTCTTTCTTTTTTTTTTTTTTAATATTTCTTGGGCACCTCGTATGTGGGACACGCTCTTTTACGACTCGGTCGAGGTTTTCCTTGAATCGATACGAGGTAGAGAACGTGCTAACGGAATGGTTAACTTCTACTCACTTCTTTTACGGGGGCTGCATGTATACCTGGTGAAATACTTCGAACGCGACTCGTTCTCGGTTTCTAAAGCTTCTTGTAAGTCGACACCACGACGGATTTAAACGAGTTTACATTGTGATTTGAGATTGTATGGAAATCGGAAAAATTCTCATTTTGCGATGCCTTATACCAGGGGGGAAATATTGTTTCTCATCTATCCAGGTATCAATGCGTATTTTATGGATGGATATTTTGTATATACTCCAATTATATTAATAGCTGGAAGGATAACGATAACGTATTGTGCTGTTTTACGTGAACGACAATTTGAACGTTGGCAGCAGGGTTCATAACCTCAAAACCTTTGTCACTGTGTATTATTCGATACTTGGAATATCATTGTGACAAAGTTATTATCAGATGACAATTATTAATTTATTAGTCTGCACATACCTTTATTTTTTACTATGTATACTCTTCGTCATTATTTCCAGGCTTGAACGTAAAACTTTGGAAACAAGAGTTTCAATAGTGAAAATTACTTTATGGCGACCTGAAAGGAAAGTTGTATCTTAACGATTGAACAGATTTTTTTTCTACTTTATTTTCTTGCTCGTCGACACAACACTCATTATTATTTCTGATCTACTTTTCCCATGGCATCGAACGGTAATTAAACGATGCTTTTCTAGTGAGTTAAACAGTTAATCAACACGTGGACTTTGGATACTGACTCGGCCGATAATTTTGATATCACTGCTCGTAGATCCTCCAGGGAATTCATGACCGTGCTGGACCGTAATAAAAAATCAGCTTACATATATCCAATGGCGCCACACCGTATAATGTACAACGAAACAAATAGAGATCCCGCGTACAACAGTTCCACGCACATTATTCGAATTCTACGTGATACGTTATTATTAAGTTTGATTTTAAAAATTTATGAAAAAAAATCCATATTCCATAATTTCGATGCAGGTCATTCTTCGTGTATGTTTGCTCATATCTCATATGCATTCCTGGACCGTTTGACCATGGACACCGAGTCCCCAGCAAGGTCACACAACATGCTCACTAAAAACATATGAGTGTATATGGAAATACTTTTTTGCTGGCTTCGTGGAAATGGCCATATCGTACGATGGTTAGGTCTGATGATTTGCGACAGCCATACCATACCTATATACAACCATATGCATTTTTAATCGAGGAACGATAATGGATTTGATAGAGTTTTGAAAAATTCATACGAATAATAAGCAATAATTATTTATTTCTCATTAAATACTTTTTACTGATACATGGTGTATGGTACTGCCCAGATGTAGTTGAACCGCTTCTCATAACTCTACTATCAGTCCACATGGTGTTTCCGAGGTATAGTGATCTAAGCATCCAACTATTCTAATCCTTTCTCTCAATACACTGTATACGTGGCATGACTAGTGTTTGATCGTCCTGCGTATGCCCTTGAGATGGGTACTGGAGGCAGGCAATAGAAATTTTCAAATGATCCCATAATCGTCAGTGGTCTTAAGGCTAGTGAGAATATTCATGTCCCGATGACTTGGGATCATTGAACTGATTCTTGGAGTGTAAATACACACGGCATTAAAACGGAACGCGAAAGCGATATAAGCGTGGACATAAGGTGTGCCCGTGAAATATAATCCGCGAGTGAATAACGTAATACGATTTTATACCGTTTATAAGATGTATACCTATAGGGGGTCTTATGTCTCGTTACAATCATTACGTACCGTTAATTATTGGTTGACAATTGTGCAATCGCGTAGACACGCAAGTACTGAACCTACGCGTGCGATACTCGATATTCCTTAGATAAGAGAGTCGCCATTGGAAACAATAAGCCTGAAACGTTGTATTTTCCCGGATTTCAATTCTTACTCGTCCAGTTCTCCGCAGCCTCGGGTAATCAGAGAATCGCAGTAACGTAAGACTACGCGTTGTTATATGGTGTCGGACGTTAATAATGCTGATTGCGATGGAGCATTATCTATATGAAATGCTGAACCCGACACGGAACGTAGGCGTTACTTACCATATACGTCAATCGGGATTCGTCAAAGTGGGAATGAATCGTGAAGATTATACTTTTAAATTGTTTTATCTACATTTTTATTTTCACCTGTTTAAGTATATTTATAACTGTTCCACGCAGGTATGATATGCACGATTTAATTATTTTATTGGTAATTTGTTTCATCGTTTCAATTAAATGTTAATTTACATTGTTCTTATGGTTTCAATTTTATATATGATTGAAAATTCCCGCCTTGGCAATCTGGTTGGATAAATGACGGTGGCCTCTAACCAGTAGATAGGTGGGTATAGTCTGATGAATAAATAACAGCCGTTTAACCGGGACAAACATTTGCATATTATCAACTTGCTCCGTAAGGGAGGGTTGTGAACTCAACCGAGAATGCGTACACACACTTTTGGTTATGCGCAGTGGTAATAGGGGCTGATCCAACATCAGCCTAATGCACGCCGATTACACGCACTGTGAACTCACGCACGCGATAGATAGATCAGTCGGTAGACAACGCAAAGCCCAGACGTGTAAGGAACGGATGGATGGAAGGATTGGTGGATGGATATAGATGGACAGGTGGTTTCATACAAATGTAAAATTCCCTTGAAAATTATACTGCTATCTCATGCGAATTAATTGAACAAAATGTATGCGTTGCTGTATATTTATTTAGAGATTTATTTAAAAATTATAAATAAAATGAATTTCAATATTTGACTAATTGGAAAAAATTGAGAACCTTAATTGGGCTTGGAAGAGCAAATTATGATAGTAAAATTTAAACATGATATATAAACTTGCCAGACATCGTCTGGCTTGTCTTATCTGTCAGTTTTGTATGTTGCTGCATTGCACGCTTGTGGTTTTATGTGAGTGGAGAAATTATGTATATATATACATATATCTATTATATATATATTTTTTTGCAACATATGCCATCTTGCCAAACGTGGGAAACAAGGGAAGGGGATAAATTGTATTTTAGTTTGGTTTTTGGGTACAAACTCTCAAGGCGACTTTTACTGGTAATTCCAGTGCGATTATATTTTGTGAACGTAATGAGAGACAATTGTATGTAAAAGGTTATGATTATTTGTTGATTTTACTCGTTTTCAATGTTTTTCTTTTTTTCTTTTTTTCATTTGTATTACCAAACGTAAAATGAACAACTCTTTGACAACGGAAATCGTTGCATAAGTGAATTCTTGTGGTTGTTCACAAATTATTTCTGGTTACTCGTAAATCTTACTTTAATAACTTATTATTGTTGCACTTTCGTGTTCTGCATCGCGAAAAATGTCTGATCGATAAGACAGTCGGTGCCGGCTGCGGAACGATTAACGCGATTTTTACGATTTCCGGTTCTATTCTTCAGACGCGATTGCATCCGCGTCATTTGCGACTTCGCACCCGAGGTTTTTCCTTCTACGGTAAAAAGAGAGAAGACTATTACATTACGTCAAAGCATCGCTCGGTATCAACTTCATTAATAACTATGCGTCTTCATCCTCTTATAATTATTATCTTTTGATTTAGAAATATTTCGATAGCTTTGCTTTATTACGTCGATCTGTAATGTGTCGTGCGGATTCTGGCTTTATATGTACATCTACTTTTGTTTACATATAATTGGGACAATGAAAATCGTTCATTAGCTGTCTATCGTTTGTTTCTTATTCGTTGTAACGGAATATCGAGAAGAGAGACAAATGTCGGAATTACTAACGTACAATTTATTTGGGGATTTCATGTCAGTGAGTTATTTCCGTCGTAGACTGCGCACAAGTCCTAAACGTTGGACATTAGCCAACGTAATTGGTAATCGATGTCTCCGCTCCGCCTTCGTTTGGATTTCAGCAAATCGAGCAAATTATCCTAACTCACTGCTTTGAAAGTCGCAATGCACTGGTTTTTTTATGAAAATATTGAAAAGTCAAATTTTCAATGAAAAAAGGTGTTTCGAGTGACTGATCGTTAAATATTATTTTACGTAATATTTTTTGTAAATTTATACCTCATTTTTGGCTTTTTGTCATACGTCACGTGGAATTTCTGTAAGTCACTCATGGAGATGAAGCTTACTGGGGACATGGCTAGGAAGGCTACTCACAAAATAAAATTGTACAGTAAATTCGGTGAAATAAAATATAGAAATCTTGCTGATGTTCGTCATGGTTATTGGGACATGGAGGGAATCTGTGTAATACGTGTCACGCTCATTTCATACATTAATATATACGTATAGATATACTTTTGATGAAAGTATTCTTTATTTCTTATCATCAACAAGCTTAACTATAACAATATTTGATTAGGCCATGGACACATTTTGCGAATTACATTACAATTTCTTAAATTAACTATAATTACCCTTATATACCAGAGAAAGATTTCTTAGATATCTAAATAAAATGGTTCATAGATCCAACCAATTTCTGATTTGAAAATCTTTTTTTCCTTAATTATTAAAAAAATCTATAGTTATACGGCTTAATGGTTCATACAAATTTTGATTTAACCAGACATATGTCTGCGGAGTACCAGTTTTATGACAGCAACGTGTATACATCTATATACGTGGAAAGTAGTAAATATAATGGCAATACGGTAGCCATACCATAGTACATAATAAACGTTTGGAGAACGGAGAAGCAAGGGCTGTAATCAGCTACCCTCTCTGTTTGCCATCAAGTTAGCACCGCCCTCCAGAAGGAACCCCCACCAAGAGGATTTGGTTAGCAGAGACTGTGCCTAATATTGTGTGAATAAACTATAGCGACCACAACTCCCACCCTGAGTCGATCAACCTAGAACCTCAATCTAGCGGAACTTCTCCATCGGTTCTCTGAGCGAGAGGCCTACAGTTTAGCGTTTGCTTCCGAAAATCGTCACTCGTCATTTCCGTCATCTGACGGAGCCCGCGCGGTCATTTTCATTGCGTAAAAACCCATGTGAGTGCATTCATCCGAAGACGCGAAGATACTAACTGAGTGTATTTGTGCTTTTACGTAATTTGAAGAGCTTGAAAGATTTTTTCTGTCGATGACTCGAAAGTTTATCGAAAAATGATCTGATTTGGAGTTTTACTTGTAGGCAGAAAAAATTAATTATTCGCTTTTAAGAGTTATGTTTTATAATTGAACGTGATTGAAAATTGGACCTGATGAACATTATTTTTACTTAAATATGGTTGTCAGTGATTAAGCATTTGAAGGCTTTGACGTATCTGCTTAACTCGAAGAGAAATTAGATTCTTGTGGTTAATATACTAAAGGAAAAGTGAAGTTCTATATTTTTGGTGGGCTTTACGGAAAATTCAAAAAGGACTACTGGATTTCGATAAGATGTTTCTGGTGAACTGTGCAGTAGCTGTAGTGTCATTAATCAAGTTGTAATCATCGAACGGCAACTTGGTTACACTATGTAGTGGATTTAGTGATATAGTACTTTCACGAGACATTCTTCCGAGAGTGATTGTTATTAGAGTTGATCTTTTTGCAATGGAGTTTACATGGTCGCTACAACATCAGTCCGCCGATCCTGCACAGCAAGCTAGCCAAAATCATTCAAACGATCATGATGATTCCGCCGTGATAGGCCATACCACTACCCGGCGGCTTCTTACCGTTACAGGTAATAAAACAATTTGAAGGAATCATTTAGATTTTGAAAATTTTCTATTAATTCAGAATTCCGGATTCGTTATAAAATACCTAATTTTTTATTTTCCAGTTGTGGTACCTAGTATTGCATAAAAAAAATTAATAAATAGCCTTGAAGTTATTTCTGTTCGTCAATGAATCATGCACATGTGTTAATTGATGATTTTACATATCTTTGTTGATATTTTTACGATTCTCGTCACTTGGATATTCATTAGCGACAACCTGTAAAAATGGTATAGAAAGGCTTGCTCGAGATATCAATTGACCAAGCGTTGAATTACCTTTCAGGATGAAAAAGATTTTTAAAAAGGCCTGTATACCTGCATTATTTTATCTCTTTTTACTTATGTTTGCGGTACAGTTATTTGTTGTGTTAAAGAGTACGTTAGTTTTATGTGTATGTAAAATTTGTTTATTTTCTTCTTTACGATCTATTAATTGACAAAAAGTTCTTGGTCCTTTTGCCCGCAACCACGACCAATCTAGTCTGTCACGCTTCTGCATTTTATAGTTTAACGTCACCTATTGCTAATTGTCTGAAAATAGAGAGAGACTAGAGAAATGCAGTAAAACTCTCACCGGCACCAACCGCGACAACGACTTTTTGCCGACACTCCGTGTCCATACAAAAGTTTTATAGTACAACATTAAAATAAGTTTTGTACCTTATGGAAATTCACTCGCCGAGAAGTTACTTTTATTAAATCATTACGATCACTATACAGTGTTTATTTTATAATAGCTTACGAAACCCGGCAAATAGTAATACGTGAACACCAACAACGATATTATAATATATGCTAAAATAATATTTAGTAATAATACAAATAATATTGATTATCTTAAATATTAATATTTAATCGATAGTGTGAATGTATTCTATTTATATATATCGGATCGATATGGATAAATTACGTAATTGTTGTTCCTTATAAAAGACAATAGGTATGCTTGAAAATATAATTGTCCCATTGTATGGACAGACGACGATTTAATTAGATAATTTGATTAGGCCTAGAGCCTGTCACAATGACAAAAGTATTATTGTTCGTTGATAAGAACGGCATAATTGAATTGAATGCAATTAACGTGATTCGATAAAATTCTTCGTGAAGAATCTATGAGCGAGAGCAAAGAACAAATAACCGTTGTGCGGATAGGTAGTGTGTCGAATTTTCTGTCCTAGATCTATCAGTGGCCTTTAGTCAGATTGTTGTTTTTGCATGAAACTATAGTTTGCGCTGCCCATCGGAAATACCTTGGTTTCAATCTCGTCTGCGATTAATATATAACAAAAAAATATATTGACTCATTTCGAAATCGTGGCTTTATAACGATATCTGTATTTTACCGTGACTAATACAACAGGCAACAAAAACATGCTAACCACTCTCTTGAAGTATTTGGAAAGTATTAGCGTTCTTTTTTTTATTCCCCCATCAGTCTCCCTGGTGACAGTACACCGAGTCATCAAGTGAATTTTTTCATTCCCAATAGCTACGAATACGACTGCAGACATGAAAATCACAGACGTAATCGCGTATAAAATAATGAATTGAAAATCTCGACAATGTAAAATTGGCCAATTTCGTCGAGGCTCCATACACCTTTGTCGAGATCGACGTTCCATTTCTCACGTTATGCAATGATACCACTAGTGTGTGAATCGCACAGCCATAGGTATTTGCTTTCGCGTAGACGAGTCTTCCTTCCGTTGGTAGAGATACGAAAGGCCTTATAGTTGCGTATATAAGAGTGCGCGTAGAAAACATGCTCTTTGGGAGAATACATTTCTCCGTGATGTCAAAGACCTCAGATAGAAGCCGAAGACCTGCATACCGCGATTAGCTCAGTGGCCAGGAGCGTAACAGCGACTTAACGTCAGGTTAACACCTGACGTCCCCATAGTAACCTGTCCATCCTCTTGAACCCCCTTCCCCCCTAAATTATGATAATCAGTAACAACCCCTCAACACGGGTAATCGCTTAGCCCGTAACAAACTCGGCGGCAATAGCAGCGATGGGGCAGCTGTTTTTCTTGGCCCCCCAACGAAGGGTAACAGCGAGCGACCCAGTCGATTAACTTCCTCCATTTAAATGCCGCACTTCCGGCTCGCAGACATTGATACCCACGTAGACGTTGCTCGCAGCAGCTGGTGCACCGCGACTTCCTGAAAAATGTGTTTCTCATTCGCGACACTGGACGCGGAACTAGTTAGAAAGAGAAGGGGTGTGGAGGGGAAATAAAGAAAAAAAAGAAAAAAAGAAATAGGAACTGCGTCTACGTGACTTAGGGAAAATTTATGTTGCTGGTGCGGACACGCATCGCCAAGGGAGGAAGTGCTGTTATTCTATTTATTTTTTAAATTACCTCACTGTAGTTCATATTTTCAGTGATTTGTTTTTCCTCGCTTTCACGGTCCGCGCGCACTTGTCATATTGACATCCCAACGGTAATTGGAGTGACTGCTTTACATTTTGTGGTTTTCACGAGAATATATTCTTTCAATCGTTTCTTCTTCTGTGGTGGCAATGCTACTATACTAGCACTCCGTTGACAAACCTGTCTACGTCACGTTAGCCAAGAATGCTTTATACTTGGCGAGTATGCGGAAGACGGACCGAAAGTTCGACATATTGTAGCGTTGTAAAAACGAACGTCTCGTAACCGAATGGCATTTACATAGGCAGGCATAGGATTAGATATAGTATATCTGTTTATAGCAGCCAAGGACTTTTTCCGATATCCAGCACAAAAAGAGTCGTTCGGTGTCGCGATGGTCTTACATTTCTTTTTACAAGCCCAAGAAACTCGTTGCAATAAACAGTGTGATTTCGTGGCACCAGATGGCAGGCCGCGCGTTGTTTTTTCCCTTCTTTTTCAAATGTCCTACCCACACACTCACACATGTATATACTCTTCTTTCGAATTCGCAAGTGGAAAAAGGAAAACCACTACGCAAATCCGTTGGTCCGTGCGTTTGCAATTCCACAAAATCAACGAAAGTAAATACAATTTTCGTAGTGTCCTGCTGCGCAGTTATCGCCAAGGGGGTATTCTATTTGCGTTATAGAGAAAGTCAATGAGAGACGCTACTAGCCTTTTTGCAAAAGCCGGTATCTCCAGAGTTCGATCTTCAGTCAGCTGAAGCGGCTGTTATGGTCGTACCTTAAGAATCTTATTTTATTTTGTTTGCGACTCGAAGGACTGGAATACATATACATATGTATTTGATATCTTCAAGCTACAGTTAAAACTACAACAGTTCATGTAGAAGGAGAAGTTGACAGTGCCATTGCTGCTGTATCTTTATGTTTATTTGTTTAATAAATTCTCTTGTGTCCTGTGCACTTTCGCTTACACTGTCATCTATTCAATGATTTCACTATATGCAGATGACTAAAGTTAATAACAAATTTAACATTTGCAGACATTTACTCATCGCAGGTATGACTACGTGAGTTACCTGGTATCAAGTATATCTTATCATTTCTAAAAGCATCGATGCACCAGACATATAGTTACAAGTATGATGAAACAAATCCAATACTAATGGTACAATATTGAACGTAATATAAAATAATTATTTTGACAGATGTTCTTTCAATGGTAATGCGTATATTGAATTCTTCGTCTACGTTTATTCGCTGATAAAGTTCACGTAGAACCGTTATACTTTCTGTCCATTCATTTTCTGGGTTACGAACTCCTCATGCCGTGTTTGTCCCGAATTGCGACGTAGGAACGCCCCGGAAAAAAGGGACGGCTCACGACACAAGACACGCCATAGGAGCATAAAGTTTATTGCCTCGCTGAGAAAGCTCATCGTGTACAGAACCAGGGTCGTGACTTTGGGCTTCCTGTGTAAGGAAGTTGTTAATGCGCATGCGCACAACCGATTACTCGTTTACTTTACGGGAAAACGTATCAGGTCTACGGATACTATTGACATAGTAGTATATAAGTACCATAATGAAAACTGAAATTATATTAAATTTATCTTAAAGGGAGGAGGATCAGATATACAGCACAGTGAACGTTTACATGTTCCAGGAGCGCGTTGCAATCTGGGCAATATATCCGTATTATCATTTATATTATAGGTAGTACTGAGAAGCAGCAGGGGCTGTTTGGTCGATACGCCCTCGTTGGTTGGCAACGCCCCAGCCTCGGCAAAACCAACCCCCTCGGATTTGTCAGGGTAATATATCGTGGCGGGTGACCGTTTCAAGATGAAGGTTGTCTTCGACGTTGGAGAGGGCGAAGGGAAAAATGTGATAGTCGCGGATACTTTGTCATTTGGATATACAAATGGCGGATGACTTTTGTAGTATCGACGGATTTGAAGGAAAGTCGATAGTATTTTTCCATAAAGCTGAATTTCTTTTCAGCACGAATCCTGGAACGTGGGTAAATCTATATTTGTATCACAGGTAACTAGGAGTAAAAGTATTTTTTTTTGTTACTACAGAATTGGGACTTTCATAGATCTCGAGGCGATTCGATGTACGGTAGTTCGTGAAAGCGTATATCTTTTTATGTTATACATCGATGCGGGCAATTTGCTATCGTATGACTTTTGATGCACTAACCTCATCCTTGAGTTATGCAGTAAGTACCGGTAATCACGAGAGAGGACAGAGGTCGACTGATTCTTTATGACTCTTCTCGATTCAGAAATCAATTATTCAATCCGAATCCATTGGACAACGGTATATTCTTTTTAAATAGACATTGACGTTTTTAAGAAACGAACGGTCCTGAAATTTGTTCCATGATCGCAGAGTCGATCAAGGCTCTAAGCGTGTCATTAAAGGAACAAAGAAAAAGTATTAGGAAAAACGTTATCGTTCGGATATTCTTGCATGTGCCTCTTTGGCGTACACGTTCTGTGTTATTAAAGAAAAAAAAATTATCTGGGTTTTTTCACGAAACATAAAATTCATATAAAATGCATTTTTCAAGTAACTTAAATTGAATGAGAATGCCTATTACAATACATCCTGTTCCTGCATTTGATATGGAGAGCAGAATTATTTGGCAAAGTCATGGAAGAGATCATTAGCTTTTTTCTCGTTTCAGTCTGATTCCCGTTCCGTTTTCGCTTAAGATATTTTAAAAGAGATGAGACTGTTGATAGATTCTCATCGCGTGGCGAGAAGTTTTGCAATGCTCTCGGAAATGTGGCTGAATGACATTTTAACGTACTCATCTTGAACCACGTAGTAGCTCCGAACCTCTATACCATTTTCAAAGCGAAACTCCGTTCCTTCAGGCATTATACCTTCACGAGATGTGAGTAAAGTTAATAATTATAATTTAGCAGAATCAAATTTGATTGATATGAAAGTTTAAAGCTCTACTTTTTTTTAAAATCTATGTTCATGCTGTTTTTTTTGACTGTTTTTCTATGCCAGCCTTTGCACCCTGAAAAATGTAACGTCTCTCGTTTTTTAACAAATTAAAATACAGCGTTCCCTTTCGACTCTCGCGAGTTTTCATAATTTAACGCCTAAGTCAATTCGCATAACCTTGACCATACAGTCCGTGAAGTAATTGTGTCAGCGTGTGTTTGCGCAGCCAACCAAAAGTGCCAAAATCGTCCTTACACTTGGTTAAAATAGTCATGAAACGACCGGAAACGACGAATTTATGACACTTGAGTCGTTTGCTTAAACGTTTAAGAGGGTCAAAGGTATGGCGGCAAGTACACATTTATCCACTGAGATACACAGTCTACCGTGCAGAAGATTTTTATGGCGAATCGTACTACAATGGGGGCAAGAGTTCATCGTCTTAGTACGGTAATAGTAAACGTTTGCCATTCCCGTGGTAACTATGGCAAGAGAATCTTCCGCGTGAATCCAGAAATAATTTCCACATTGTTTTTGGAAGTATACTCCTCCTATATAATATCTGCTTCCTAAATACCTTTTTAAAAGTGTTCTTTTATCGTTCACTTTATGCCATATCCATCTAGCAGCGTGTCACGGGAGAGGCTAAGTCGCAAGGATTCTTTCACTATTCCATTGTGAACGCTCGCCAGATCTTTATGGAGGCCTCCAGCCTGGCATTCACACTTTGCGTCAGTTTCTTGCAGATACGGTCTATCGCTCCCACGCAATCTCCCATAGCAACACTCGTATGTACCTCTTACATTGCATCCTCATTCCTGCGATATCTTGACTCTTGAGCCAATAGATGTCTAGTATTGAATTTGTATATCGGCTACCAAGCCATGTAGAATATATCGATATGACTAAATTCATGTGTTCGAGGCATTGAAAAAATTTGAAATCCCACCATTATTATAAATATAGTTACAGATCATCAGATTGGCCATTCAAATTTTACCTTTGCTTTCGTCACTTTGCTAAACGTAAGGCAAATAGGAACTTTCAGAGATACCATTGCTTTTCTTTTGACACGATAGGTGTTAAACTGCTTTTGAAATCTCACCAACCTTAAGTAATGTCATATCAGCTCGCGTGAATGTATATGTAATCACGTGAGTGGATTGGGATTTCCCCAAAGATTCACAAATATTTCTCATTGCGCTCTTCAAGTTGCGCAACGAAAACACTGTGCCTAAAGGAATAGTGAGAGAGAACCTAATTTTATTTTTTAAATACGAAGATTCTTAAGGTCAATTACTTATCGTAGTTCATGGAAAGTAATGTGATTCATTATCGTACATACTTCTTCTTTTTTTTTATATTAAAACATACCTAATCTTTGTGCATGTCCTTTTTTGTTCTAGGACGGGGCGATTTCGTCGGAGGGATAGATAACGAGGCGCTGGATTTTTCACAGCTGGAGGACTTTATCAACAGTGACAGTGAACAACCCGCCACGTGAGTATCTCCGGTTCTGGAAAAAATAATTTTTTAAATATTATCAATAAATAGTGTGACGCTTAAAAATCTCTGGGGGTCCACAAGTTTCGTAATCGTAGTTTTACTTAACAGCATCGTAGTGACAGAATGACAGATCGTTGCACGTACAATCTGAGATTTATGTACGTGCTTAATCATAAAGAAGAATATATTAATAGAATGTTCTATTCTGTCAAGTTACATACAGTCAGCACCCTTCTCCTCCATTCATTCAATCATACGACATAGTCGACACGGTCCGTGTCGACTACCAAAGCAATTGTTCGAAACGAACATTCAGGAGTGTTCTCGTTAGATTATTTTAATGTGCTTCTCTGTAATAGGAATGCTCCCGTTCTCAAAGTCAATAGTAATATACCAAGAAACATTCGAAGCGTAGAAAATTCCATATATAAACATTTCTATAAAAGCGCCAATAGGTACAAAACCTTCGCCGCCAGAGAGAATGACTGACGTTTAGCTTGGTGGACAGAATAATTATGAATCTAGAGCAGAATGGTGTGCCGGCAGAAAATAATAGCTCTCAGGTAATTGTCCGACGTCTCCTTCGATGCGTTGCTGCAGCTTCATTGCCAATCTAAAACCCCTCGGACGGTCGCGCTATCTTGGCAGTACTCAATGGTCGCGCGACTCTTCCGCGCACTTACTGATAAATTAACTTGAACAGATAAAAAAAGGAATTGATCAATTTTCAATAAAAATCTATTTAAATGTTATAAAAATAATTTACTTAAACGACAATAGATCAGATACATAGCCGATTGAAGAAATTGTCCAAGCGTTTTGGAAGTTTCTGACTTTTATCGAATAGCCTCATTTCGCAATTTATTATATGCGCCTGATTACCATCAGGCTCTCACAGTCTGCCGACGGATCACGACAACACTTTTTTTGACAGATGAAAAGATTTCAGAGAAACAAAAAAATTATTAAGATTAGATCAAGGTACATATTTTATGAAGATAGAATTTGAAGTATTTAGGTCATTTGATATTTGAACGAAACATTGATTTGAAAAAAAAAAGTACGAGAGAAAGTCTCATAGCGTGATTGCTGACGGGTTAATGATAAACGCATGAATTGAACTGACGTATGATAACGTATGAGAGGTGCATGACCCATTAAACGAATTATCATCACATAACATCCTCTCTGATTAATTTAGACATACGACTTTATAAATTGGACCAACAATTGATCTCGAGCTTGAATGATTAATTGATTATTTGTGAATAACCTGATCGTGCTTCTTTTGAATTTTCTTGTCTCGAAAGATACCATCGTACGTACTCGTGTAATTCCTAGTCGCACTAACGTGTAATTATATTCTCCACGATTATCAAGGAATGATTAATACACGTTTGGAAAGATAAGGTAAATCGTAGTCATTTTGTTTTATCCTTCACAGATCAATCGAATGCACGCAATTGCATTATGCAACTAAAATTCGTGCGAACGTTTTACTTCCACGATACACTTAATTGCACCGCTGCTGCCCCCCGAAAGGACACCTGACGATTAATCGAGTGGTTTACAGTGGAAAATAAAATCGAGGGGTGCCAACGTTTCCAGACTATAAAATATTTCAGGCACGAGCCTCCCTATACCGCCCCCTGGGTCTCTATCCGGGAAATTATGTTAATTAACAAATTCAGCCAATGCGCTTACCGCTGCGTTAAGCAGACATGCATTTCCTGCACGAGGTCGTATACCTAATCTGTAAATCGAAGACAAGGGCGACGGAATTTTCAAAAATGTTTTCAAAAAATAATAAAACGCACGATGTGCATATTTAATTTATTATGAAATTAAAAGAACAGGATAGTTTTATTGAAACATAGAGAAGTAGGATACATTCAAATAGGTCGTACGATCTGGGTGGTGTGATTGGGTTAGATCCAGTGCAACACAGTGTTGAATTGCAGTGCTATATTCAGCGACAGAGACAGAATTATAGCAGTGACCACAGAGGTGTAATGATATAATGACACTACAGCCTGGATAGAATTGATGGAATCACTGTTGGCTGGATTAAACCCGGTAATTGGTTGCATATTCTGCACTTAAAGGTTCGTGTACACTGTCCTATGCAAGGAAAAGATACGAAGAGCCTTAGGCTTTCATTGGAAGGGGTTTCCTTCGAATTTTATTAAGAAAAAAAATAATGGGAAATTTTGAAATTCTTTAGTCTCACTCGGTCGTTTCTAGCAGAGAGAGATGAGACACGCCTGTCACTTTCTATCCGTCAACGAAAGAGACGTTCTGCTTTTGACTCCCGTTTTACAGGAAGAAATGACTCGTGCATGCACGAATCTTTTTCTCCGGTGGAAAAGCGAGAAGCATGACGCCCATAATGTCATTATTGGACGGTGTGCAATGGCGAACGCGCGATAGCGTATCTATGTTTTGTAAACCCTGCGTGCCTGTTGCATGTACGGATTTTATTGCATGCCCATGGCTGCAGTATTTCTTTCGAACACAAAGATTCTTCTAAAGTTTATTATTACGAGAATCTCACTCTGGTTCTGCTTATACGATTCATAGGGATGACTCTCATACTGAAATTTCCCATAAATATAAGTCAAAGGTTTTACCAGGCGTTTTGAGGAAATCTTATATTATCAGTGTCTAAGGAAATATTTTATTATGTTGCATGAGATTTTTTTTATAAATAGAACGTATAAGATTCTTGAGAAGTTGAAGAAAGTATATACGTATCTGGCTAGTGGAATTAGCCGATGTGATTTTTTAATATTGACATGATGTTTAGCATTGGTCTGTCAGTGTGACGTAATTGCTGATTCCTTTTTTCTAGGTATTTTGCGGATACACTAGCCCACAATGAAGGCGGTGCTGCGACAAATCAAGGAGGCAGAGTGGAGGCGACGGCGAGTCAACAACCACCACCCAGGTTGCCATCACCGATCACTCAAAATCATCCAGTTTCTGTCACGTGCACTTCTGCTACTACCACTGTACCTTCTGCAAATACATACAAAGATCCACAAACATATGTTCTTCCGTAAGTTCAGAGAAGTTCACAGTGTCTGTACTGTATAGTTATTTAAATGCAAAGCAAACACGTGTAACAGTATGCTCTGGTCATTGGAATGGTAAGAAATAAGACGGCACAGTGTTTGGCAAGAAACGTAGAAAACTATCGATAGAAATTTTAGCACTTTGTGAGCAAACAGTGGAAAAGATTTTGGTAGTCTTAGGATTCTTTGAATTTTCTGAAAGACTTAATTACCCATGTTTTCGATATTAGGTATAATATATTGAGAAATTGTGCTATTTATTTCAATCAATGTTTTTACTCATTGGCTGGTTTATTCTCTGTATAAGAAATTATCATTTTACCTTCATTTATCTGCAACGGTATGTGTAGAAATATTTCAGTCATTCTCCATTCTGATGATACATAAATGTATGAAGATTATTTAATTAATCTTATGACGCCCCCCACTGTTATGTGCAATTGTGAAAGATCCTTTATTATTAGTTGCGCGAATTGCAATGATTAATACAAATTCCGTTATATATCACGTTTATACATTAACAAAATCAAACTGACTCTATTATTTTTAAATCAATTGAATTGGGTTTAATGAATAAAGTTTATTATAAGACTCTTTGATCAAAGGACGGTTATTAATAAAAATATATTGATCCACACAGACATGCTCTACCAGAAAGTCCGCCGGACAGTGGTAGCGAGCCTCCCTACTCACCACCTGGACATCATGAATCTCAACATGTACATTCACCACGTGAGTTCAGTTGATTCTTGACAATGTATTTAATTAGCCAGTCAGTTTGTTGGATCAGAGATTACTTGATACTCGAATTGTGCAGATCAAAAAGCAGCTTTACAAGAGATACTCTTGCATCACCAAGGAAATACACCCAACTATGCTCCGGGTCCGTTACCGCCATCACCAAGAGCATTGGCTCCTGCTGCTGATCCTCTTTTGTTAACGCATCCTGTATTAACGCCACTTTTAACGCCAGGCACACCTACCTTGCCAACCCAACAACAATTAGGGACTTCTCTTGTTCCTCTACCACATGAACATAGTCCTGGTGGAATTACTACTCTTTATTCGTCGCTTCAGTCTGCACCTAAAAAAAGAAAACTTAGTCAAGATGGTCTTATCCACGTTAAACAAGTAAATATATTGTATCATATCTTTGTTGAAGAAATAATATTCAGCCTGACCATTTGTTTCTCCAATGTAGGAAATCGCACTTATTAGCTTTTTTATTTTAAGGAACCTGAATTAGGAACTGTTGAGCATAGCTGTAGTAGCAGCAGTGCTGTGCTGGATGGCGATGAAGTTGCGGGTGACAATGCATACATAGACGCAAGTTATCAGTGCATACGGTTCCATCCGTTTCAGCAAACGTCCTGGCATGTACTTTGTGATCATAATCTCAAGGAATTGCCTGTACCCCATTATAGGGTCGATGCAGATAAAGGATTCAATTTTAGTAACTCAGACGATGCATTTGTTTGTCAAAAGAAGAATCATTTCCAGGTAAGAAGCAGAATTAATTAAATAGTGTTATAATTGTAGATACTTTATTACCGAAGTTCTTAACGTGCTTTTCAGATTACTTGCCATGCACAACTACAAGGTGAAGCCGTATTCATTAGGACGAGTGAAGGGTTGAAGAAGATCAGTAGTTTTCAACTTCACTTTTATGGAGTTAAAGTTGAATCACCAACTCAGACAATTAGAGTTGAGCAGAGTCAAAGTGATAGGAGCAAAAAACCTTTTCATCCTGTGGTGTAAGTATCATTATGAACTTCAACTATGTCTGTGGGCAGTTGGTTAATATATTTCATATAAATGCAGTACTATTACTGAGAATTCATTCGAACAACTTTTTGGCTTTTAATACTGAACTTGAAATGCAGTTGTTTTGCATGATACTTTTATTTTCATGATGTCTCGAAGCAACTTTTAGGCCCTTCGGTTGCAAAATTTTATTGTTTTTCTTACGGTTCAAATCAGTGTCACCGTTACGCTAAAATAGGGCTGGTTTTAGGGTCGAATTGGGCGGCGAACGTGTCACGAAGGTGACAGTCGGTCGTCTTCACTTTAGTGAGACGACGAGTAACAATATGCGAAAAAAAGGCAAACCAAATCCAGACCAAAGGTATTTTCACTTGGTAGTTGGTTTACATGCTCACACAGCAGATCAGGCCAGTTACCAAGTGGTTGCGCACGCATCGGAACGAATAATCGTGAGGGTAAGCAAACATGTTTTCCTGATAATAAATTGTAACAGTTTCATCTATGGTTATTACTAAACTAGAAAAATACTCCAACTAATAGAACACTACCGGTAGAGGATCCATTTGTAAAGTTACTAGGCTTTTGTGCAGGCAAGCAATCCCGGTCAATTTGAATCGGAAGGAAGTGCCGTTGGCGCCGAAGGTGGCTGGCAAAGAGGAGCAGCTCCTGATAGTGTCTATCATGCAGGACGAGTTGGTATTAATACTGATAGACCCGATGAAGCACTTGTCGTTCATGGAAATATGAAAGTACGTAGAGTAATCAATAAAAATAAACATTCAAATTATGTTGATAGGATTTTCATTCTATTGAAATAATTGTTATGTAAACGTAACAGGTAACGGGACATATTGTTCAACCAAGCGACGCCAGAGCAAAGCAGAATGTTCAAGATGTTGATACACGTGAACAGTTGAGAAATGTTCAACAGTTACGGGTTGTTCGATATCGCTATGCACCAGAATTTGCATTGCATTCTGGTCTCGGTATCAAACCTCAGGAAGATACTGGCGTGATAGCACAAGAAGTACAGCAGATTTTACCTGAAGCGGTTCTACCAGCTGGTGACATTGTACTTCCTAACGGACAGAGAATAGATAATTTTTTGGTAGTGAACAAGGAGAGAATATTTATGGAAAATGTTGGAGCTGTGAAGGAACTGTGCAAAGTAAGTTACAGAGATTTCTCTGGATTATATCTTGATAATAGTTAATATAATATTTATATATTATGGATTGGATAAAAGTGTCTGTATGCCTTCGCAGGTAACTGACAGTTTAGAAACTAGGATAGATCAACTAGAGAGAATTAACAAGCGTCTGGCAAAATTGAAAAGAGGCGACAGTTTAAAAAGTTCCGTTAGTACAGTCTCCAGCATTTCGAGCAGCAAATATGCATCATCAATCAGCGCAAAAACTCCTGTACCAAGACGAAGCAAGCGACCCGAAAGAGACGAGGAATTGCTCTGCAGCAATAAATTTATTCAAATTATCATCGTTATCCTTATTCTTATTATGGCCTTTTGGTAATCATTTATGCATTCCACTACTTTATTCTGTCAATAAAATAACAACTAAAAATCTTCATATTAAAGTCATTAATAACGTTTGGAATTAATTTATTAATTCTTTTTTAGCCTTGTGGCAATGGCAACCTTATATTTTCTGGAATATCAGAAGAGAAGTAGTCTTGAATGGACACCTTTAGCAGGCGGTAGAAAACTTGCATCAGGTCCAAGTCATATACCGAATTTACCAACTACACCGGGCTATGATCCACGATTCAATCCATTACTGCACAGTACCTTGCCACCATCTTATACTGTACATGGGACATATACTAAAGGCATGGATGGCTATACATCCGTTAGAGGCGGCATGATTTCTACGCAAACGCCAAATACTAAGCAACAGTTGTACTCGCAAGAGATAACTTGGTATCCGGTGGGTCCATCTGGTCCTCAAAATAGACTTGAAAAGAATAGGTAAGTTAGTTATAGCAGATTCGTTCCACAAATTAATGACACTGCATTATATGCATTATTGATCTTATTATTTGATTAATTTTTTTTAACCTAGCGAACTTCCTAACAACTGGCTTAGTAGAAATAGTCCAGGTGCTATGCCTAGCAATGTAGATGAGAATGATCAAGGAACAGACGTGGATGCTCCACCACCGAGTAAAGGTCTGGTTCCCATAGGAAGACCATTTGATTGCTCTACTCATTTTACAGAGCTGGAAAGTCCATGCCAGGTAACTAATAAACGTGTAGTAAATCAAAGTTACTATAATGAATAACATGTTATATTTGAGATTTAACATTTTTTATAACTGTAAAACAGATATATTGTTGTACGGCTGAAATACATCAATTGGAAGAACCTCGTCCGGATCATCCACCAGAAAAGAAGTCCTTGTGTAAGTTTAATATAAGATTTACATCTTTAATAATTAGTTTAAATTACGTTATAAGTAAGGTTGACAGTTATATTGCAATATTCAATATATTCTTCTTAGTAGATCATTTGGAGCAACCATTGAGTATACACGAAGAAAAGCGAAAATCTAGCAAGGGGTTCCAAAATGGAATCAGTCCATCTGATCCCAATACAGAAACACTTGTAAAGGAGGTATGTCAATCCCAGCGTAATCATTTCCTTTAATCGAATGCATCACGATAAAAAACGCTCTAGATTGAGACTTAACGACTATCCTTTTTGTTTTTTAGCAAAGCAATTACAAGTACCTTCATAAAAGAACGAGGCGGGAAGCCGGCGGTGGTGGAGATTGGGGTGAAGTTGCCAGTAATGCAGCAGGATCATTACCTCCAGAACCTAGGCCTCAATTATTTATAACAGCGAAGAGCTTCAATGTTTCTCTGGATCAAAGATACTGCTTATCCTTGAGTGCTCCTAATAATATCAGCTGCATTATACCACTGTCCAAATATATGCCTGATAACCACCTCACGTTACACTTTCTGTAAGTATTGTCTTCTATACCACTATGACAGTTTTTACTAGCATTTAATCGACGGTATATATAAAGATACGATCTTACTTTTACGCAGTGGGATGCCCTGGTACTGGCAAATTGTACAACAGTGTCCATTACCGCCAAACGTGGCGGTTGACGAAGCAATGGCATGCGGTTGGGGTTATCCAACACAACAACAAAGAGAAAACACGCAAAGGAGTAGTCAACCTGGCGATCAATCTTTTTCTTTGGACGTAGCACATTATCTAAGGAAAACATTGAGGTTCCGCGTGCCTACTGTTCAACCGCAAGAAGTAAGTATAATAAGATAGAGGAGAGGCTCGTTATTCTACAGATTATTAAAAATATTAATCATACTACAATCTTGGAAGCTCGAGGATGTTCTTATTCTTATCCTAGTTCATCGTTTTGAAAGCTGATCTTCAGTACTTTGTGATCCTGGATGATAATAGTTCTTTTTTATTTTTGTTGCAGAATATCTGCCAGAATCGTAATGGTGGAGATTATTTAGAATTTACACTGCATTTCTATAGAGATTGCGAGTAGTAATGATATTCTTAGCATCATGTGTATCGCACATCATGAGAAACTGACATATCACTTACAGGTTCTTAAGTTTATATAGACTAGAGTGGACTTTTTAGTCTATCCGAGATCAGAACCACTATGCCTTTATAGCGTGTTCGAAGTTCTTTTTTAACGGCAAACACAAGATCTAATATATATAATTGAATCTCAATTCTAAAAAAAATCTGACATTGTATTTTGTATATCGTTATACTAGATTGTCCAGAATATATCATTGTATTTCAAGATTCATTATATGTATGAAAAGTAAGACATACAGCAGGCATACAAACGAATACTTTGTGTTAAGTGCTCCATTCATTTACACCTATGTATGAAATTATCATTGAAATTCCAAGAGTCAGTGCACAGACTTATCCTGAAATTTTTACAAAAATGTTATCTATCAGCCTATGTTAACATTAAGAATCTGTTTTTGCACAAATTCACCGAAAGATTCTTGGTTTTGACGTTAGCATATAGTACCCATTGCGTAATAGAGCCGGCAGCTACAAAACGTTGTGCAATTATTATTTTAATGGATTCTTAGTCGAATTATATTGAACTAATTACGTATTTCCTTTCTGTGCGTATTATACATAATAACTTTGAATTCAAAAGGTTTTTGCTTTTTGAAAACGTTGCTTCATTTTAAAGTATCAATTAAAGTATGATTTACTTTGACGACTCGTGATGTATCTAAATTTTTATAAAAATAATCTTTAATGTTTTATTTTAAAACCAATATATCATATAATGATAAAGAACATAAAAATGAACAAATGTTATATCAAAAATATATGTTAAATGTTACAAACAGGCAACAAATGTCTCAAAACAGAATTTCAAAAATTTACATTGCTCTATTTTTCTTCTCTCTTATTCACTATACTTGTTTGACCTTTTAATAATTATACGCGTGGGAATTTTACATAAAATTATACCCATCAGCATTACAAGCCAAGCATCTATCGACGATATAAAATTCGAATTTTTTTTTAAAGACTCATCAATAGTTTCTGCTGATTTTGAAACTTAATTTTTTCTCCGAGAGAATTGCAATTTGAAATGGTTTTATTAGCTTTTACGTGTATACCATAATTTTTAGATTCTATTTTTCCTAACATACTAATCTATTTTATTTATCAATGGCCTTGGGTATTATAGAAAACAAAGTTCCTATGGATAATTCTTTGGTTGACTGATATTTACTCTCGGTTTAAAAAATACAGTTTTGAAAATCTGGAATTTTCTCTGAAAGGATTTGTAAACTTCATCAATGCATCATCTTATAATTCTACAGTCATTTCTTATATAAATGAATTACAAATTCTATCTATAAACATAAAAATTGAGGAATACAGCATATTGACAGCGGTAAAATTACTACTGCGTAGCGCAGTGTGTAAATTTGTTTACTGTGTATATTGAATTTTGGATGCATTTGTCCAGCTAGTGAAATTCATATACAAAACACACGCATGATGTACTGTGCGATGTACCATACAAAACATTGATAATAGATAAGTAAAATATAAATTATATTATAATATATTGATGTAACAATATAAAGATCACATATTCAAATTATTTACTTAGCATAGACAAAGAATGGTCGTTATAAGGCAGCGAAAACCTGTTAGCTATAAACAACTATTCTTTAAATTTTCTAATATTCACAGACATATTTTTACTGCGTATCAAATCTTGTTTAACTTCGTAATTGTCACAATGGTTTGGAGCATATGAAACAAATAATGATAAGACATTTGTACATTTTTCATTGCTACAGTATGTGTATGATTTAACTTGAATATTGTTTGATATTTTATTTTTATTTTATGAGTCGCATTCCTCTCTTCATTATCTTTAAGTAATACATATGTTGGACTAAATATATAGTGAAAAAAGTGGATTTACTATTGAAGTAGATCGCATTTTTTAAAGAATAATCAGCAATATTGTGAATTACAGTACTATTGAATATAAATAGTTAATATAAAGCGTTAACACATTGATATTTTGGCTTTTTTTCAAATGCAATTTAATTATTTGAATAGAGTAAAAGGGCCACAACAATTGTGATAAAAATGTTTTTTAGAAATTAAAAATTGTCGATTACTTGGATGAATAATTTAATTAAAATCTTTGTTATGGTTTCGCCTTCTGCAGCCGATATATAGTGTTATTTACAACCATCTTTAAACGCAGTAATTATAAAAGGACCATATTTTCATAAAGGCGAGTGGCTTGCATTGTTTGTCTAAGTACTTTTCACTATCTACGGCTTCTTCCGCACTGTATGTGAATATGTAACTTTAATTTATGACATTGGCAGCAAAGACCTGTAATGATACGCAGGCAATTAAGTAGTTGAAATGATAATTCATAGCTACTAAATAATATAGACAATAGTGATTTGTACATACACCAGTAATATATATATATATTATACAAATTGTATGACTAAAAATTGAAATAGATATAAGTGAATATAATGCAATTAGAATACTTGCAGTCTGACATATTAATGAAAATAATATGATTTGACTATCATTTGTGTTACTATTGCTGTCTCTGGAATTCAGCGTGACACGGAGTAATACATATTTGCACGTACTAACTTTGTATCAGGATCTAGATATAGTAATCAGAGAGATATGGAAATCATTGATGCGTTCAATTATCCGGTGCAATCATTTAAATTAATTGAATGAAGAGCAGATATAAATTCTTTTCAATAATTGATTAAGACGTTATTGCAGCCATTGTCCTGTTATCTACACGATCAAATGATATAGTGATTAACGGTCCATTGATGGCCGGGCCATTATTCGTATATTTTAAAAAGGATGCGTGTAAAACTTGTCTTTATCGTGCGATGGCGATACATTTTTATGCAATACCAATATTGAAGAATTGTTCTTTCACCCAGTATAAATATTCCAAATCCCGACAAAGATTAAAAGATTTGAAATTTTGCAAAAAATTTACGCATCTTTTCAATTTATCACTATTGCATTGAAGCATTCCATATATTTTAATATTATATTTGACGCAGTAATGACCTATAGTCTCATTTTATTTTTTTTTTTACAAAAGTGACTATTGTTTGAATAGTTGCAATGTAATAAGGATCTGTTGATCGTGTTGCGGTAACATTTTCCCATTAGAGCACTAATACATTACTAGTCTTCAAGACCTCCTTTCGCAACAGATCTTAAGATAACGAAAGTGTTAATCATTGATAATTACTAAAATAAGATTAAGTGCCTTGTGCACTGAATTTTACAGTGTAATTGTATATTTGATCATGAATCTATGTAAATGTAATATCTACATATTTATTAATTCTATTATTACAAAATTATTATACTATAATAATTATATTATTGTACTTGTAGCAGAATAAAACAACTGCTCTACGAGCTAGAAACTTGGTTCATTCAACATGAAGACAATCACACACCTGAAATGATGTTTTGTATATTTTTTATTGTTAAGTCATTTATAAAACAAGGATCATCTGTTCACTGTAACTATAATTCATGGATGGTATTCGTCTTTCCGTTCTAATACAGCTGTTTCACCGTAGACACTTGCTCAGTACAATTGTTTGTACAATTTATTTCGATGTACTATCAGTTTCTCATTGACCAGTTTGTTAAATTAAACTCCGTGGATGGTTTTATAAAGAGTATAGAAATGGTACAGTTAAGGTGATACATGTCACGGATAAAATGTGAATATAGGTTGAACTATAGAGATGTTAATTTTTCATTAGAAAGTATTGTAAGAAACCTTATGATTTACGATAGCTAAAACTTTATTCCATTACCTGCTCATTCTAAGTAAAAGTATAATGAAAATACTAAACTGTACAATTGATTCTACGTTGATTGTAAAAAAATTTATTTAATTTTCTGTAAAATCAGGGCAGTTGAGTAATAAAGAATATGCTCGGAGGCACAAGTAAAAAATATCAATTTGTTATTCAAATCTCGATATCAATTCTTCTGAAGCATCTTGCTTGTCGGTGGGATTATTATAAATAATGGCGTGATAATAATGGATACCGCGGTGATTGAAACGTCAAAATGAGACTAAACTGTAAATATGTATATATATTACACAGTTGTGAATTTGCTTATATGTAGCACCTATAATTATTTTCGACGTATATTTTATGGGGCCATAACATATTTAGAAAATCTACGCAATAGAGTAACAGCTTATATAAGACTTTTTCGTTTTGTTCATAATAGGACTGCAATGCTAATTTATTTTCGCGATTAATGTGTATTTATACATATACGAGAAATAAGGATGCATTTATTTATAATGTGTCAATTGAAACAAAACAAAGAAGGAACCTTTAATATTATTAGAATGTTCAGCATTTGGTTTTGTAATACGTCGACCTTAATTCATTCCTATCTTTTTCCTCCTCTTTACAAATCATAGACTTTCCACGAATATGAAACCTCGTTGGAACACATCATACACATCTGATATACATTTGTTTCATAAATACAAGAGATTAACAGTTCTTACATCAACAACGATTATTATGACAGCCATTATGATCCACTTCTTAATATATTTTCACTAATAAATCTAGCATCACTTTTTTTTCACAAATTCTTCTCTATAGTTTGATTACAGTTAAAAGGAAATTGTGAAATATACACATTCGTTTGTGAGCCTGCTAAATCGTTTATATCAACGACCAAGATCACATGGTATTAAGAATTGTTTACTTTTTGGTACCGGCGCCATCAAGTAATTGAAGTCACAAGATTCACGCCTACTAACATTCATTCACGTGATGTCAATTACTACCCAGATTACTTTAATCTACGTAATTATTTTTCTTTCCTACGCTCCTTGTCATCCGATGTTTCTTCGCGAAGAGCTACAACCATTCTCAGCATAAGTACAGCAAGTACTTTGTCCAAAGGATCCATAAATCCTCTTTGAATCCATTTAGGGATGGTAGTGCGTGCATGAGAGAAACCAAGTTTCTGTAGAATATAATCTATGCCATAAGGCTCTATACTTTTGCCAGCCCACGAGAGTAACCTTTATTGGAATAAGTAAATAAATATATCTGGTATCATGATGTTACCGAAGACACAAAACTTAATATGTTTAATAGGTTTGTTATTACTTTACCTGACAGTAGGCTCCAAGTGCCACGTCTTACATCTGTATGATCTCCAATCTTTTATAAACATTTCTGCAGGATCAAATTGCTTTCGTTTCCTCTCATCTTCTGCAGAAACTGATGTGGTTGTCGAAGCACTTGAAGTACTTGCATTAGTATTTCTTCTTTCTTGAGGATCTGGACTGTGTGCTCTCGCACCAAAACCTTGTATGGCGTGCTGCGCGATGAAAAAATTAATGTAACTATATAATATGAAGAAAGACGTTATAATACTTACTACTCGTTCCTTTTCTTTAACATACGATGTAATTAGATCGTGTAAGAAGAAGAAGGCTTCAGCATCGACAGTGACAAAAATATGATCCTCAAATTCTGTTATAAAACTGCACTCCACCAGTGGTTTCTCACCTGTTAAGAAATTGTATATAATTTGCAGCAATGATTGTATATCCTTCATTAGACATACAATGGCTCTAATGAAAACTATGTTATTTTACTGCAATATGATGTTTTATGGTGGCATGTAGGTGAACCTACAAAAATGCACTTATGATATAATTGGAACACTATGCTAATTATTTGTGCCGTGGATAAATATGATAAACTAGCACCAATGAAATTTGTCTATTCTGATATTAATTAGACGACTTGAGAACTGTTGAATCTGTACACGAGTTGATAGTGGCTGTAAGTCTATAATAATATATTTATTACGCAATAGCGTTATTTAATGAAATAATAATTATTTCATTAAACCTCAAAGGTATGTGATATGATGAAGTAGATATATATTTTCAAAATTCCAAATGTTAGCATGTCGAGTAACTGTGATTTTCAAACCGTTAGAGATAAGGCTTTTTGATCTATAGTGGAGGCCAGTATAGTCAAAATTCTGATTTGATTGATTGTTGTGTAATGTAATGCAAATCATATGAGTCAGATATGTTATCATAAAGCCTCACTTTATCTGCAAAAATTGCAATGATGAATAGCAGCATTGCCATGCAATTAATCATGCATTTTGATAAAACTTTAGATATTTGATGATTTGATACTAGCAGCATTAAAAAGTAGCAAGGTAAAGCGAATTATTATCATTCAGAATAAGAAAACTCTAATTCAATATTCCACAGTACTTACTATACAAAATATGTTTAGGCAGCCCTAAAAATATACAGAGAAGAGAATTATACGATAGTAAAGAAAATCCAAGGTGCCAGTGTTAATAACAACGAAGTGCATTAAATTATCATCTGTCATCGAAAGCAGGACGAAGAAAAAATAGACAGTGATATATAAAGGGCGTATTTCGATAGCATGCGCATAAATTTTCATGTATTCGCGTAATTGGATAAGTCTTGATAATTCTTTAAAAATTGTTTGCAATGATAAAGTTCCTTCGTACCGTGTTGTTAGCCATTGTAAAATTGTGACAAATGATGTCGTAGAGTAAATTTTATTTTTGAAAACACTTTTTCTTAGACACAATCATGAAACATTTTACTGCCACGATATTATTATTATGAATTTCCATTTACCTATTACGTCTGGGGTTCTTGCCGTTTGCAAATGCTCGGTTTTCAGATGCAATTGCAAAGATGGCAAAGCAAATATGACCTCTCTCGTGTGAGAATGTTCCTGTATCTTTCCAGAAGTTGTGGATGTGCTTCTACCACGTGTTGCATTACTGCCTTCAGATGTACTGTCCGTTCGTTCTCTTTCGACGCAAGGAAATCGATCCACGGCTATTGAAAACAAAAGTTTTTACATATACGAAATTCTGATTCGTATATTATATTGTAAAAAAAGCTTTCCCAATATGATAGTTGTCACTATTATTGTACTTACCATCAATTTCACTGTTAGCAAAAGCATAGTGGAACCATTCTTGCAGAGTTTTAAATTGCGGCGGAAACAGTACACTACGGCTTAATCTACAAACTGTAGCCATTGAATGATGCCTTGCATGTTGTTCTTGCTGTTGTTGGCCCAGACTAATAGTTAAAGTTTGGACAACATGTACGTCACATGTTTCCGGTGCTATTGTAGATAATTATACTTTTTAATATTACGTATATTAATAAAGTAAAGATAGTCGCATAAATATATCTTACATTCGACGCTGGGTATCTCTTGGGCTTCAGAAGCGAAACTGATACATGGCTCTTTCAAAGAGAATAGCGCCCAGCTCTTGCTTTTGAAATTTATCCCATGGAAACAGGCCAGACTAATATTCGACCCGTGTAATTCCATTGTACCGCCAAGAACAGTGCCATTTGATGGTAACGAAAATCTTAGTGATCCTAATTGAAGTCCGGCTACTTGTGTTAATACACGTTGCCAATGGCGATGATGTCTTGCGTCAGATATTGCAGTTTGATTTAGTGTCCACGGTCCTAGAGAATATTACAAGTAAGAAATAATTATAATTAACTATCCTATGAACAAATGAATATGATTACCATCGATAGTCGTTTTCTTCTTCTGCTGTCGTTTCTTGAAACTATTATTATTCATTCTTTGGTGTTTTGGTTGTAGCGAACTAAATACTCGCTTACTACTCTTAAATTGTTGACTAAAGAATTCATCTAATTTATAGAACATCTTCAACAGATCCGCAGTTGTTGATTTACTAATCATAATTTGCAGCTGGTCCCATCCCAAGTCACCATGCATAAAGATTATAGCTGGTCTATATAAAAGCCAATAAAATATTTTTCTTTTAGATGCAAGCTATTCACTTAATATAATTGAATGAGTAATCGAAGTTACCTTCTCGTTGGCATAAAAGCATCTCCACTGTTGTTACGGTTTATTTTCCATTCATCTCTAAGTGTAACATCTAATGAGGACACCCTGGACATTAAAACACTAGTTCCCATGTAATCCAATCGTAGCTCCAATGCAAATAGTTTTAACCCGACTGTATGATCTGGTTCGGTACCAGGCTCTTCACGGATATGTACTAATCAATTAAGTTAATATTAAAAATAATAAAATTACGATTAAAATAACAACTTCTAATTGATATTAATGCTACTTACTGTATGTGTCAATTTTACTCAGTTCTATGATCCCGCCAACAATACCACCTTTGGCATCCAAACTGGATCCTCCTAATCCAACGCCAATGTAAAGATTTTTATAACCAGTACTGCCTATAGAAAGTCTACCATCGGACCGGAAATCTTTAGTCATCCACGAGACATTCCCCATGACATTTCCCATATTCATATGAACATTTAGACGTGTAAAGTTCACCGCAAAAAGAACCAGTGTCTCCCAAGCAGATTCCCGCATTTTTATTTCTGACGGTGTCTGCTTCTCAGTATTGAAACTCCAACCTTTACCAATATCTAAGATTATTACGAGAAAAGGCGGATTAAAATATATTTTTAGAAAACCAATGGTATCAAATTTTACCTTTCAGACGAGATTGTCTTGGTATGTCATTTTCCAAACTTAATTTTAATCTATCTCTATTTAATGTTGGACTTCGCTCTGGCGCACTTCTTGATAATGTATCCCCAGCGTGTCTCTCGTAATGCTTTAACAAGGAGCTACCCATAACTGCTTCTTCTTGATTTAATGGAGGACTACCATCACCTTCGGAATAAGCTGTTCCTGAGCTAAGATCACCAAGGAACATACGTCTGACTATGCTACGACGATACCATGCTTTAGGAAAGGCAAGAATTTCAGTCAATCGACGCATATCGTATTTAAATGATGCTGATCCTATGTCGATGATAGCTGCAAGGTATAAAATTAATTTTTAATAAATTATTAGCAATAAAATAATGGCAAGGAACAAATATAATACAAATAAATACATACTGGAAAATCGGATAACTGCTCGACTTGTATCTGTCCCCTTCTTTATCTGTTCACTTTGAAAGTTTATTTTCCTACTCCTTGACAAGTGAAACTTTACAAATTCAACGTTGATGCTTAATGAGTCTTTCCTTTCACTATCAGACAATGGTGACCACTGTGCTTCCTTTAATCCAGATTTTTTACCACCACCGTATGGATGGAAAATGTAAACAGAGAAATCAGCTAGGCAACCAGTAACGGATAAACCACCGATGGCTGATCCAACTTCTTTCGCCATCGATGGTGCAGACGTAGATTTGTATTCTCGAAATTCCGTGAGCTCTTCTTCAGCTCGTTTCGAAGAAAATACAATATCGAGAGACGGTAGCTGGAGCATGCATTCTACACGCGATACCGGCAGGCAAGAAAATCTGTAGTATATAAAAAAAGGTAATTCTATAAATGTAATATTCTAGTCAAATGAATAAATGTGTAAACTAACCTGAAGGTGGATGGCTGCATATGAAAGTATACTATTACGTCAACTGGGAAACTTGCATAAACGTAGTTTCCGCTAGCGGCTGTAGCTGCCCAAGATGTACTCTCCGTATTGTCCAGAGAAAAAACAGTAGCAGTATGTGCTCCAGTTTGAAAATTTGTTTTACTTGGAATTGGTTCTAGAGTTTGTTCCAAGAATTCAAGAATATGAGGACTTATAATAGTTTCTTCAGGAATGCTCTGAAGCGTCATCCATGCAAACAGACTAGCCTTTTTGGTACTAAATTTCTTGAGCAATGTCGCCGACATTGGATTCAATAAACTGTTGTCTGCCGACACGCGTGGTGATATGGAATCTTCAGGAAGCGTTTTTGACTCATAATGCACCTGATGATCCAAGAACGAATGAACATTGTAGTAAAAAATGGTAAACTTAAAAAAATATTTCAAATACAACGAAATATTTTATTAACATATTGTATGTGGGACACGTATTAAGTAGTACGTTTTAGTCCTCACCACACGCAAGACAGCTCGCATACAATGTGTTAATTTTACCTTCACGTCCAATCCTGGAATGTGGAAAATTGTCAAGTCGACTAAAGGCACATTTGCATGTTGTAGATATTTCAGTCTCGATGCACTGGTACTTGAAGACTTTTCTTTATTATTCAAGTGCTTTCTGCTACTACTTGGACTACTCGGTTGGAACTCAAATGTCCCTCCCGAACAAGAACGTTCCTTTTTCATTCTACTCATTCTAATAAACAAAGCAAAATACGATAAGCGGATTAGAGAATGGTATACACTAAGCAGCTGGATCTTTAGTATAAAAAAAAATATTTTATATTAAATACGTACAATTTTAATTCATCTTCACGGGCATCTTTAGTATGCAAAACACATTTTCCACTGTTTATTAAAACTTTAACATCGAGTTCAAAATCAATGTTCGGCTCTTGCGGTTTTTGAACTGCAATATGTGGAGATGATGTTGTCGAAGTTTGTTCTCTGGCATAAGCGTCAAGAAGTGGGACACTAATAATGTATATTAAATAAATTAACATAATTAAATATTTTAATCTAAACTTAAAAGATATGCATTTGTGGAAAGTACATACTTTCCTTCCATACTATCATAACTGGATGCACAACTGGTATCTCGGTGTTTTTTCCTTAGTTCCACCTGTTCTCCTTCAATGTCTATAGTATCCGGCCATTCTAAATCTCCTTCAGGTAAACTTAACTCAGATCCTGCACTAGGTAATGACGATTGCCTTTTGGGAATAATTTTATAATGTTTACCAAGTATTTGATTAATTGACGATTATAATATTAAGATATTAATTACCTGCACATTGTATGAGTATCACTAAATGTGACCCTTGGTCCGCTTAGTCCTCGTACACGAAGGGATGCCGAACTAGAATTATTTGATATAGAAACGATATATTAAATTATTTTGTCTCATGACATTTGTCATGAGACGTTAATACTCACCGGCTTGGACCACTTCTTGGACTACTTTCGAAACTTGCAGAATTGGCGGAATTCACTTCTGCATTCATATCATCTGGACTTTCCAGTTGATGCTCGGGTGTTGGTGATGGTACAATAAAAGATCTTGATCTGTAAGCATTTGTCTTGCTACCCAGACCAAGTTTGCCTTTTATACCTGAAGCCTTTACCGATTGTCTTCTTAATTTTTGAATCATGTCTCTGTACAAGTAAAATTGATTATAACAAATCAGATATCATGGAGACTTATTATCAACAAGCATTCTTATTATTTACCTTCTGAAATCCTTGAAAACCATTGCTTCCAATTCATGTAAACGTTTCATTTCCTGCTCTATGGTACCGTGTGAAGCTCCTAATGATCTCAAGTCATTGATTATTTTAGCCTGCTCGTTCATTTCTTTTTCAATTAGTTTCGACCGCTTTTTCGCATCTAATGATGGATCAAATACAAAAGCCGGAAGACTATCCGTCCAGTTTCTGGATTTTTTCATCAAGATACTTTCCTATAAGGATGGTTGAATCCATTGGTACAAATGATATAATAATGATTATGACAAACAAAAAGCAACAAAAATAACTAAAGTATTCATCTTAAAAAAATATATGAAACAAAAACTCAAAAGCGTAAGTCACTCTGCCAAAAATCTGGTTAGATCTTCAAATGACCATATTTGCAAGGTATTAATATACAACAGAGTATACGTTACCAGCGGTTAGACGCCACAGCACACCACACATAAAATTAAAAAAAAAATAAACCCTACTTTTTTCTTAACCTGGCTAGTACTGTTGTCAGGTTGATCCCCATCATCGCTGTCATAATCAGTTGGTATATGACCATCATCTTCTTCGGAGCCAGTTAGCATGGTCAACGTATGACCTAATGCTGACAGTTGTTGTCCTACACTTACATCAAGATTAATATCCACACCTTCCATTTGCCATTGAACATTCAGTAACCACTTTGCATTATCTATAAATAAAAAAATTAAAATACAATGAAATCTAAAATCAACATATATTGGTATAATATATTATTATGTATTTACCTGATTTATCCTGTTTCTGTGCAATAGTTCTACTACAAACTTCATACGTTCCTTCTGAAACTACACATAGATTCATAATGCTACTATCTGTCATATCTGGTTTCCAGTCATCCAAAGAAGTTTCGAAGTCTTCAGCAAACCTTAGACACAGACCCACAAACCTGGAAATAGGCAAGGCCATTGAATTATATGTGTATGTAGATTTTAAAGCTTTCAAATTTTCTATTGTATTACAAATCTACTCACCGGCCTTTACTAACTAAGCTTCCGCTACTACACGCAGATATACTGGTGCTTTCAAGCGTAACAACAACCGCACCCCTAGATTCTCCATCATACAATCCTCTGTTAAGACCCCAATTATTTGGTGGTAATGGATTTAATGGTATACATATTCCCATATCATCTACAGTCAGTTGCAGGAACAAAGTTCCTAGATGAGGTGCACTAAGCTGACTTGTTAGCTGCCCAAATGGTACTTTTTCAAGGACCTGCTGCGTAGCAGTTAACACTTCCTTATTCAAGTTTGCTCTTTTCTCATTCCAGTATTCATAAGCATTTTTATAATTGAGCCAGACGAGAATGGCTTTGTCGACTGCCATGGGCTGAATATAAATCAACGGCCGCTTTAGGGTGATTAAAACTACTTCTTTGTCTTCGCCTTGTGCCATTTCCTCCTGAAAGGCATTGCGCAAGCCGACCCTGGTATTGAAGAAGGCAAATTGTTGAAACTCAGGTTCTGCTTCTTCAAACATGACATTTTTTAGTAGTTGCCCAAGACTCAAATTAATGTCGACTTGCGCTTTGCCAAAGAGCTTCATATATGGGTTTGGTTGCGTGGCACCCGATACATTTTGTACACGATTTGATAATTGAAATTCTACTGCACCAGTTTCAAGACGAACTGCAGAATTCGTAGGAGTAGTTGCGGTCAATTGAATTCTCTGTAAAATTTAAAAACTCTAAGTTTATGCACCTTGATTATTTTCTAGTTTATTTCGTTTTGTACTGTATTTGAGAATGTATCATATGTATTGCAATTATTTACTGCAGTGTCATAAAAATGGAGTCAAAATATATGTAGAAAACAATGTATACTTTGTATGTATTACAAGTGACGATTACCTTAATGCGAATAATCAATGAAAATAATATTCTCTTCAGACTAGAACTAGTAGGTTCCTCATCTTCGAGCCATAACGGTACTGGTTTTTCACCGCCATAGACTTTTTGTACAACTTCGTTGACTTCTTTCATGAATACCTTTTGTACAAACACCAAATGATTCAAGAGATCTGTTGTCAAGGAATGTTCAAATACACCAATGTCCGCAGTTGCACTCAAGTAGCTGCCTTGTCTCAATACAACACCATCTGAAACGTACAGAAACAAAATTTAGAATTGCATGATATCCTAGTTCATGCATTAAAAATGTACTCTTTAAATTATTTAACATTTCAGATAACTTACCGGCTATCTTGCTATCATTCAAATTACTGTTTCCATCTTGAATATATTCCGCCGAAACGTGAACCTTTGGCAGTTCGATACTAGCTTCAGAAGGAAGATTAGCTTCAGTCACTTGCAGTTTCGTTGTGAAGCTCAGGCTGTGGCGTGGCAAATCAATTGTAAATTTAGCTTTACTGCCTGTAGTGCCCGAACTATTTACTTGATCCATTTTGTATTGAGCTTGTAAGGACGGTAGCAATGCTGCTGTTATACTTAAGCTCTGCAAAATTATATGGAACTGCATAACAATTGGCTCTAAAAGACCAGATACTGTTTGTGGCTTTTCTATGTCTATCGCGGGTGCAGGTGGATAATGATGAGGACTTCCGGGTGCACCATCAGTCTCTTCAGGCTGCTGGCCACGAGATATTCGTGATGATGTTCTAGTGACCCTAAGTTCCTAAAGATACAAATGGCATGCCATTAATATTCGTGATTTAAAAAATGATTGTATGTATACTACATTTTATTTTAAACTTACCTGTAGTGTAGAAGATAATTGCTTACTACCTCTTGTCATCATACCGTGTAAAGCTACGGGATGCTGTGGTATATCTATATTCACAGCACCTATTGTGAGTAATCCACTGTTTTTATCTTTTTGTCTTCTTGTAACACTTGAGTACAAAGCTTGCGATTTCCCTACTGTTACTTTCACGACGGTTTGCTGACTAGGGGCTACACCTTCTAACAGAACAATCATTGTTCTACCAATTTGACCAGTGAGACTGCACTCTAAACTAGCAGGTCGTGATTTTTTACGACACGTTAAACTGGCATGTAAACTAGTAATTTCCGCCTCAAGTTTCAGACCACTGAGAGTTGCCAGTAATCTAGTCCTGTGTATTCTGGCCACACCGAATATTATCAATCTCGTGCGTTCCCCTGTAACGATATCTAAGAGAAACATATATTTTTGAAAAGTATAGATGCAAAGTGATTCTGCAGAGAAACTAAAATTGTTTATATTCACGTACTTAGCTCTCTTGGCGGAGGTACTGGTGTTGAACTTGTTTCAGCGTTCAAACCTTTCTCAATATCCGCGTCCTTTGTTTCATTAAGATTCTCATACTTTCGAGATCCTTTATATTGATCCGTTGCATCAGCAGGTACAGAAAAACGATGTGTGATAGTCTTGGTCTCCGGTCGGGTCGCGTATAAGTCAAGAAGGTAATATATAGTTTTCCAACATCTTGGCGTTAAATTTAAACTATCTTTGCCTTTATCAGACAACACGCTAAACTTATCCAAACCGGATCCATTGGGACTTGCCCCAAAATTTGGTGTTATAACACCCTCACTTAAATTGATATATCCTTTTACACTTTTGCCAGTGCTACGCAATTTCTGTGCAAAACTCTGTGGGCGCGATCTGATACTTGCTGAAGGTGATATAACTTTTGGTCGACCAGATTCTAAATTACTGCCAAGTAATGTTTCTTCCACTTTCTTGCTACCTGTAAGAAGCTGTTCTGGTAGGTCCGATGCTGTTGTGAAAAGCAACAAATTATAAATCTTGCATTATGAATTCATTTTGGAATGCTATATACAAAAGAGTAACATTTACTTGAGGACGAGCCATTCTTTACTGCGCCGTCCATGACTGTTGAGTTAGTATTTCTTTTGGTCTCAGGTTCTTCTTCTTTTAGCTCCATTTGGGTCTCTTTGACATTCTGATACATATTGCTAATTTGATGCAATAGTCTCAAAAGTGGCATGTTCACTTGTTGACTGATATATCGAATATGAAGACTGAAATTGACGATTGTGCTTGTATGTTTCTTTAATTGTCCTCTAGAAATGTATAATACATTTTGCTTTTGTATCATATCATCGACAGTCATATCAGCCATCTTTTTAATATCAATGTCAATGCCAATTTTTTCGCATAAAAATGCAGGCGTTTCAAGCGGTATATCGAGATAGAATTTTGTCCCTAGTGCTTTCTTGGACTGATTTTTATTTCCTGAAATATATAACGATTAATATTGTAGTTCAGTTCGAAGAAACTAATGCTTAACAGGCTAAATTTTATAACAACCTTTCTTTTTCTCAGTCATCTTGCCAAATTCACTGACGACTATGTCAATACGCATTGTATCCATACTTCCAACAAGAGATAAATTTGATCCTAGTGAATCTAGTGAAGATACATTATTGGTATTTCCAGAACCAATAGCAGAGAGCATTTGTTGAGGCATCACGGAAAGAGAAGATAAAAGTGGTTCAAAAATTAGATGTGCATCCAACAGACGTAAAGAATCTTTCATTGGATATAGAAAAGCACCGCTATGAATATCAGAATCTTCTGTATCTTCTGTAGTCATAGTATTGATTTTGGAGTCCTGAAAAATGATGAATGATGTGATTATAATGTATTTACTTTTACAGCCAGAATTGCAACCAAATCACACATTTAAAACTGGAAGAAAAGTATATAAATCAAATCTGTATAGCATATGCTGCCAATAAATACAGGTTTAAGTACCTTCACAGTCTTTTGTTCAGCACGAAAGACCTAAGAAAGTAATACATTTAATTTAAAAATGATTTCGACACACTATGACTTGTATTAATAGCATTGAAACAACATTAAAAATATGGGAAGATTAGGTCTTCTCTTAATTTTTTGCATTGAGCATCAAAATAGTAGTCTTACCCAGTTTCCTTTCAGGTTCCCTTTTTCATTATCTTTTATAAATTCTTGTTGCTTTGCCATCCAACTGTACAGATCTTCACCTGCACTGACAGGTCTATTAGAATGATGACTAGTTGGCGAAGTAACTTGATCCAAACTTCCAATACTGTGCTGACTACCATGTCCTACTCCACCAGAATAAATACTGGGATTGGAGCCCAATTGATGAGAATGAGAAATATGAATTTGTGGTGTTTTTTCCTCACGTAATGTTCCATAGCCTGAATAAAAAATTATATATAAAATGTATAATTAACCAGCATAACATAATTAAGTTTAAGTTATGTACACTTTACACATTTGACACACTACCACCACATGTAACATAGCGAACAAAGTGCTTTGGATAATGAATATCTTAAATGACTGCTTAAGTTATCTTTATGATATGTGAATAAGATTAATGGCAAAGATTTAAATGATTGGATGCAATAGTACATTCTTTAAAATGGAAAAGTAGCTTCTTTCGAGAACTCACAATTTATAAGGGTTCTTCCAATAAATTTGAAATATAAAACTTGCACTAATTGTAATGGTGCCTCTGTATGAGAGATAGTACAAAAACTTTTAAACAATTCATCTACGCTACACTTACTTATATTGTTGGGTTCCCGTGGTTGATTGAACAGACCACCACTTGCAAGCAATGGAAACACAATACTTGCTCGAGTACTAACAGGTACTTGAGTAGGTTGCAGTGATTTGCCTTTTCTTGGGAGGGCTATCGGTGGAGAAGGAGAAGTTAACGAATCCGGGCCTGGAACCGGTGTTGGTAAAGGGGTGGTATCTCTCCCACGGGGAGAGCTGACGGGTACCGTCAAACCATCACCACATAAACCTGTGATTAATTCCACACCAAACAAAGCCATTGGTGTTAAGAAAGATATATATATTATTGTTTGTAAGACAGTATAAAGAAAGCGGTACTAACTACTAATTGGAAATGAAATAGTAGCTAAAATAATAATAGGAAATAGTTTCTACATAATACAGAATTCTATAATTTCTTATTACTGAGCTCTATATAAAGTAATAATGTTGGAAAATGCTTTAGGCAGAGATCGAGCTACTTTTTAATAATGCAAATGTAATAAAATAAAAGTAAATTGATGATCAAAAATATGAAATGTATTATGGAAGATAGCAATGAAAATGAAAAACAATAATGTTGGCAAACATTAAGGTATATGTATGAAATTTAAGGAAACATAATGCTGAACTGCTCCATACAAAAGCTTCAACATGTACAAATACAAAATAAATGCCGTTATCAATATTTGATGGACAAAAATGTGAATACACTTAAAAAATGTCAGTAATAATTCAATTAATTAAACTCCCTAAGCAATGAGATTTGGATAACCAGAGATACTTTCATCAAAAGCAAAAGCATTGTATAATTCAAGTAAATCGAGATTAATGATATAATGACATTATACATATAATACAACAATGTAAACTGTTGAAAAACTATTTAATACATCCTTGAAATTAGCAACATTATAACTTTAATGTGGAGTAAAATTACTACTTTAATTAAGTTATTGGAACATCATTATGTTTTTCACGATTAAAAATAAAAATCATAGTATTATTAAACGCTCAAAAGAAAGCTTATCTAACATTAATATCAGCAAATAAGCGATAACAGAAGAAAACTGTAAGCATTACAAAAAAGCTTGTCAAATGCGTGGCTGCGCAATCATCGCAATCCTGATTTACTCCTGATCATCCGTTAATAATACCTGTAGTCTTATCTTGTCCACTCTTGACTTGCACATGTTTATGCATGTGGTCCGTGTGGATCAGCATTGCGCATTCATCAGTCACTTCCTGATCATCAACATCGCCTGCACTACCCTCCCCATCCGTCAGCAAATTCTCCTGCACATTAGCAAGCCAAATCTAATCTTTTCTCATTTCTACGACTCTAACATGTAAGATGCCTAAGCATTAACGTTGCATTTGTACATAATGTGTGTGTTGAACCATAGGCACAATGATTATTTGAACTGTAAAGGTTTGTGAACAATTATAGATAAGGATTCTAAGAAATACAGATGAATAGTAATAATACATACATATACTAATAAAGTTTTGTTTCTGCAGAGTATTAATAGGGATAATTTAGATTACCAAATCTTGTAAATTTAAGAAGAGTAAAAAATTAAGAATTACGTAACAAGGCTTCTGCATGTCGCGTTAGGGATTAATGTTCTACAATTAGAAGTTGAATTCATTTATGTATCTTATGTAATTACGATGCTGGTGTATATTGAATAATGATTGTTGAAAAGTAAAGAACAGATGAATATTTTTAACATCAAATATAAAATAAAATTTAACAGTTTTAATAGAAATAGATCAGAATGTATTTCTGTTCCAAAGCAAATTTCTATGCACTCATTCATAATACCCTTTGCATCAAACTGTTATTCACAATATGTAGCTTAAGTATTGCATTAGTTGAAGAAACAATATTTAGAAAAAATGTATTAATTTCTGGTTATTGCATAAAAATGTTAGCAGTCACTTTTTGTTATATAATTGAAAAATTTCAGGATTATTGGTGAGCATCCAATAACTTGCAATAGTGATATTACATTATTAAACAGGATAACTTTAAGACATTTAAGAATCCTGCAGAAATTGTTTGATTTTGGGATTAATAAAGCAATTAAGAGCAAATTATTAATATGCAGGACTAGTTCGAATTTGTAATTTGGTAAAACTCACAGAAAGCAATAAATTTAACAAATCACGTTGCATATAGAGCGCCAGCGCTGACTGATCTATATTATTTTGTGGGATTAAGAACAAAAGTAGATAGGCTAAAAGAATGAAAAAAAAAATGGTGATTGTAAAACCCATGAGTAAGATTTTATGTGTGCAAGCCGACAAATGCTCCCTCGCGACACATTATTGTTATTACAATAGAATATTAAATTTTATAAATGAATTCTTACTCCTTTCTCTATTGTTTACAATCTCCTCCAGTTCCGCCTTGTTTATATATTGAAGAAAGTATTCCTATGGGATTATGCATTTTGTTAAGATTTTACAGCCAATTAAGGGAATTTCGAGAACAACTTTTACATGTATAACAGAGCTAGGAAATTAAATATTCTATCAAGAGAACATTAAACTTAAAGCTTCGAATGCCATAATTTCATTTAGTTTTCGCATATTTTTTCATTGAATGCATACGTCCAGCATTCTTCACATATAACTTTATATGATTATCGATGCACGTTAAGTTGAAGAAACAAGTACAGCGATAAATGATTGTAGATTCATCAAAGTTTCGTGCAACATAGCATGGCTGTTTGTACGAATGTCAATGGCATCGAAAGACAATCATGTTAATGCAATTTCTTCGAATTTTCAGATTTATGAAAAATGTCTTACCTCGTCAGGATCTGGAACAGCGAATGTGATGTTAAGTGGTTTAACGTGTTTTGTTTTGTAGTTATGCTCCAGTAATAACGGAGTATACAGAACATTTTTCCATTGTCTGCTCAAAACGATGACACCCTGGAAAAAATATACGCAGTTATTATAAATATCTTTTTGGCGATAATCAAAAAATTGCTAATAATATTATTAGAGTACTTGTCGTAGTGTAGATAACAATGGTAAATCAGTCTCTCTGAGATTAGCTTCAATAGTAGCAAGATCTGACAATAGTACGTAGTTCTGTAAAATGCTACACAACTGACAGGATGGATCTTCTTGCAAAGTTTTTGCCAACGGCGTTAATCGTCCATATCGACTCTGCAAAATTGTGCAATTTATTTAATAATTACTATTATTTAATTATAAATATATATTTTCAATTATCAATACATTGATTGTTAGTTAGAGAAAGTTAATTAGTGTAGTGTATTATGGACCTTTATCGGCATATGTATTCCTTGAACGTCTAACGCTTCAGCCATCAGACAGGCAACAATCGCTGTCGATCTGCGATACATGCATCTAAACATATTTACGATTCGAATAGCAAATCTGTTACTCGGATTCATCCATGCATTGATTGCTGGTGATGCAGTGCTCAATAAATTCCAATCTAATCTAGTATAATCAATTTTTCTCGTGATTGGCGTGCGCGGTGGTGCAGCAAAATTGAACCACACGGTCTTCAACTCTATCACGCAAGAACTAGTATTCCCATTGTTTTCTTTAGCAACGAGACTGGTGCATGTTGCACTTGTATTAATTTGGGTTGCATTAGAAGTATTTGCAGGACCGGTATCAACTTCAGTAGTTGCAGTAGTGGATGCTAAAATTAATTAAACATATTTACTTATCCTAGAAGCAATATGAGTATTTAACTCTTTCCTGTATTATACATACCTGCTGCATTTTCAAATTCTTCGCGACTTTTAACACTGTCGGTATAGAATATTTCAGTGTCAGTTTTCTTATCTTCATGTCCATTATCATTTTTCTCAAATTGAGATCGTTTGACAATCTTCAATTTGATACCTTCCAAGCCGCACTCGAACATTATAAACCCTAGTCTATCTTCGCCGCTTCCTACTGTAAACTCTTCTGTAGCTTGAGGAGGACCTGTCTGTTTCTGTATAATTAAAGTGAGACAAAATATAATAAAAAATAAAAATAAAAAGTATTACTCAAAACTATTTATATATTCAAGTATAACTTACGCTTTGTTTATCCTTTTCGTCTGTAGGCTGATGTAAGTAATAATCAATGCATTTTAACGGGGATGTAATTCGTGTACATGTAAAGAGTACTCTTGAGTAATGAGTTGGTATTGCAGTAATCACTGCATCTTTCAATATTGACGACTCGTTTCTTAGTCTACGCAGCTGCGAATGTACTTTGCCTATGTTTGCCAAGAGAAACAATAAGCATGTAAAATCAAAGTAAATTGAATTTAAAAAATGGCAAGAATATAGAATCGTACCTATATTAAGTGTGATTACAGTTTCTTCTTGTTGTTTCTCCGATGTTTCAATATATACTGTTTCGCCACCCCCGATATCAGCAACTACAGCGGTAGTTTGGTGACCGGGTAAAAATGCTTTACTGATTTTATTCACTTTTTTCTGATTGGGCAAAACAGCAGGTTTGTGAAAAGTTTGAACAACTTCTCGTGCTTGTTTGCCAATGTAAAATCTTGCTGTCACATCATCAAAGCAAATTGCAAACAAAGATACGCAGCTCAAGTCTCGTATATTGTCAAGTGCTGAAAAAGATATTATTTCTTCCACAACGGATGCTTGCAGTAATGTTATGTTCATCTACAAAAAAATGACACAATTTTATTATATAAAGATATTCATAGATATGGCAAGACAAACTGAAATTTTGTAACTTAAACATTTTCTAAACCTATAACTACCAGATAGTATTTACCTTTGGTAAAATAATGCTTCCCTGAATTTGTGTAGTAATACTTTCCTCATAAATACTGGTTTGCAATGCAATTTTACCTGTAATAAAAGAACGAATTTTTTAAATAGAATTTGACTGTTAATTAGGAACAGTAGTTAAAATGTGATAGAACTGACTTTTATCTTCGCCTTGGACGCTTTTAATGTTCCTTTCAGCTGTAGATCGTTTAGAGCTCGTCTGAACCTGACTCCAATAAGACAAACTTTGATCTTGTTTTAAAATATTAGCATCTTCAACTCTTCTAATGCATTCATTATGCAAATGATTCAAAATTGTTAGCGGATGTAAAGTGGCCAGCGTAGGTGTAATAGCATCAATAAAGCGTTGTAGAGATTCTAGCACCATTGGACTTATCATGATATCAACATCGCCCTTAAGCTTCACTATAACTGTTGTACGTGAACCAGTTTCATGTTGTGCAATCAATAATTCTTCTTCGTTATGAGCAGCATTGTCATCTTCGCCTATGAGCAATGATATATAAAATATAACACAAGTATCACCACGATTAATATATTCATCAACTTGTAATCTCACTTTCAGATTGGATTAATGCTGAATTATCCCATAAATATGGATGCGTCGGTGTTTTATTCGATGAACCGGCCATAGGTGATCCGTCGTTGCGCGTTATCATTTTTAAGGACGTAAAACCTTCTGTAACTGTATCAAATTTAGGTACGTAACGTCCCCCAATATAAACTAATCTACCATCTTCTGTGCGTTGGAACAATGGAGTTGTAAAGGCATCACCACCAGAAGGTAACGATGACTGATTCCAATTAGAACAACGTACCTGAAGATAAATTTTTATTATACGAATCTAAATTAATAAAGAATTATTGATTATAAAATTATAATTAGCATAGAATATTACCTGAGTCAGATGGCTAACATAACTAGACATTAGGAGTGGTGAATCTACAATAGGTTTATTCACTTGCATATGCAAATTGACTAATGTCATATCTTCCTGTGAAGATACAGCAGATATAAAACTGGTAGAAGAAACGGAATGAGTATCGGAAGAATCATGGAGGACTCCGTTCCCGTTCGAATCAACTTCATTGCGAAAACTAGTGTTTCTATTTATTCGTGGACTTTTTCTCGAATTAACTGTTGGTGTTTTTGCTCTCTCAAGAGTATGTGCCTTCTCTGTTACAATCAAATTGGCATTTGCTGAGCTCTCCACAATAGATAGGTCAGAGGAATATTTCTTCTTCGTACTATCGTTACGGTTTAAGACTGAACCAAATCCCACAATGGAATGCCTTAAACTAGACGTTCTACTTCCTCCCAAACCATGACTAACATCCTCATCGGCAGAATAAAATGCTTCCGAATGATTTTCCGACGACATAGATATCGTACGTTGCACCTGCACAAAAGATATATTCTCCATTAATAAACTATTTTGGTTAGTTGATTAATTGTGTTTTACCTCCTGCCTTAATCGCTCCTCCGAATCTGATCTGACACACAGTGAATGATGCGAATCGGACACATTAACTCCTTCAGTACCGTTTGCTGATTTTTGCATCGTTGAGTAGCATGAATCTGTTGGTACTGTTGGCAGTGATTGTGGACTAGAGCTTTGCTGTAGTGAATCCACTGCGGGAGCATTGAAATAATCTACAGCCAATTTCGAATCGGATGCACTGCTCTTTGGTGCAGTTTCGATTTCTGGAACGCTTAAAATTGACTTACTACGTTCCGAGTTCAATTTTGAATCCGAATCTAATTTCTGTGGTAATTGCGTTATAGGACTAGCATCAACCAAACGAGAGTACGGAACATCTTTTATATTCGAACCACTGAAATGCAATACAAAAAAATCTCTTTTAGTATTTATGAATAATCAGAAAAGAATGTCGTAGATGTTTTTTAAATTACCGAATCGATGTGTAGGAGAATCTTCGACCTAGCGGTCTCCTTTCTCCATTTCCAGCTAGTGGACTTGCTGAAGCTGTACTTAATTTTGTACTACTGTTTCCTTCTAGACTGGAATCTTTATTGTGATCACTAGCAGATCTTGATCTTTCTACGCCGCATTTTGGACTTTGGGATTCATCTTGAACAACAGTTACCTTCAATCCGCTAACAGGATAGCAGATGTCTTGTAATGATACATCTTGCAAACTGTACGGTGGCGTATGAAAAACTAATTGATCATCGTGCAAAATAGATTGTCCAAAGCCTTTATCCTTCCCAGATTCGTATATCCTAAATAAATTTAAAAAAAATGTAAGCATGCATATAAAACTAATTAATAATTTTAAAACGATAACTATTGCACAAAATATCTTGATGCTCATACTGTACAGAGTAATTTTTTATTTAGGGTGTCTGCACCATTAAATGAACGTATAATAAATCAAACCAGTGACTGAACTTCCACGTTGCGTAGTAAACTTGTTCATTCGCTAGTGCCCGTTTATTTATTGGTGTAGTAACTCTATATATCTATATAAACTCCATATCAATAGAAACGTTCATTTGTTCATGATATTTTGTTTCCTCAAATTTGTCGAATGTGCTTATGTCAAATCTAATGTGATCATTCGTTATATGTTCTTATTGAAATTGTATTAACAATGTGGTCATGCATAAAAATATAATGTACTCAATTTTATTAATCGATTATAATTACTTGGAACTGAGTAAAAAAAGATCATGGCAGAAGAAGCAGAAATTGAAGAGACTCTCGACCGAGACTTCCTACTGTTTATGACCTTAGCAAAAACTTATTACCCGCAAATTGTTGATCAAAGGGATATTACATTGTGCACGCAATGGCTTTCAAAATTGTGTGGAGAAAAGGTGGAAGGCATTTATCAGAAGCGAAACAGAAATGTATTCCTTACACATTTGCTAATGAACATGCAAGAAGGTAAAATGGCAGGACCATTTTTTAAGCCACCAGGGGAAGGGCCTTTACCTCCATCAAATACAGTATTTGGTACATCCATTACCGATGAAGCTTTTGTACCTGATATAGACCAACCAGTAGGTAATAAATATATATTTTCATCAATGATAAATCATAATAACTTCCAAATGTAATTATGAATAATATAAATGAAGATATATACATATATAATGCAATAATATAGCACAATAAAAAAAATATTTTACTGAAGTGATTACATAAATTTTAGATGATATAGCTGATGATTTTCAAGAAAGATCAGCAGACGGTAGAACTTACGTTGCAACTCGCTGTTTACCAAATAATCAAGGGACTTATGCGTTTGTGGCTCTTAATATTGACAAGGAATTAGATAATGCAACAGATGTTACAGTTATTCCATGCTCAATGGATAAATCGAAATTTCGTTACACAAAAGCTCTACATGACTTATCTACACACACTATTCCAGGAGAGAACCCATCTGAGTCAGAGATGGAAGATTTTTATATAAGAAACATAGAAGCTAAAGTATCTGGTAAAAAATGAAGTATATAGCTAAGAATATATGTGCAATAGCCTAATTAATTAAAAATGAATTCTGTTGAATTTCAGGTGATATTTCTCAATTGTATGAAGAGTTGCGTGCACCAATGGGACAAGCATGTGGCAAAATTCAAAATGAAATAGCGTTCTTTGATGTACTGTTATCACAAATCGATGAAGAAATAAGAGGAGTAACGTCAGGCAACAATGATTTTGTAAAATTCCTTGTAAGTAGATTGCAACAGGATCTGAAGAAAGTACCAAAGATGAATCACATATTTAAACTAAGTGCAGAACAGCAACACTTGAAAATATTAGAAATACTAAGGCAAAAATTAATTGTGAGGTAAGTCGCCATGTGATGCGTAAATTCTACATTAATATTAAAATATATGACAATTTTCTTAGACAACAGGAACAAAAGCGTAGGAATCTTTTAGCTGAAATGGACGAATGTATGATGGCATCTGCATCTCACTCGAAAACATGTATGGGTGGTGCTAATGAACCAACAGAATCTATGTGGCAATTGGCTGTGACTAGGCCATTAGCGGAAACTGATGTCCAACGATTATATGATGTGTATCCTGAAGAAGCTATTGCTGTATTCTTGGACTTACTTGCAGAAGACAGACAAGCTATACTAGAACGAGGAAGAAAGCGGCAAAATAATTTGATAGAGAGTATGAGATCAGAAGTATACAAAGAAGTTCAAGCAGGAAAGGCAGAATATAATAAAGCCCGTGCGGCGTACAGGTAAACTACGAACACTGTATCTGATTTTCGGCCTTGCATATTAATTAAGCCATTTTCATATGTATTCTTATTATTACTATTTTTTATTTTTAATATAGAGAATGGAACGAGATATTGTCATTAGTTGAAGAAATGATGTATGAAGCGAGCAATGAAGTTATTGAGGATGTACCACAGCAAAAGGAAATACTCTTAACGAACATGATAACAGATATAAAACAAACGGAAAATTTAGTAGTCGAAGAAGCGTGCAAGGGTGAAATATTGACCGAGAAAATAGTCGATGCGAATGTATGGAAATTTTCAACTCAAGACGACGAAGGGAAGAATTCTGCTTGGGAAATAAAATCTGCAATGGAGAGATTACGAAGAGAGATCGAAACATATAAGATAGTGATACAAAATCAAAAGCATAGAATCAAAGAATTACGCGACCAATTAGATTACGTGTGACCATATAATATTACTTACTTATATAAGCAAAACTTGTACTTGAGGTTTTTAAATATTGCAAATTTATCATTGCTATGTAATATTTGTTCACTAATTGAGTATTAAAACTATAATTTATTGTTATAATTAATAACTATTCACACTATCTATGCAATCTATCTAACATATTAAAAAAAATCCAACCTGTATGCCGCAATATTAATACCGTCGTGAAGATCGTGGTAACTTGGCTTAAAGAATCTTGGGCCATTTCTATTATTTCCAAAGAAGGCGCAACCTCCTATGCACCCGCACTTGGTAGATTTTATACCGCTTTCTACAGGCCATAAGAACCACAGTCTCTTCGTTGCTTCGTCGTGAATTTTTAGATATTTATTTTGCACTAGGTGCAAGTTATGTTCTGGAGTGGGAAGTGAAATAGCAGCCTCCATTATGACAGGACCTAAAGCTACTGATCCAACTTCAAGCCAAATATCAGATCCATCACCTATAAAAAAAATTTATGTTAAATTTAGTTTTGTCATGTAAAAATATTCTTTTTATATTAATTGTATAATTTATAATACCTGACAAGCGACTGCTTGCATTGTTATGTGATCTACCACTACCAGTCGTGTTCGTGTTACTCGCATTGGCAAAGTGACCAGCTGCAGATACAAACTGGCGAATTAGAATAGCTGGTAAAACACCAGTTATTCCAGACTTTACTTGCTGTCCATGTAAGTTGCAGGTCGAAATTCGTATAGGTGATATCCAAATTTGAGTTGCTGTTCCCGCTTCTTGAATATATAAATCAATAGCATCAATAGATACTCTAGTCATTCTATACTTTATATCTTCAGAACTTGGACATCTGAAACGAATAAGTTAAGATACCATCAATTAATGTATTTATAATGATTTACTATATATTTTGTGATTTGAAATAATATTGTTACCTGTAGTGATTATCTGGATTACTCTCTGAACATTGTAAAGGAGGTAAGCCGTGATGACAAAAGTGTGGCAAGCCAGGAGGTCTCAAATTATTTTCAGTATTCTTGGCCATCAATAAGAATGTTTCTAAAGATGTATAAAGATGATGCAATTGTGGAGAACTGATTTTTCCACTCAACTTTCCAAGTTGCACTTCTATCAACCATGCATATTCAAGGGTCTCCTGATCCAAACTTCTGCCTTCGTTACTAAACATTGCATGGCCTCTAACTTGTAATGCACTCAGCATTAAATGTCCCTGGTTCAAATGTCTTTCCTTACTCGGTCTTATAACATTATCAGTTAACAACATGATAGCTGGTGAAAGCAGCAGTTGCAACTCCGTTTCCTTGAAACCTTTTTTCATTTCGAAACCAAATCTCTCCAATAGAATTACAGGACACGGTGGATCATTTTCGTTACAATTCTTTACCAAATGCGCTTGAATATCGTGCATTGTTATCCCCACTGTAACTTCCATGGGTCGGTAATCTCTAGCATCAAAGGGTTTCGACTTTGCCTCTTCATCCTCGACTGAAGCTTCAATGCTACTATTCTGAACATCCCTCTCTTTATTTCTTTCTGTATTCACTGTTGAAGGAGATGGTCGACTTTGCTGCATATCAGTGAAACTTTGATAGTCTCCAAAAATATTCTCTTTCAGATGAATAAAATTCTTTATGAGGGAACCATACAATATGAGTATCGATGGACCAATTTCTAATTCTAAACTGACTTTATCCGGAGTTAACGACTGCGGATCGAACTTTTCTGAGCCATCTTGTGTCCACTGAAGTCCAGGAGATTTTCTACATCTGGGTATTCTCATTGGCGATAATAAAATTTCTTCTTTTTCTGGTGTCGTTATATTTGCTTGCGGTACGGGCCCTAATGGTGGACAAGGATGATACGTATAATTGATACTCAAAGCTACTATTGGTACAGACCAACAATCCACCCAACCAAATCCTTTTTGACAAACGTTTCTCCATTTCTTGTTTGTGTTCAAGTCTGACAGTTGCTTGCACGAACCATCACGTGTCATGATCTTTGCATTTTTATCCAAGGCTAAGAGAATAACACGGTTCGTATTCACTTCGGGCAAATAGAATGAAAGATCTACACTTTCACCCTGTATCCAGAACCTTAGTGGAATTGTTAGTGGTAAGAAATCCACAAAAGGTAAATCGAATGACAAATCAAAGAATTCACCACAAAAAGCGATGTGTGCGTTTTCTTGATTCTGCGAGGAACAGTCAATCCAATTATATTCGTTGCTTACTGTGATTAATTCAAATTCTTTAAGTAGAAGACTAAATTTCCACGTATAGGGTACAAAATGCAAAAGATCAGGTCTCGCTTTGCTGGCCCAATCATTAATCATGTCTTGAAAAAACTCTTTATGCGAGTATACCAAATTAGCTGTTGCTTTACAACCAGTTAAATTTAATACCCATTCTTGATGATCATTCCATCTAATGGGATAATGACATTTAACACCAAATTCTAACGTCTCACTTTCTACTAGACTTCGATACTGAAGACTCGTCGTAGCTTCAAGATGCAATAATTGTCCTGTTATCTTCGTGGAATAACCATCTTGCAGAACGATCCAAGGCATTGTGATTTCTAAGTAGGATCCCGGACCGACGTTAACGTGAACTGCATTAGTCTCTCGGTTCTTGCTGAAGAGGATATCGATCGTGGCTTCATTCAATGTCGACAAACGAATATCGAATGATTGGACTTGCCTCTTTTCTCCTGGTATAGGAGCTTTTGTCACTTTCAGAGGCTGATAATCATTTGGGAAAAAAAATTTAAACAAATGTTCTCTCTGCCTATCGGCCCATGGCCCATAACTGAAGTCCGTGCCTTTGCCGCACTTAATGTCGATTCCCCAGATTGGTGGCATTGCTTCCACCATATCACCATTTGCTAATCTTATCATTTCTGGATGCTCAGGAACCACTCCAGGCTCATCCATGTAGTAATACAGTTCCATATTATTTGAGCTTAATACAACAAAACCCTCGCCCATGTATCTTGGTGGATCATCCACCATACCAGTATATTTTGGACTTGGTGCAAGAATAACTTTAAAATTCTCAGATTTGCACTTTGTAAAGTGCATGAAGTGATCGTGCCGAGAAGCCGCAGGTTTTGTTGAATAGACAAAGTGTGCTTCTTCGACCGTTATTGATAAAGTCGTTGGTACCAAACGATTTCCAAAAACAACTCTTCCCTAATAATGATATAACGATGTTTCTCATAAACTAATAAATATAATTATAATAATAAAACTAGTTAGATAAATAGCTTACCGTGCAGATGTCCAATTTGATAACGGGTATCAAATCTCTCCATGTCCTCGCAATAACGTGTGCTTCCTGTCTTCTGATATTGTTAACATGACGCGAAACATCCATTGCATTAATTTGTTGCCGATTCTCATTTGCAGCGTTACTCATGGATTCTGCATCGCGGTCGTCGATATTTACGTTATGATTTTCTTCGTCCGGAAACATTTGTGGAGTAAGGCCAAACGTTTTTTCGAGTTGTGCATATAATTGACAGCGATTATATACATGTAATTCAAAGCCGTTTAACATGACTGAAAGGCGAGTATCAGAGTGGGAGAGATCTGCAATTAAACAGTACATATATGACATTAATACCTTATCGATATTAATGAAATTATTCATGTTCTACAGATGATATATTCATCTTACACTTCAAACGCTAAGAAAAATGAAAAATATATATCACCTTCAGAAACATCTTTTGGAACGTAACTTCTCCACCATCTGAATATAAGCCATCCATCTTGGATTCTTAAACTGTAGTCAGTCGTAATGTAAACTATATCTCTAAACATTATTTTTCCACTTAAAGCACTGAGTGTGAAGGACCCTATAAATAACATTATTATATAGTCAGACAAGTTTTTATTGCTTGCAAACAATTTGTTATAATGAATTGATGAATTCTCATAAATAGAAATTCAATGCATAATGCATTTTAAAATGCAGCGACTATTTACTCACCAACTTTAACATACCCATCTCGGATAACAAATCGATTCAACAATCTTGTTAAAATAAATCCAATGACTCTGCTATTATAGTACGCTATGTACACAACCCATGAAATAGCAGAAACCAATGAACATAGCAACCAAATAAAATTACTATCCATTTTAAGATCATCGAGGATATGATCTGTATAGTTCCAGAAAGCTGTTTCAATTCCAGATAAAGATGGGACTGTCGTATTAAATATTTCAGGATCCTCCATGATGATTGTTCTTTATTGCTGCCTAAGTGTGAAATCATCTGTTGCTTTAAGTTTCTGAAAAAATATACTCAAATCGTATCTAATATTCATCAAATTTGCATTCCATATAAAAATATTCAAACAAACACTATTTAATTACAAGAATCATTGCCTTTATCAAAGTAGAAATACATTTAAAAGAACAATTATAAAAATTTATAAACATAACCATGGAACTTGATGCTACACACAATTATAATTGCTATAACAGTAGGTTGAAAAAGAAAAACTGATATCATAGATAAACTAAATGGATCTAAAATATAATTATTCATTCGTTATCAGTAAGTATCAATTTGTGTGTGTGTGTATTTTGCAACTTTCGAAAAGTATTATAAAAAAAAATAAGAATGTATATAAATCGTAATTAGATACAAATGAGGCAACACATTCTGTCAATGTACGACACATTGAGCTATTAATGAATTGCACGACTTATGATCCATATACTAATTTGGATATCCAAGAAATTATTTAAAACATAAATATTAAGAATTCTATTCAAAAACTCGATCATTACTTCTCAATGGTATACTCTTATTTCATACCTGTATCTGTCAAGCTACATTCTTATTGTGACATTCATTGTATTTGCATTATATGTATGTATGTAAAGATCACTTGTGCTATGTCCCAAAGAACTGTCAACATCGTCCTCGCATTTGACAAGATCGCCATTGATTCATTTAGCGATCAAACTTTATGCCGTAAACGCAAGGTTCTGCAAGCACAGACTTCATGGTCCGTTTTCAATGCTTTACAAAATGCACAGTGATTCCATGCAAAAATGAAGAAAAAGTCGTAACGAAATCGCTAATGGTTGTTATTTGACATTGCATGATATCGTGAACTAAGTACCTGATGATAGCATTTTATTCGTATTTGATATGTTACAATCATATGTGGTGGAATTGAAATTCATAAACAGGGATGTCATTAGTGGTAGCACACTGGCGCTAGTGTTCCATGCACTGCATTTCGATATACATGAAATTCAAACTGTCAGTAAATGATTAATATGACATTTACCAGTATAATCCCTTGGGACATATAATTTATTCTTAAGTTGCAGATGTCGATTATGTACTCAGTTCGCAGTAATTTTGTTTATAAATTAAGTAAAATTAGATTGCTCAGAAAATATGATTTATGTTGTGTTGATTTCAGTGGACATCACCCGACAGTGCTTGAACAAAGTATGATAAAAAAAATCGTATTAACATTTATCGTTACTGCCATTAGAAAGTATCAATGAGTTTCATTGCCGGTTGCTTGTTTAATATAATGATACTGATGATTTGTCAAAAAGATATTAGTTAATCATGGAATAGACCATAGAGCATGCACGTAATCTATATAAAATTGGCTGTAATATCCTCAGACTGGCAATGATTTAAAATTAGTTAACAAATTTCCCTATAATATTTTCTGTGACGTCCTGATCGTCGCCACTATCGTATTTGCGGCAGATTCGACTACGTGAATTGGCGAGGTGGGTTCGTTAGCCACTAAAGCTGTGATGAGCATTCCAGCGGTGTTCAATCCTCTGTACATAAGTTGATTTCTGGTACGTGATGTTATGGATTTTCAACTGTATGAAGGCTTTAGAAATAAATATGCAAGTGATATTGCAGAGTACTATGAATAACTTTATTAACTTTAATTATAATGTGATTTAGCCTAAATAAATCCACCTTAACTGAATCTAGCTAATTGACTCTATGATATAGACTCGAAGTACACCCTTCAAGACCAGAAATCGAACTGGACTTCTGGATCCCAAGGGATACAGCGGATACAGTCCTTCATACTTCTCATGCATGCATCCGCACTCATACAGATTCATATGTACTACCCTTTGTGGAGGGTCACTGTGTGGCGGCTCGCTGTCGGGCCCAAAATCGAGGGCCTTGTCTTACGCACAAAGGGCTCATGCACACTCTATCCTTAGTTCATTTGGGGAAGCACATGGACAGCATCATCTCTTAACCGAACATTCCGCTAGCCCGTTGATCCTTTCAAGTGACTCGATTTATTGCCAGCAGTGAGACTTCCTGAGAAGCTCACTCGGTTGGGATAGCAATAAACAAATAGCCTATGCCTATGTTGTTTGTAGCCCATTTGTTTATGCAGGTGTAGGGACCAGAAAGCTTTCCTCAAATTGTTTTAAATATACCTTATTTATGCGTTAATGGCAGACTGAGAATTTGAAAGCATTGAATTCTGATTTGGAGACAGAAATCGTGATTCCATTTTAATCCCTCATTTGAACTCGCCACTCAATTCTAGTAAGATTATTTATCACTAGGGCCGCGATATAACATTGCAGAAAGGATAATTTATGTTCATAAAAATTGAAAAATATAGGTTCTTGGTGAATCACTCATACTATTAATGTCATTGATTTAATATAAATAGTATAATGAAATGCTTTATTATACAAAAAGTTGTTTGTACATTTGTAATATAGGTATTGGGAATATAATATTCCATACTTGTCGCGCTTGTTGAATCAGAACAAACTTCACAGTGGTGTCCTGTGCATTTGACCCTCAAACTCTAAATATTCTCTTTTACAAGATTAAAGTAAGTATATTTTTTAAATAGGTTGTTAATATCGTGATATATTTCACAACGAATAATTTAATTTAAGTGATTTTTATGTACAAAACAAAAATAGGATACTACTTATGTAATATAGACTGTAGGTACTGCATATAATTATTTTATTGAATGTTTTGACATTACAGATTAGTGAGTGACATTTTTATGCAATAGGACAACAAGCAATTTAGAATGGATAAATCATGGGATCACCCATGGACAACTGAAGAAATCAGGAGGAAACGCAATGAATGGACTCTAGCTGGAGATGCTGGACTTTTGAAACATCTTCAACAATTTTCTGAAGTATTATTCTACAATGAACTTAAAAACCTTAAAATTGATATTTCTTGTTTTTATGAATATTTTTCTAAATAATAAGAAGACTAAACAGCTTTTTTAATCATGTTTTGAAATAATGTATTTATTGTGTTACAGAATTTAATGTCTAAAGCTGTCAAAACTCAAGAGACATTAAATTCCTTATCAGCACAATTGGATGAAACAGCTATATTTATAGATAATATCACAAATTCATCACTAGCATTGGCAAATACTCAGTTTATTGAAAGTCGAATATATGAGGATGATGTGGAAATAGCAAAGACAAAAGAGCCTGAAAGCCAGGTATTTCCACCAAGTTGTTAGAATAATTATTCAAAGTATTATTTAATAAAATTATTGATCTATTTCTTGGTATATATGAAACATTGACTTAAATATTAGGTAAACTTAATACAGTGGAGACTCGATTATCCGGACCTCGGTTATACGGATTTGTGATTATCCGGATTGTCAATCGCGAGCAAAT
>JARQTH010000318.1:1508968-1665894 GCA_030142595.1 Trachelus iudaicus
CATACGATTATCCGGATTTTCGATTATCCGAATGACTTACGACAACAATTAGTCCAGTTAATTGAGTCTCCACTGTACTATAAACTTTCATTCACGCGTTATAGGAATTAAAAAATAAGGAACAACTATCGGCAGAGTTAATGGCTAATGTGGAGGAAAGCGTTAGGCAAGGTTTAGTTATAATGGATGAAAAATATGAACGATTAGAAGTTGTTGCTAGTGATAGTGAAGATGAAGAAGAATCTGCAGTTCCAAGGTGCGTAATATTCTATATCATTTTGTATATATAAGTTCTCTTGTCTTAAATTAATAGAACTTGTCATAATATAGCATCATTCTGAGGCCAAAAGATCCCTATCAACATCGTCCTTTGCCTTATATCATTGGATCAGAAAAATGGAGAGCTTCTAGTAAGATTGGTTTGGAAAGTAGTAGCAGTGAATCAGAACAACTGGATGAGGAAGAGTCTGAAAGTGAATCTGATGAAAAATCAAGAGAATTTATTTTAAATTCAGACAACTGTAACAAATCAATTATGGATGCGATATCATCGTCTTCCAGTGAGGCAAATGATTATAATGCTGATAATCTTTCTATTAAACATGATGAGAAAATGGATGCAAAAACCGAGGATACTATTGATTCAGATTCAGAATCTATCACAGCTGCTAATAGTGTCCCAAAGGTATACTAATATTTTTATTTTTGATTGCATAATATGTGTAATCTATTTCGTATTTGCATAAAATTATGACCTGATTATTCTTCAGAAGACTCTATTTGCCCCTAAATTGGTCTCACATTTTTCCTATGGTATCACTTTACCATGCGTATCAAAATTCGAAATCAAAAACTTTTTAACGACTAAGAGTCGTTAAAAAATCCGTTAAAATTAATGATTTTAATCTGATGTGATTGTTTAACTTTAGCATATGAAGCATACCACGCCAAGTTTTGCAGAAGAACTGGCTAAGAGATTGGGAAATATGTTGCCCAGTGAAAAATCTATAAATACACATGAAGTGGATAATCCTCAAGTCGATCAACCAAATAATGGTAATTGACTCGTATATTTACGTTAATATTGATCTCGTTGCAAGAATAATTCTCATAATATTTAATCAGTGACCGATGTCAATTTATTTATCCAGATGATATTTTTGCATCGAAATATGACGACATCTTTAGTACAAGGTCTAGAAACCTTTTTGATAACGATGATAAGTTGTTCAATGATGATGATGTACCTGCATCTACCCAATCTTCGAAAAATACGCCTATAAAATCAATGAAAGCAAATATTATACCTCCAAGTAATGATATACCACCGCCTATGAGTTCGATTTGTAAGTTCATAATCTCAATAATGATAATATGGTATGGATAATGTAAATAGTGGACCAAAAAAACTAATGCATGGCATCCAAATTTCATTTTCCAGTTGCAAAGCCAAAATCAGCAATCGATGATCCATTTGGTGATGCTGATTCCGAAGATTCAGATGATATATTTACTTCCAAGACTTCTACCAAGAAAGTGGACAAAAAAAATATCTTGACTACCTCCAAACCGTTCCATGACAATATTCAAAAAACGCTGCTCACAGTTGGGACTGCTGACAATACTGGTAATATCGCTACTAGTACTCCAGAAACCATTGGTAATGCTAATAATTTATTCGAGGACGAAGATGACAATGATCTATTTGGTACGCCGAAACGGGAAAATGGTGCGTAGTAAAAAAAAGTTAATTATAAAAAAAAACTGTTTACTTTGATGCTGTAAAATTGTTGTATAATTAATTTAAAAAATTGTGTTTAGATTCATCAGGAAGAACATCGAAAACTGAAGCATCTAATGCAACCAAAAAGGTATAAAATTATATCTATACCGAGTTATAGCTCGTTGTATATTAAAATTTTCACGCAATGATTATTATTTTTGTATTTTAGAAACCTGTGGGAGGTGTTCCTGTATTAAGGCCAGCTAATATATTAGCTTCGGAGATTAGGAGTAAATTACGAAATAGACTGTCGTCCTCAGATTCGTCCGACAGCAATGTTACAGAAAATAATGACATAAGCAGCGATCAGGCTAATCAAGACGCTACCAGTCGTACCTTGCCTAATGTCAACTTTGGTGAACCGAGCCTTCGGCTAGCTGCAGGGAATTTGGAAAACTCTATGAGAGGTACAGAAACGAGCGGAAGTAGTGGAATCTCAATACATCCGCCAAGCTTTAATAGTACAACAGGTTCCGGACTTGGGTAAGTTGCCTATATATTTTTCATTTCATTGTGATGTTCTATAACATAAGAATAATGCTACATAGAATAATAAAAATCTTTTGTTTCATTGATAACGGCTATGATTTTGCTAATATTAATAATCGCGATTGAACATTTAGTAGCATGAGTTCATGGTTTTAAAGAAAATCCTTTTATTTCTTTATACGGAATGTGAAGGTTGTTTGAAAAAAATGTCATCATTGCTGAGGTGTCATTGATGGTGATCCAAGTATTAGTCATTGGCCTATAGAAAGCCTTTTCTAGTAGTGAATAAGCAAACTCGAGGCTAGTTCCAAGCAGTTTGGTATAATCTCGCGACGGAATTACTCTTGCTCATAAACTTGTAGTTAATATTGTAGCGATAACATAGTATCGGATACTGATAAAATGGTAAGTAATGGTAAAATCTCTGGATAAAAAATACAGTGATCTAAGTATTAGTTATTGGCTTACAGAAAGCCTTTTCTAGTAGTGAATGAGCAAACTAGAGGCTAGCTCCAATCAGATTGGTATAATCTCGCGACGGAATTGCTCTTGCTCATAAACTGGTAGTTAATATTGTAGTGATAACATAGTATTGGATATTGATAAAATGGTAAGTAATAGTAAAATCTCGGGATGAAAAAAAACATAAAGTGATCCAAGTTTCTGCAACGAGTGGGGTAGTATTGTCTTTTTATCCTTATCCCTCACTGTCGGTCTTGACTAAATCAAGGTTTACCTGCAATTATCGTGTTTGATTGTACAATTTATGCAAATGCCCATTTATTACACGTGTTTTCTAATATTGCCCAAATATAATTTTATAAATACATAATTGTGAACTTAGAGAATTAGAATCGTGACAATTTGTTATAATATTTTTTAATTTGACGTTGTTTGAGATCTAGTAGTCGTTTTTATGCCCCGCCTTTGGAATTTTTGTATGGTGCACAAATTGGTCTTGCACAACAATCAGGATAAGGTTTACTCAAATCTGTTTCCTGGTATCCAATTTGTACATGACATTGCGATAAAGGACATCTAGAAGTAGATGAAAATGGATTTATCCAAGCATTATACATACAATTTGTTTTTTATAAGAAAAATATTAACAAGAGTAACTCACGCTAATGCGCTTATATTACCATCCTGAAGACACATGTACACTATACAATTCCTTACATGTCTTCCAGTTGGTACCGTTTCTCCATCAATAACGCAATCGGCTATATGAAATCATGAAATAATGAGGCATTTTACTTATTTATAATATAATGAAAACTGTACTACCACTATATACTTTCTTTGATATTCGATTATATACTACAGATATATTGTAATACATGTTTCCAATACAAAATTTAAGTGCAAAATAAGCAGGTACAAACCTTCGACTCTTGAGAATAGATTCATTGTCAATACAATGCCAATAAGAGTCAAGAAGGCCTTCATCTTGTTTGTACGCCGAATTGAAGGTGCTAGGAGTTCTGACTGGAAGATACTTGTAATAATTTCTGAACCTGCCGTGTCTCTTATATGTTCATCCCCACCAATCCGATGCTCATAATGATTGTACGAACGATTTCGACTTAATATTTTTTTTCTCAAATTGTTATGACAAAATTAAGTTATTTAATTAAATAATTACTATACTACGAGGTAACATTTTATATTCGCAGAATATATGAAAGGGCTTTATTTCCGGCAAGTGTGAGAAGTAACAGTTTTATCACTATATTTTTAATACGAAACAGCAACAAGTCTTGGTCATTTCAATCGACACACCAAAACCGGTTTTTCCAAGATCCGCTTCACGTTCGAGTATCCATGCTTTTTCATTAATTTTATTCTTAATGAGATAATATTTTATTACAATTGCATATCGCACTACAATATTACGCTTTAGTTTATAGTTTTATAGGATTTTTTTGAATTTATACTCCACCGATAACAGTGAGCTTTCTCTTCAAATATTTCAAAAACGAAAGCATGTCTTCAAGGTGTTTGTCGAAATGGATTTTGAAAGGAAAGGAATTGCATCGATATGCTCTTGAATTAGAACTCAAAACACAATATTTTTTTCATTATTAAAAATCATATATTTATATTTATTTATACATCTTAAGTCATGCCATGTTAAACTAAAATCGAGTATTTACAGAAATCTGTTCTGTATAAGACTATTTTACATGTTGGACTTTGATAAAAATTTCTCATTGATTTCAGTACCGTAAATATAAAGAAACTATTAAATAATACTATGCCCTATAAAATTTTATAGGCGATTAAATTATATGTATACCTATGTAGTCATACTATTCAATTTTTAATTAACCCACAACCCATTTGTATCACATGGGAAAGTGAAAAATACGACCTGATTACACATTTTTTTTAATTATATATGGGTACCAACTAAGCGCACATTTGCGCTCTGGTGATAGGGACCAGGCAAATTGTGCTCATATATACGCTAGTGTTGCAAATGGGTTGAACATCATATTCCTTTCGTATACTACACATTGAAAGATAGTTTGCAAATTCTTTAAAATCTTAACCTGATATTTAATCAGTGATCGCGAGGGCTCACACTGTCTAACGACAAATTATTTTGAGGCCAAAATTCAGCGAGTCGCATAATGTCTCCCAATACGTAAAACCATTATGAGCTGTACACAGCTGAACGTTTCGGAGGTATGATGCCCGGTTAAGCGGTTACTCGAGCACAAAGTCCACATCCTTGAGATATATTTTAAATAGATCTCAATTATGATAAGTATTAATATACTTTTTATTTTAATATACTAAAGTAAATATTAAATTATAACAGTCTTATCATGTTGTTCCTTAAAATTTAGAATGTCATTGATGCGAGCTGAATAATTTTTTAAATTATTCTGCGGTGACAATGTACGTTCCCTTTGAGATTTTGTGAGATATTATCTGTCCTTCGCAAAGTGGACCACCGCAGCAACGGGGATACGGTTTACTGGCATCAAATACCTTATATCCCAAAGGTTTACTTGGTCGAACACACGAATATTTTGGGCATCTGTAAGATGGTGTTAATGGAAATGAAAATCGGATTTGAAAATAAATTTTCTACTTTGGTAAAGCAAATTAGTTGTTGGGTACTCACGAATCCTGTATTTTAATAACACCATTCTTTTCACAAGAAATTATCACGTAGCAATTAATAATTTTTTGCCCAAGAGTCATTTGCCTTCCTTGGTATTTGCATATGTTTCCTGTAAGCCAATGTATAAATAAGTGTAAGAGTCACAAATATTTCGTGTATTTCTGACGATTAACCATATTTAACAGTACTTACGTAGTCCAGACACCGAAGAGGCGATCAGTAGCCCAACAAGAAGTAAAAATTGAATTTTGTTAAATTTCATGGCGCTGTGAATAAGTTTATCGAGTCCCAAATTATCGAATATTTCACTAAGCGAAACGGAACATATCTACTTGCCCCCTGTAGAGTTTGCAGACTCTTTTATAGAAGATGACTGATGTATGATATAAATAAAAAGAGAACTTAAACTTATTGATAAACGTCAAACCCCCCAGAAACTTCAATTAGCTTGTATAATTTAATGTTTCGCATCTTGTTATCACAATAATTGGGCAAGAGTGCTTTTCCGATTTCTGTTTTTTTAGCATAGTCCAACTAACACGATATTTCATGTAACGTGCAGATTAGTCACTATTATTTCATTTTTTTCACTGGTATGCAGAACATCAATGTAACGACGCCATTATATTGAAGTAGTAAAAGTGAGGAGAAAATTATACTACTATGCAGGCCTAACATTGTATGCGCTGGATGTGCATGTTATTTAAAATATTAAGGTTAAATGAAATTCAAAATGATATTATCTATAATTAAATGTCTCCAACGTAGTTAGATAGCATGGGGTAAAAAAGGTCATGGAAGATTCCCCGCAATTATTTAGTAAATAGTCTGATATTACGTTATAACATTTGACCCCTATGATGCCGCCTAACATTATATTGCGTACTTCTGCTAAAAATATTTTAAACTTGTACGTCATTCGTTATGCTATTACCCTCAAACTGGGAAGATTTATTATTTGAAGCTTTGCGAGTGCACAAATATTGTTGCAGCGAGAACAGAATTTAACATAACAAATTTGTAAATATTATTAGAGCCGCAGAATGCAAAAACATTGGGAGCACAATACTTTAAAATAATTAAGCGATGTTACAAAATTGATACGAATAACAATGAAAATGGTAAATTATCTGGAAGACGTGTATTTTGAATTTCCTTGTTTTTGAGAGATCTTGGAGCATGGCTATATCGAGACACGTATCACTTACATATTTTTTAAGTCGTGTTTTCATGCAGGTGAAGACTCTGGGTTACAACCAAGAGAAAAAAAAGTCTCGTGATAATATTTTAGATTCCTCGAAATTCGAGTCTTGCGTAATAATTATACTCAGAATAACGCTTGGAAATATTATAATAGATACGCATCTTGTAGGATGGGCTTATGCGTATTTTCCCATTACGAAATGATTTTATTAAACATTTCAAGTGATTCATGTCTGACGTACAATATATATTCCTGTGTAATACATTTCACATGACGTAATACTAAGAGTATTGCATTCAGTATGTTAATTTATATAATTGTTAAAGAAAGTTAGTATTGATTTATCAAATACATTGAAGTACGACGCAAGTATAAATAAGAATGGCTCCATTGCAAATTGTGAATAATAACATTTTTGTTATTCAGATAAGAACCAACTGGGTACTCAGTATATTTCAAGTTCAATTATGAGAACTTCAAGTTCGTTTGCAAAGAGCTGTTATAAGTTTTATACGTATTATATTATATTATAATTGTCATAAACGGATTATTCTGGATAATACTGTTAAAATCAGTCAGCACTATAGTTATGAAATTATGAATAGTGATGTACGTGTACCAACACGCCTGTAACGGATAATCAAAACCACGTGTGGCAGCGGAACTCCTTAATTGCATTAATTAATAACGGATTAATGACCGAGCTGAAGATAATATGGTTGTTACTACGGGAAATTCGCGTGCAGTTTATTCTTAACCTTCGTGTTTCTTCTTCGCTGTCTTGCAGCAGAAATTTGTCTGCGCCTTTCACCTAGAAAATTCATTTAACGTGTATTGAATTAATGCACGGCCGAAAGGAAAGTCATTCCTCGTTCGAACGAGCCTTGCATTCGCGAATCTAAAACATAACAATACAAACCAGCCGAAGGAATGTGCCTTCGCGATATGGCCTGCCACAAATTCTCAGGTATTAGACAGTTTAAGCGTTTTCGCAATAAAATCATATAAAAAAATCAGTCCATCTGGAGTAGACTGAATCATTGTTTTGATTATTGCAATTATTAATAGTCTCACTTATACGTGTTACGTTGTCGCGCTGTAGTTGCCTATAATTGTTAAAATACTGTACTTCGATATATCAAATGTTTGAAAGATCTTTATAATCATTAATTTAATTTATTAATTTCCTGTGTGCTAACGACTTTAGAAATTTATTGTTAAATACACATTTTTCTGTTACAGGGCAGATTTTCAGCCGCAGATGTCATCAAGCAGATTGAGATCCGAGGAAATATACCGAGAGAGAGTTATTAGTGATAGTCTTTTTGTGCCTCAGACGAATAAAACAGGGAGTGCAAATTCTGGAAATATTACAAATTCACTTCCTGAAGAACCCATTGAGGAAACGTCGGATCAGCAGGAGGCCGTTTTTGATAATGAAGATATCTTTGGTCCTCCGCCATTACCTAAAGCAGGGCCCAAAACGAAGTCTAAAGCAATATCGTTATTCGACGATTCTGATTCAGGCGATGACCTTTTTTCAAATACCAGCTCGGGATCTCGTTCGCAGAAGAGCGCTGATCTTCTTGTGACGACACCGCAGACTTTTGAGAAATCTAAACCATTTCAAAAGAACAATCTCTTTGACGACGACGATAATATTTTCAGCACTAAGGACTCCCCTGACGTGGATATATTTAGTATTGGTTCAAAGACCTTGCCACAAGAAACTTATCCTGACAACAAAACACCTGCCGATTCAGCGATTACAATCAGTAAGGATTCTCGTGAAAATAGTTTAGAGAAAGCATCTTCATCAAAGGCTCCTTTGACGAAGTCCTTCCTAAAGCCAACTAGTATTTTCGATGACAGTGACGATGATGAGGACTTGTTTGGTACGAATTTTGGAAAGAAAATACTAAAGGATAACGAACCAACGACTGCGCTGAAACTCAATGACACTGAGGACTTATTTTCGGTACCGCCAAAAGTCAGCATCGAGCCGGAAAAGAAGGAACTCCCATTGAACACGTCAAGTTCCAAAATTAAAGCGAAAGAGAATCTCTTGGTAGAAAAAGAGGTGATTACCAATACAAATAAAAGTGTGGAAATTGAAAAAAAAGAAAGCAACAGAGTTACTACTATGGACTCTCTACGTTCCGAAGGACGTTTATTTGATGATGTAGACAACGATGATGTCGATGATTTGTTTGGCGAGAAAAGGATTACAAAACCGAAGCAAAGTAACAGCATTTCGTCGGAAATTAGTCAAAACAACAAAGCAGAATTACAGTGGAAGAGCATAAATACCAAAGAACCAGAAGTTATTATCAATGAGGGTTCAAAGGAAATTGAGAAAATTGACATAGTCCATCATAGCATATTACCCGATACTAAGATAACAACATTAGAATCAACGGAAGAATCCGAATCATCAAGTTCTGATGCTGTACCGTCGATAGTGGAATCGGAACCGCTGATAAAAAATTTGTCTGGAATTTCTAAACCAACCATTTCGGATGATCTGTTTGTTGGTAACTCCAGAAGGGATCCACCAAAGACGTTAAATATTCGTCAAGCAGTTTCTCCTACTAACGAAGAGACTATTGCACCAAAACGAGCGGTTTCGGGAAAAATAAAAGATCTGATGGGTCGTATGGGCGATTTAAAAATTCTCTCCCCAACCGATACTCCTCCGTTATGGCGAAAGAGTGATGATGTAACCGACGAATTAGATGTACCAGACGATGAGGATATTGCTGATGGTGGCTGCCTTAGTACAGCCAAAGAAGGTCCACAACCAGTTTCTGGTAATTATATGTCTATATAAGATAAGGATTTTTCAATACAATAACCGGTAATAAAATTAAATAAATGCAGTAAAGTTAACGATATGTTAAACTGTTAATCAAGATTAACGTAATTAAGAAAAAGTAGGTAGTGTTACTAGTATTTCTATTAATGTATGAAAATATGTTTTTTTTTTTAAATAGAAGAGTATGCGCAGTGTAAACCCTCAGTGCAGTCTAAACCAGTCGAAAGGGAGGATGACGAAGTTGCTGTAAGCTTTGACGAACCTGCACAAGTTGGTACTTTGGCCGCAATTCCTTCTAAGGTGATTATTATCCTGAGCATTTGTATAAATGACTTAACGCTAAAAAGTAACAATCAATCTTTTCTTTTTTATCAGAGCCGCATAAGGATACAAGCTAAACGTCGTCCTCAGAGTAGACACGCTCGCCAATCCGCTCTTCGACAGAGTGGTCTCGACTTTGACAATGTCGGTATAACAAGTGGAAATTATCCAAACACCAGCCATACTGACTCAACGAGCAACGAACAAAATGCCACAATAATTTCCAGTACCGAAAGGTTGGTAGTTCCTATCGGAGGTGGAGAAAATTTTAATCGCAGTTCGGAATCGAATCTGACAGCAGATGACAAATCAGAACGCAGTCTAAGCAAAGAGAGTTCTATGAGTGTTAATAAAAATACATTATTATCACCATCAACTGATGAGGAAGATCTTTTCGACGTACCGCCTGATTTGCCAGAAGATCCACAGAAAGAAGATTTATTATTTGGCAGAGCACCGATATTATCACCAATAGAAAACGTGATTAATTCAAATAAAAAGAGTGTTCAATCAGTAAAAAGTACTTCGTCTCGACCTGATGACTTTATAGGTAGTAAAGTCAAGAGTGAAGATATTTCAAAGGCTAACCAAAAAGTGACTGATACTAATTCTAATGAGAGACAGCAATTTAGTGCAGATAACTCATATACATTAAATCAGAAATTGAATTGGAAAGAACCAATTACATCTCCCCAGGAGAATAAAGGAAAAGAAGTGAATCCTAAAAATAAAATCATAGGAGATGGTAACAATCATGAAAAAGATCATAAAAATGATGAACAAACAGTCGAAGAACGTCCAATTGATCCTTTAAATGATAAAAGTCATGATCCTTTAAAGGATCCTAGTCAGTTATTCGCATTTGTAACGAAAACACCATCGCCAGAGAAAGGCCAGAATTTATTGTTTAACGAAGATGACAGCTTATTTACCAGCACTTCTAAAAAAACCAGTGAGATTTCCAGTACAACAACGAAGAAACAAACTTTGGATTTATTTGAAGATGATATTGGTGATGATTTGTTCTCTGCTCCATTAACAATATCTGTGAAGAAGCCACTGAGAGAAACGAAAATCAGTCTGTTCGATGATGATGACGATGATGAGGATGATGCCGATCCAGATAGTCTCTTTAGCACTTTTTCAAAATCGAAGCCTCTATCTAAAAGTGTACCAGCCGCGAAGGAGGAAGAGAGTAGCAAGCTCACAGAACAAATTACGGCAAGACAGGAAATTCGTTTTGAAGGTGACGACGAAAATTTATTTGGAACTCGGCCCGCAAAATTGGAATCATCAGAATTTTCGAAGATTACAAAGAAAATTGGTAAAACATCAAACTTGAAAGATATCTTCGGTGATCAATCTAGTGGAGAGGAAGACATTTTTGCCATAAAGAAGTCTGTGACGAAAACGATTGCTTCAAGCAATCCTATATTCACACACGATGACGACGGTGATGATGATATTTTCGGTAAACCGTCATCCGCATCGACATCACAAACGCGAATAATGCATCAACAATCAGTTATAAAGAAATCTGTAACTAGAGACCTAAGAAAAACCGCGGAGAAAATCGTCGAAGACCCTCTGAGTTTGTTACAGAAAGATTAACTAATCATCCCTACTAATACGAAGCACCAGTGTGATAATATTTTATTTATATATTATTAATTTTGTTATTGTTTATAATTTTTGTTTTGTTATCTTGGCATTGCTTTATGAGGTGCGGTGCACGACCTGGAAGATGTGAACGATTATTTTTATTAAGTATCTATGAGATTCAGTTAGTACAATAGGCTCGGTTGAGGTTACAATAGTGCATTCCCATGAATCAATTATAATTTTAATTTTCTGATCTTACACATACACTTACCATATTATACTATTTCCTTATTGTTATCTGCTACGTACGAGTAATAGCCTACAATATAAAATAAATCATCACGACACATATACGGAGGAAAGATTGAAACTTTGCAAAACGCAGTTTTCATAAGTAGCGCGTACGAGTTAGAGTAATGATCAGAACTTCGAGTCATCGAACATGTAAACGATGCTTCAAAAGCATATCGTATATGTATATAATTCTCTGTATTGATAGCTGTCACAGCCTGTAATTAATAATTACACGTATAATATATTCTCTTTATGTAATTTCGCTGTTATATCATTCCATAACGATTGCGTACACTAAAAATAATATCAGTATAATTTGTTAACCGAATTAAAAACTGTTATACTACAATATACTATATCAATTGTTTGTGAATATTGTGGTAAGTAATACATGATAAATGATAATAGACGGCAGCTTTTCAATCGACAATTGAGCGGTTGAAAAGAAGTATTCAACAGTTTACTGCTGAAAGATTTCACTATTAGAAATCTGTTTGTTCGTCATACTTTAAATGCATATGAAATTCTATAGTTCATGGCACTTGTCAATGGGTGAGACCGGAATTGACCTCAGAATATATTACCGAGTTACTGTGATAGACGTAATCAATGACTCGATATTATTTGGCGTCGGTTATTGACATTACCGTGTATTTGCATAAAAACTTGGGGTAAGTATAACAATACGTTGTTTTAATATGAACACAACATTTCATTAACACTAAAGGTACCATCGAGCGGTCATTTGACCGATTTAAAGCCAAAAATATGTTTATAAAATAATTATCAGTAGGTTTAGTGTTAAAATTAATTAATACAAAATATTCACGAGATTAGCAATAATCCTTAAAAGGTCGTGTGGCGTCTGAAGAATACGATTGTGTAATCACTCAGATGCCACATCACTGGTTAAGGGATAATAGGGTTTGTTGCACTTTTTAAATAGTAATGTCGATCCACGAGTTCAATGTTTTTTGAACGATCGAAAAAATGAGAAAACCACATAACTGTGGCTCTGCATAACATGTTTGTATGTCTATGCATCATTTTGCATTGCAATATTTTTTTTGCACATGTTTTTATTATTTTATCATATATTATTTGGTAAGGATTGCATTGTTTGCGAGCTATCAAGAAAACATATTGAACTTGTGAATCAAAAATAGTTTTAATAATTAGTCGTGTAAACTGTATATAACTTTAAACATTTTTCTATTCTTTACTTAGATTAAATTAAATTTTAATACATCTAACTACATAGTGCATATTGAACTTTTAACAATATTTAGAACACATATCAGACTGGTTAAGTTTGGTTTGATTGACTTAGCGTTTAATTGACAAGCTGGTGATGCTCTTTTTCCTAATATAAAACACGGAATATAACAAGAAAAAGTGCAAATACCTAGAACTACGATCTAGAATTTATGGAAGTGGTCACTTATACCTTACGTTTCTTATGCAAATTTTAGTAACACTACAAGCAGGAAGTTCATTCCCCACAGTTCTACTTTGTCCCTCATTGGATTCAGTTCGAACTGCGGACGTCAGCTTTTTAGGTAACTAAAATATTTTTTTTTTAATATCTTCAACAGTATTGTTGCGTTTTACTCACAATAAAAAGCTCAAGATATGTAAAAATTAAAGTCCTTACTACATACACTATAAATATATAAATATATATTACACAATTTTTATAAATTTTGTTTAAACTCTCGACATTATAGTTGGATTGCATAGTTTCATAATACATCCAATTACTTCCAGTATCCAGTGCACAACTACTAGTATTAATAATAATTTTATTAAAAAGTTCGCACCTCGATAAAAAAATCATATTATTTTTTGCTTCTAACAAGACAAAACGTTCTTATACATTATTACAAATAACCCGAAATTTCCGTACGTTCACGAGTTCATAATACTTTATTAAATGCACAGTAATGTACACTACTAAAATCGAATGAGATTATATCAGTCAAATGATTAATTAATTCCTCGTGTTCAGATATATTCTCAAGATGTCTTTGCAAGGAGGACAAGCTGCGTACATCGCAGATATGATGGCAAATCCAGCGTCGGATCCAGCAGCAGGACCGAGTGAAATCTCTCAGTTTTACGCGGGGTGCAAAATTTTCGTAACAGGTGGTTCAGGTTTTATGGGTAAACTTCTGATAGAAAAAATATTACGGTAAGCATTATAAAGATATTAGAACACGGTCCATCTGGAGTTTATAATCATCGTTATCTCCAAGTTCGCTCATGTAATTAACAAGGAAACCTCAAACAAGGAAATGAGAGTCAAACGTTTCACCAACGGGTCTCATTAGCATAACAATTTAAACATAGCGGTCCTCCGCTCCACAAACTTTTTACGTTTCTTTTTTCCTCTTTACTTTGACCCTTGGCGCGCATGCGTGTCTAATAAAGGAGTCAAATGTGGGTACTAGTGCACTTACAAGAAGATGTGTAATATTTTGCCATACGCCTTCCTCTCGGGTTTCTAACGTGCATTATACTTTGTAAACTTTGTAAATCACGATTATGTACATGGTCGCGTAGATTATTAGAAATCTGCTGGTAATAACCCGTTAGCAGTACAATAGTCAATATTAACTTATTGCATTGTCTTTGATGTGTTCGCTGAGCAGGTATAATAGAATCTTCCATGAATACACAATTACATGAACAATTGGATTTCCTGTAGCTCAAAATAAGAGCGAGAATTGGATATTCGGAGGATGAGATATATTTGACGAATTACTTTAATATATATTGTGTTTTTATCAAAATTTATAGATCGTGTCCAGATATTGATAAAATGTATATGCTTATTCGAGGGAAAAAAGGAAAAACACCTGAAACTCGTTTTAAGGAGCATTTCGAGGATATCGTAAGTGTTGATATATGATATTGTATCTCTTAATTAAATACATACCGTATAATCTCATTGATATAATTTTTCCAGTTGTACGAGAGATTGAAACGCGAGCGTCCTGGCATCCTGAGTAAAGTAGTAATGATAGAAGGTGACGTAGCTCTTCTCAACCTTGGATTATCTGCAGAAAATCGAGAAATAGTTCGGGACACTAATATAATCTTTCACGGTGCCGCTACGGTACGTTTCGATGAGAAACTTCGGCAAGCGGTAAACATTAACATAAGAGGAACTAAGCAAATGCTTCTATTTGCAAAAGAGATGCCAAACTTGAAGGTAAGAGTGTGATGCTGTACGAGAGAAAATAAACAAATATTAGTCATAAGACATAATAGTTACTTTGACTTGAGTATACATTAACCGATAGGAAATTTCAAATTATTTCGAATAACTTTATTTATATTATCAACAGGCATTTGTCCATATATCAACAGCATTTTCTCAATGCGTAGTCAAGTTTATCGAGGAAAAGTTTTACGCCGCTCCGATCGATCCAGACAAATTGTTGACGGTCATAGAAATATTAGACGATGCCGTATTAGAGCACATGACACCAGTGTGGGTGCAGTTGCAGTCAATATCCAAACGGATAAAAATAAAAATGTTATCACTACAGGATCAAATATGATTCTTACAGGCTCATCGGAAAGTTTCCGAATACCTACGCCTTCACTAAAGCAGTGGCTGAGGATACTCTGAGACAATACTCAAAAGAATTGCCAGTTTGTGTAGTGAGACCGTCTATCGTGATAGCTACAGCCAAAGAGCCGATCACAGGATGGATCAATAATCTTTATGGACCCACTGGAGTCGTGTTTGGTGCTGCGCTCGGATTACTTCGTTCTCTTCATTGCAACAAGGACTTCATCGCAGACATAATTCCAGCGGATTACGTCATTAACAACATTGTGGTAGCGGCCTGGGACATCGCCATGTCAAAGTGATCAGCCATGTTAAATCTGATACGTCATACGTTTTTGTTTGAATCGTTCAAGGAATTGAATGTACGTGTTATTTTGTTGCAGAAGTATCAATCTTAATAGCGTGGACACCCTGCTGACGGAAGAAATTGATGAACCACCGATATATAACTGCGTTTCCTCTTGCACAAAGCCAATCACATGGGGTCAATTTATGAAGTTGAATGAAATACATGGAATGCATGTACCTAGTCAAATGATTATGTGGTATTATTGTTTTACTCTGAACAAACAGCAGTGGGTGCATAATATTTATATTGTTCTGCTTCATTATCTACCAGCACTTTTGGTCGACACCCTGGCTATTTTGACTGGTCGTAAGCCGATGTGAGGATTTTACTTTTTAACTATTTCATTATAATCTATGTATTTTGGTGCAACGTGTATTATAATTATTTTTCTTTTTTTTTTATTCTTAGGCTTCTCAGTGCTTATAAAAAGATACACAAGTTCAGCGGTGTGATATCTTACTTCTCCACTCAGCAATGGAAATTTGAAAATAATGCTGTGCTTAGACTATGGGACAAACTTAATCCTGCTGATCGTATTAAATTTGATTTCAATTTGGAAAGTCTTGATTGGGACAATTATTTTTATCACCATGTACGCGGCCTACGTGTTTACCTTGCTAAGGATCCATTAGATACTTTAGAGGAAGGAAAGGCCAAGTATTTTAAGTAAGTTCAAATAATTATCAACTTTTTTTTATTGTTTCTGACAAAATTAATGTATTTTCTTTTAATTTTTTCACAGATTGAAAATCGTTCACTATACTTTGGTTACGATCATTTGTATTTTACTGTTTTGGGCTTTTGTATCATTCTTGCGGTTTCTTAGACTTTGGTAAATTTCCACATTGATTCGATGATCAGGAATTACTAATAAATTTATGTAATATAATTCTGATGATCAAGAACTCGCATTCTCATGCTTTGCTCTAATACGAGGTGGGATGGTCAAATTGTTTTTAAAATTCTAAAAAAATCTCGCGTTACTGTTTGCCGTAGAAATTCGTATTTTTTCTGAAATAATAAGTGTCGGGGATCGGTATACCATCGAACGATCGTGAAGAAGCAGTGACTGTTATGTGCAGCGGATATTCAAACAGTTGTTTAATATTATACCTAGATGGAGCCACTGCAGCGGTAACTCACACTATAAGTCATCGTAGGAATTGTAAACTTTGAAGATGTACTTACAATTAGTGCCCTTATAACGCTGCACGTTATTAATTTTTGCTTGTTATCACGATGTAAGTTTTGAATCTTATGTTTACACATTAATTAAATAAGGTAAACAATAAAATAAAAAAATGAATTTCCAATTATATTTTACTTATTTCTTTAATACTGATGACCGATAATATTTTATTGATTATGATAATGACCAGCAATAATTTTAAATGCATGTATAGCTGGTTTCTTCAACATTCTAGTTATAACAATCATATTGGAAGGAACTGCAGGACAGAATTTAATTTTTAATTTAAATTAAAAATTTAATTCGTACCTACTAATAGATTTTTAATAGATTTCTCTGCATTTATTGTACTATTATCTGAGAGTGGTTTGAGATACCGAGTTTCAATGCTCGGATCTTTTTTTATGGATACTGCCAGAGGAATAATAATGTATGCGACCGATTATTTAATTAACACAAAAATAAGTGTCATATAATAGTCAAAAGTTTACATAACTCTTGGTATCTATTGGTTATTACTTTAAAACACAGATTTTTGGCATTTACGATTACTATCAATAGTCATACTTTTGAGAAAAATTATAATGTAAGATTTTCCCGAAGAACGTCAGTTATTTTTTGTAAATTTGAAATATTTCAACATTGTCATCATTAAGATAAAAATCTTCCAACCCATTAACTATAAGGATATACATCATAAAATCACAAAATGTACGTATGGAACCCAAAACTGGTATTAACTGAATCCTGCTAGTAAATTGTCTTTAAAAAATATTGAGTATTGATCAAAAGCTGATAAATGACCTAATAGCTAAAAAAAATGATTCAGAATTTACATTACATCACGTGAAACATCCACCTGTACAATATAATTTATTAATTCCGTATCCATTACCAAAACAGTAAATGTGCCAAAATAGGAACTTGTGGCAATATTATTTCTAACTACAACGATTTTGTTTTTGATGCAACTTCCTCCCGATGAAGTATTACGAAATATTAAAATAAATACTAGCGTTCAAATTAATTAGCGTTACAAAATTTTAATCGATAAAAAGTTTATTAAACCGAAAATTCTACAAGAGCATCCCACGCCAACTGCCAGGTCCTATTGAAACGGAACTGAGATAATAATATAGAGTGACATTTGCAAAGATAAAATAAACCCAATCATTCCCACAAGAAATCATCTTAAAATCTGTCCATTATCCACTATACTGCTCGTTACTCTCGAAAAATACTATAAAGTACTTTTACTCTGAGACGCTTTTATGTCCATTGAAATGATTTCTACTCTCTTTTTCCCACGGGACATAAATGGTCACTATAACAAGAGAATAAACACATGGCTGATTCAGTGTGTTGAGGTTCACATATTATACCTAGCAGCGTGGGTGTCGGTACAGTAGGGAATTTCGTAGAAATAAAGCAGTATTGCTTTTTGTCCGTCCGAAATCACAGATAATCGAACAAAACGTACCACGCCTATCGAACAGATAGCAGAGCGAAGTCAAATACAAAGACACCCACGTGCAGATTATACGTCGTGCACGAGTCGAAAATCTCCAAGGATACATACTCAAGGAAGGGATAGATAGTAATTGCCGGTCAATGACACGCGAGTTTGACCGTGTTTGCTTGATACCCTCCACCTTCACTATTCTTCCTTCAGTTCCTTCCTTTCTTCCTGTCAAGCAGCACGTCCCAACCTACAATCATTTATCAAGTTTCTTGCCATGCGCGCGACTGTCCGACTGATCGCTAAGGGCTCGAATTTTACGTCACGTTATATACACGTGCATTGATTCTCTTCAACATTATATTATTGAATGAAGCCAAAGAGTGATGATACTTTTTTCCGAATTCCAACTTCTACTGTATGTATATGGCCAGTTAGGCCGTTCGTTATCGATCTATACTGACAACGAGTGACCAAACACGAATCGGTAAGCAACTCACGTTCCTGCAGGTTGTCGAGATACTCACGATCCATTACATCGCTCCAAATAGCTACATATATTATTGCCATTAGCAGTCGAAGCGGAAGATTAAATATAAAAAAAAATGTTCAAAGTTAAGTCCAGTACCTCTTAAAAAAGATTAATTCTAACGAATCCTCCACTCGTGGAATCGATTCTCCATGTACCGATTTCGTAGAGGAGGCGCTAGCGATACGATAGGCTAAGACAACATGCAGCAACGATAGGCAACGATACGACTCGATACCGCGATACGATAGGAAGCAAGAGAGCGGCTGTTCCAGCCAAAGTGGCGGATAAGCCGTGCGCGGCGCGCGATACGAGCCACTGAGTGAGCAAGTAACTAACTGAGAGAGTGATTCGGAATGAATGAGTGGGAGCGAAAGAGGCGATGCGATAGTAGAATAGGAGCGAGGAAGACGGCTAGACAGTGGCAGGAACGATGGAAGGAAAGAACGAGCAGCAAGCAGGCAGCGGGCGGCGCGCAGCTCGGCTAGTCGAGCGAGGATCGAGGAGCGAGAACTCCTGACTCAGGGAGGCAGTGCACGCCCGGCTACTGACACGAGCGGACGGTGTGCGTCGCTTTCATTCCTTTGCCTGTGATTTTTCTCTCATATCAATCGCCGAGCCGAGTGACGAGTCGCGGCGCGCATACTCTCGCTACACATTAGAATTATCCGAAGAAAGACGCTTCGCTTGTAACAGTAGAAACAATCATCAGGCGGATATAGATTTCGGTTGTTTACGCAACAGTTACACGAAGATTTGAAAAGAATTCTTTATGCACCGTGTCGGCGAGACCTGCGTGGGGTTACCATAGCAGCGCGTGGCGATCAGCTGATTGCCAGAACATTTGACTGTTGGCAGTCGGCGGCGTGTTACACGCGTTTATACTTTATAAGAATATTTCAAGGTGTTATTAAGTAGATATTGGCTTGTTGATTAATTATTGATTAATTTTAATAGAGACACGAGACTTGATGTATTAAAGATCAAGGGTTTTGTCAGGGTCTTTCCATTGTATGACATTCGAGATGGCTTAATTTCTTGGTTTTATATACAGGAAATGATCGCGCTGTGATTTTCGATTTTCGGTAGTGCAATTAAACCGCACTTGAATTTCTGTCAAGCGTTCAGCGCGCTCTTTCGTATCTTTCGAAAACACCCGCGCGCGAGAACGTGCCAGTCGCTTGCAGGTAAAGACGACGGAACGCGATACGTGGGTTCTCCATTTATGTTGCATAAAACGTGGCTTGACGACACCTCTATCGAAATAATATCTCACTTTTGCGAACTCATGTGAGTCGAGTGAATTAAAGTGATGTCTTTCTAATAAATCAAATCGTCAAATGAGAGCTTCATCGCTTTATCGTTTGCGTTAGCTGTACCAAGTGCCAACGGACAATGCGCCATGTGTATTGATCTTTACGGCGCCACATTTAAATCCTACAATTCTTCGATTCCTCCTGAACAGTGCATCTTTATTTTAACGTCCGTTGAAACGTGCTCCTATCTTCTTTCTCATCGCGTATTAAGCAGAGAATTCTTAGCCTAATGCCAGCCGTGTAATTATCAGCACACGGTATGCTTACGGCCTGGTACAAGGAGGATTATCGATCAAGGAATCTTATTGCTCCATTTTCGGCATGAATCTTTAGAAGAAATTTTCCAAACGAGAGGAAGGCTCTTTCGACGGGTTTGCGTCGTCATGGCAACGCAAGTCAACACTGTCGTCGTCGTCGTACAGTAAACCGTCGTGGGAAATAAACGCGTGTATGATCAGAGATTGTAAAACATATTTGATGTGACTAAATGTCAGTGATAACCTTTCATGAAAATTATATTTATCGTAATTATTGCCAGTGTTCCATCGATTGTACAATGAAGTGACGTATCTCATAAATCATTTGCAATCTTGACAATTAGAAGGCTCATATTAATGCATTTATCGACGATTATGCCGAAGAGGAAACAGATGTACAATACACTGTGGACTGTGCATAAGAATATTAAGGCGGCACTTGCCAAAAATACAAACGGCGCGACACGTGAAGAATCCAGTGCCAAAAAGCGAAAGTTATTCTTTCCCTGTTGTGTCCTGACAATCGTAATGGTTTACGTGTAAGATCGTGTTTGAATTTGTCCAGATCTCTTATGTACGAACGTTTACGAACGATGAAGTGGTTCATTACGTTTGTGTTCCGATGTGCAGTGCCTAGTGGCAGCGACAAGCTGCTGTGATAGCTCAAGATTTTCATAAGCGCGTTATCTTTGTGATAATCAATGGCAAATCGAAATCGCTTGGATTACAAAACAACACGCGATAGGAGCAGCTGAGTTTGAAAACAATATTTGGTGAGTAAACGACATATTTAACTCAAAACATAAGAAACATAAGTAACAGTAAAAGGGATTATCATTTGAAGTAACGAAAATAGGGTATGTTACAATTATGTAGAAGATTGTATAGAAACAACTCGAGTCTTTTGAATTTCTCTCGGTAGGCTGTCTTTGCATGGTGACAGTCACGAGGACGGGAATGACAGTAATTACTCTCCTCGTACCACCGTGATTAAACGCAATTAACGCACGAACGCAAGCCGCAACACTCGCTTTGTTACCGAATGGACTTCTTTTTTGTTAACGCGCGTTCGTGATATATCGTGACATAAACTACTTCGAATATTCAAGGGTGGCTTCGGAACTGGAAAACGTAAGGTGTTACACGTTGTTACAAGACTTCACGGCACTCTTTTCTTTTTTTTTTCATGAATTATTTCCGCACGCTCTATACACGATACCGTACGCTTTACGTAATTTTCCTCGCGGTAGCCACTGCACCGGTGGGTATCGGTAATTGGTTTTCAGGGCATTCGTCCGTTTACTCGCAACGAGTTATGAATATTAATCGGAACGGTCTGTAAACACGTGCGGATATATTGATAAGTGTCGCGCGCCACTAACCGCAATCGATAATAAATAAACGCGCTCCGCATAATACTGATAAGCGATAGAATGATACTGATCACGTTAGGCCGCTACGCTTGGCTAAACGGCTGCTACGACTTGGCATTCATTGAAGTACTGACTTTAATCTAAGCAATGCGCAGGTAACCAGGTCTTTGACATAAGCAATGTAGATACAAGTCGGAAAATTGGATCGTCTTGTAATTATGGCGGATACGCATGATAATAAGAATTTTGTCAGTATGAATCTGTTTAATATTGAACACCATTTATATTTATGTTAATGTATTATCTAAAGGTTCTGTCGGGTTATGTTTCATTGAAATTAACATATTTTTGATTAGACGTCTATTTCTTTTTCGTTATTTTTGAACATCTGTAATGTCACTGTATCTACGTACTGTAAGATTATACTGTAATGGCGTATATCGTGGTGTCTCGAACACACTGGAGATTAATTAAAGCGTATGGACGTGTCGTAAAGTTAAATCGTTCTTGGGAATAAAGAAAGCACTTTGGGTCAGTTGCAATCAAGGCAACGGCTGAAAGTACATGTCAACTCCGAAAACGTACGAGCGGCGCAGCATCTTAATTTGCGCTGGTGCGAACCTAATTTGGCCTAATGGCCTAATTTAATGGCAGGCTGCAGCGTGTTTACGGGGTTAAGAAGGGAAGCCTGTGTTGTTGGTATTGCTCATTATATTTGGAAGGGACGCCGTATGTTGTACGAGATCACTGAGTTCGTATAATTGTGAGATTTATGACGGATGGCACCGTTGCAATTTGCGACAAAGCTGCGATGAGGCATACACGAGAATTTATGGATTATGCGAAAAATACTGTTAATCGAGCCGTCGACTTCGTTTGCGAATATTTAAACAGGTTTCTTATGGACATTACTCGTTAGCTTAATTCCTTAGAGATTAGAGTACTTATCTGCCTCTGCTTCGACTTAACCCACATTTTCTTATAGCAATTGGCAAAATCCCACTGGTGAAATTAAGACACCTAGTCCTGCGTTACCTTGCACATTAATTATGTCAATTAAGTCTTCAGCATTGTGTCTGGTAATGGACCTATGTAGGTCTATATTAAGTAAACAAATTTTCGACTTTGATCTAGTTTTGTCCTTTAATTATTTTTTCTTCTCAATGAATCGACTCGGGGCTTTGTTGACTGCACACTCTAGAAATACGTCATCTGCCAATGGAAAGGAGTTTAATACGAGATTAATCAAAATGTTTTGGATTGCTGTGTATGTAACTGTTGTTCAAATGAAAATACCAAATCAAATAGACCTTAATACACGAGTCTTAGGCTTTGTATGTCTCACGTACCAAGTCGAGCATTGACTTTTACTCCATGGCAGATATGAAAGTCACACTTGAGGTACCAACCACCAATGCAGCAACGCGATGCCAGCGCTGGTCAATTTTGAGGAAAGTTTTCCGATATGCTCAGGATCAATAATCGCAAGGCGAATCAAGTTCATTCTTTTCATTGAGAATATTCTTAACGCATTATTGTCCGCAAGCGAAGAGGTAACTTGTGCGGACTATAGCTGTAAGTGTCTTAGGTCCACTGCTGGGGCTGCATAATAAAAATGTGTGTCTCTAGGTAGCCGAAGATTGCCAACACAAATCACTCCTGAATCGTGCTCTTATCTCTTATTCCATCGGTCTTCGTGGCGTAAGACAAAAGCGGCCATGTCGCTGGCGGGACGATGGGTTTTAGATTAGTTCTGGTTTGCATACAATTAAAATGTTTTTCGTCGAAGGAAATCTTAGGATTATATGGCACTATACCCTGATGGATGGTCGCGGCATCACTACCTGCTTCCCGCGCGCCGTACAAATCTTACTTCCCCATAAATTTCGCTGCTGCATGGCGCATTTCACTGAGACGTGATATATTTTACTGCTGCGCCGTGAATCGGACCTTTCTGATGTTGCTATAAAAGGTAGAATTTTCTATGTTCCCTCGGTGTATCTATATGTGTACACTGCACCACTGTGTATACAGTTTGCGCTTCAAAGAAATCATACTCCGACCGTAACCGAACGCTGCATACTTTATAACGTAGTCTCTCAGGAGTCGTTGAATGTTTTTGTTTTTGCAAAAAAAATTGTGACGATTCGCCAGATTTTCAAGAAACTTTTCTCTCTCTTAGCATACATTACAATATAGTATCTAGAAGTATAATGTTATCCGCTTTTGGTTCATCGATATTGTTTTTATGCGCATAATTTTTTTTTCCTTTTGTCCGCCTTGAAATGTCACAGAGTTTCTCAGATTCGCATAAGATCGTGATTTTTGTCTTTTGCATATTATCTGTGTCCGATACGAAAATGTGGAAACCCATGGCTGTCTTCGTGACACGGTAGTATTTGTCAACGGAATTCAAAGCGTTCACGAGCCACTTTGTTTTCTCATTCGAAAATTTTCGTTTCAACAATTCATTAACTATTCACCGGGTGTATCTACTTGTCGCTTTTAGGAACGCTCTTATGGATTCGATAAACACGCCGTTTTCGGTAGCGCTCCGATTTAACGTAAATTCTTGTGTAACATTTCTGATTTAAAATTCGGCAGAGACGCCTCGTGCTATTTTGGCTTAACTGAAATTTCACGGTAACTTCCACGGATACGACTTGGCACGTCGCGCAATTGTTTCGTTGCAAAATGGATGAGCCTCTATACGGTATAGTGGCATACATTTTGAAAGCGACAGGTGCACCCATTTCGAATAATCCAGAATATTTCTGGTACATTCAAAAACCATGAACGTGCTTGACGCATCGAACAATTTTTATCTTCAACCAAATTGCATAAACATCCTAGCGACTAAATGAATAATTGTATCTCTTTACAGTCTGAGCATATTCTAATCACTATTAGCCCTTATTCCGTACTGTTACTTTTTCGCACACTCAAGTAGCGCATATGGGTAAATTACGCGTTTTTTAATGAATAACAAAATTTTTTTATTCTACAAAATTTTTTTCATCTCTCTAAATAATGATTAGAGTAATATATTTGATCAAATTTTTTTAGGAAGACTTACGGCGATTCCACGACCATTAGTTTTTTCTACGAATCAATACCGTCAGCACGTACGGAGTAAGGGTCAGTTATCATAGAGTGAAAATAACTCTTGTGAACTTTTGACATTGAGTCAAACGAGAGGCGGTGGATTCATATGCGTATGGGACGCTATATAGCATAGCTACCCACTCCTTCCTTTAGGTCGCCTTCTATCTTGTTGGCTGTCAGATTGTTGACAGAGCCAGTGACACGTTTAATAGGATTATTTATGCTCCTAAAGGCGCTTAAACGGTCTCCCATCGTATCGCTTCATCTACCTGACGGCGCGTAGCATAATTATGTCGACATAGGTTGTATCGAGCTTAGGGACCTACGTGACAACGCCTAGAAGGTTCCGCTCTCGTCTTTCGTAGCTTCTGATACCGGGATACGATTAAAAGCTGTATATGTATATTAGTGTACATATTGTATAGTGTATATATGTACACACACACACATATATATATAATTACATTTGAATTTGCCCGACGAAGATTTCTTCTTTACGAAGTCATTTCACATATACGCGAGCATATACGTGCATATGTTCAAGTGCACGGAATTTGTCGATAATTTGTTGATAACACGTTAATGACGCAGCCTGAATTCGTACATTCAAAGTGCACATATCCATATTCAGGTTATAGGTAGGGATAATGGTATCATTGAAAGATATTGGGCTGGGCGTCTGTGGGTACTTCTAAATCGTTTGGCCATTTCTTATCATTTACTGACTTCAGGGAAAATGGCAAGCTTAGCATTATGCGAATCATTATGTACGTAAGTTAGATATAGCGTTCAATGTCTGCTAATTACTTGGAAGTTACGTCCGTGTTACTGGGAAATTGCGTTTATGCCGTATGCTATTTGCACTTTGGTGCGATCTTTACTAGCGTATCAGTAGTGATAAGTATTTATATACCTGTGAACTATCATATGGGTATATAGAAAATGTCTATACTATTCAAAGGATCGTTTCTCGCGGCTGGCTTGTGCATAACGAATAATCGTAATCGTTAATTAGCGTTAGTTACTTCCTGTACCAAGGATTCAATCACTCTGAGAACCTCCCATATATTAATTTTCTCATATGGTATATTTATTGGATATTTGATTATGTTATATATAAGGGTTATTATCTGCTCGTTATTTATCGCTGAAAATTGGTATGAATTGAATAGGTGTATAGATATATAGATATATGGCTTTTACATTTATCACCGCACCCTATAGGTATATAATGGCACGTTGGCTGATTTCTTTTTGAGAACGTAAGTACTTACCAACGAAGTGAGCTTGTCGCGCTTCCGTATCGATCACAATAATGTCGCGCCGCAATCGACTCGCGCAAATGCGGTCGACTATGCGGGCAGCGCGTGAATCCGGTTTCTGTAGAAATTAAATCTTTCCGCGATACTTTTGATCCGAGTTACAGCTTAGTTTGTGAGTCCGTTATACACGCGAGTACATTTTTTTCCCTTTTCTTTTCTTGCCGTTTCTATTTTTTTCTTTATCTCTTTCTCTTTAGTCCCCGCGTGCTCCCTTCCACCGTGTCTTACAAGTCAATACCCGGTGAAGGGAATGTAGGTAAATTATAGCGAGTTCCTTTTTTTTCAATTTTTTTTACTGACTTTCTTTCTCTTTTTCACTCGAATGGATTTATGCGACTGTTGCGTACGATTTCGTATCGGTCGAACAAGGAAGTTAAGGTCGGTTCACTGTGCGCACTGTGATCACTGTATGACACAGCGATCAGGGTGAAAATTGATGATATTAAGCTGGGTTTCATTGATCAGGATGTTATTTGTATTTTTTTTAATAGATTTTTTGGGTGTCTATTGGTATCGCGTATGCTTAGTCAGAGTTTCGGAGATTGAGGGAATCGGGAGAATGTTACCGACGACCACGCCCAGATGCCACCGGATGTGGTAAGAAAGTCTCGCGGTGCCCCGGGGGCGCTTAGAAATTCCAGAATTTTAAGTGGCGCCGCTGTTTGCCTAATTTCAATCAACGCAGAATTCGTTAAGTGGCTGAAGGATTCGGACGACGCACATCCCCGAGTGCTTAATTAGAATAACTACATAAAGTTCGACTGCTGGATGGACGGAGGTGATTGCGTGTTTTTTACTTTTATTGCGTCACCGCGCTCACTCGTCCAACATCATCGAGTAGGAGTGCAATAAAATACGTGAATTGGGAAGAAAAAAAAAGTTTCTTCGACTGTCGAATATTAATAAAGTTATCATGGTATCTGACAAGAATCTATCAGCAGGCAACTGTTATATCTCGAAGCGAACTTTAGGCTACGTTAATCCAGTCTGTCGCGTGAAATTCATGTAGGAGATATCCGCGAAATTTCTTTAATTGAGACTCGGCAACGTCGCCGGTTGCTGAAATATCGGAAATTCGTTGTTAACCATGATTCACGTCGTTCCGTTACGAGGAAAAATGATAAATACAAACTTTAAGAGAAAAATATTATTAACGCGCTTTGCGTCGCTGTGGAAACTGGTATTCGGTGTTTTTCCGTCGATACCCGTCGAAAGAACGATACACGCCAAGTGTCGGCGTACGAAAGAGTAGCATAATAATTAAGTAATTAATCAGCATCGAGCGCTCGTAGTAGGCGGATAAGTTCTACTTAGCACGCGACGCCCTGAAGCGGATCTGCAAAGTCTACGTATATATATATATTTATGGTTATCTTTGTTTTTCGTCCACACTCGGCACGTCCTCCTCGTTCGAAAGCTTCGTACCCCCGTAATATCGAAACGCGTCCAAGGGATGTGCACTACGTCGGATTATTTGTCTCGCAAAAATGTACGATCTGCTTGAGAACCCCTGGCAAACGGTATAATGCGATATAAGCTCGGATCACACGCGACAACCGCTCATTAGCATACAATGCGAGCTAATGGGATCGCGCGCTGACGGCTACCGTTCAATACCAGAGAGACCGTCCCACTCACCCTCGGAAGAGGGTTGTGGCACCGGGGGTATGGAATGTCTTCGATATTAAAATAAGTATGACTGGATTACGCAAGCCGTTGCCAAGTTCCTCCTACTATAAAATTAGTATTGTGTATATATTTAATAACAGATCATTATTTTACCACTATATATATTACTAGCATAAAAGTCAATTGTGAATATAGGTATACCGTAGTGATTGCGGGGGTGGTTCATCGAACAATTCTCAATCGATCTGTTTGAATCTGAAAATATTGACTCATTCAAAATGCACAAGTGAAACGGCCTATTGCATGGAGTATCGACAATAGACACGTCTCGCTTGACGTTGTCAAATTTGTCATTTTCACTCTGACGCTATTCCGTCGAAATTTCGTAAAGCGGTTCTGAGCAATCAATTATTTCTATTGAAAATTGCCCAATCTAATGTTCCATTGTAACGTGTACTATTTCAATTAAAAATACTACCTCAATTTTATGTTTAACGTTTATTTTCGAGAATAATTTAATTCTGTACAAAGAACTTGGATGCGTTTAGAATGATCCACGGATGATGGGCTCGGTTATCCGTAGGTAAGTCTTGTATGCCATCACAACAAACGACACAGCGTAGAAGCCGATTGATTGCAGCCAGTTCTCTCTTTTAAATAAAAATATCTTTTCTCCTCGAGCAACTCCGAAGGAACCCTTTCGCTTTTATGGCGCGACGTTTCTGCAGCGTTAGGCACATCGTCTGGCAATAACAATTTCTGCATACGCAACTTCGAGGCGTGCCACACGACATACATATAGATTTCTGTCTGTATATGCTAACTCAGTATAAATATATATATATATATAATATATATATATATACATATTATTTCTATATCCCCCTGTTCCAGTATATCTACACACCCTATCACGATTCCTCCGGTCGCCGTACGTCCTTCTTATACCTGACGCTATTTCGAGTCATTCCACTTTACATTACGTTCACCTTTACGCACGAACGTTTGTCGAGTCTTGACTAATTTATTTCTAACGCGAGTCTTTATAAGCTGAAGAATACTCGTTAACCGTATGGCTGCCTGGCGTATACCTGCGCTTCGAGAAGGATCGTACGGGAGATAGAAAGACGCCTCGAGACGCGAGTAAGGCTTTATACACGTCAAATAGGCATACGGAGAGTATAACGCATAACCAAAAGCCGTTGCACAACAAAAGCGTCATGCCATTGGTCAATTAATCGGCTGACCGATTGTACGGTTTCGTGTCGTAATTCGTTAATGAGGGCTTTGTTCACAGTGTCGATTGTTCGTTGAACTCAGGATTTTGCAACGATTCTTTGTAGTCGGGTCGCAGGTGTCTTTACTGCTTTTTTCATATCGTTGATCTTGATGCCTTCGTACAACATCGTCATTGGGCCCTTTGGTATGACTTGCTGTAAACGATCTTTTTTTATCAGTACGTTTTTCGACCGTTTCACGGGTATTAGGTTATACTTATTTTTCCTATTGAAAACTTTCATATTACGTCTATCCATATGTATACCAGTTTGTGGCCGTATCTTCTTCAGCAAACTCGAGCTACTCGACGCAATTGAGATCACTAAACTATACAATATATAGTTTCTCCCCTAAGCCCTATAGTTGGCCCGACTGGCGTTTATCTATTTAGCGTATTAGAGAGCATGATGATCGTTTCCTGGGTCACACTGCGTCGTGGTGTTATCATGGAGCTTCGTGTGTGCTAGATATATAGATATACATATATTGTGCGTCCACGTCATGCGCAGTTTATTAACAAGCGCGTTTCGTAATAAGTTTTGTTTGTATACCATCTCGTTCGGTCCGATATGATAAATCCAAACGGAAGCAGTTTTCATTTTCTCGACGCGCCTCAAGGGAGATTGCGCAATGCTGTAACTGTCTGCGTCTAACGCAACGACCTTGGTCGTACGCAGGCGGCGTGGGTAAAACGAGAGCGCTCTGGGAGTAACGTGATACTTTTCAAATGCAGTTACGGGATCGGTAAAAGAGCTGACGGTATAGGAGAATACGCAAGTAGATTTCCGGACGCGATTTTCAATTGTTTGTAGGGAGTCAGTTCTGACGTAAGTATAGTAGACTCAATGCTAATTTTTAGTTAATGTTTTTTTTACTTGTTAACTGTATATAGGTATATATGGCGAAAACTTTTTTTTTACGTGTAGTACGTGAACCTGTAGAGAGAAACCTCTGCCGAGACAGAGGTTAGAATAGATTTTTTTCGAGTTGTCATGTAACCGGTGAATAAAAAAAAATGAAAATTTCATTTCGAAGATTTTTTTTTCTTAATTTACATCAGTGATTCGCATATGCAGAGGTTTAATGCTATTGGCACTACTGGTGCTACTGGTATATTTCAACTGTACCGTTATGGCTAATAAGGATTCGTTGAGCTTGTAAATATGTTAATGGTCAATGGCGGGAGATTGATACACCAAGGCGGACTGTGCGGCACGCGAAATTCTTTATCAAGCCTTCCGGTAACATGAAAACAGCTTAGTTGATTTTTTTTCTTTGATGGTTGTTTTTTTTAACACCGGAACGAACAGAATTATTCTGTACGTCTTATGTGGCGACAAATTATGCGGTTGGTAGGTCGAAGGATTTACGGGTGGATATACAGTAAATAACGTTAATAACTTTCTGCTCGGACGTTTATTTTCTTTCATTACTAATTTTTTTGCGACTCTCCAATATCTATAGTACATTTGCATATATATAAATATATTATGTCGTTTCATATCGTCCTTTTTTTTTCTAAGTGGTAGAAATCTTTGACTCGTGTGTCATCCCGGCACTGTGCGACGGAGCACACCGTCGCTTCTCAGCCTTCGAATTTATTTCGTGGAATGAAAATATTGCGATCGGGGACACGGTAAATCAAGTGTCTATTGTGGCCTAATTCGTTTATAATGCACTTTATTAAAGGCACACTGGGATACGACGAATAACACTAAGGTCGTTTAGAAAGGCTCGTTTCTATTATGTTCTCGGTTCCAATTACTCCCGAGCGGGTTAACGATGCAACAGACGCTCCTTAAACGAATACATAATTTATCTAGCTGTGGGATATATGCATACCTTCCGAATACATTAAATCATACTTTGGATAATTCGGATTGGAGTCAAGAAAATATTTTTACTTGAAATAGAGGAAGTGAGAAATATGGAAAAATATCAAATCACCGTCCGTTTATATGCTTTATTTCAAAAATTATATTTCTAAGGAATTCGTATAACGTTACCGATATAGGTATACTAGACGCCATGGGAAATAACTTCAGTCTGTACCATGGTCTACGTAAGTGTGTTTACTTAGAGTCAGGATCGGCAGTAATCCTTATGGAGTTAAAGAACGATTTGTAGGAATAACAGTAATTTGCAAGTAATTGTTAATAATCGAGAATAATGCGATTCATAAGATTTCGCCGTGAGGGATAAAGATCGCGTGAAAGATATATCATTAATACGATCGAACGATCCGTCATAAATGCCATCCATCCTTTAAGTATATGTAATCGTCGTAATCGATGTTTCGATCGGTGACACTTTTCTCCTTCTTACCGATTTAGCGTATACTACTTGTACCATTATCGTTACACGCTCAGCCGTATGCCGTATATCAATTAGCTATGAAAATTGCAAGGATAAAATTATTGTCGGCTATTCATATATCCGTGGAATATTATCACGGCGATGAGGCGAAACCAGCGATTACTCGGTCTCGTGTAGTTTGATTCATTAGGGCCTTTAGCCTATTTGCCTCTTGCCTTAGTTTACACGTAAGCCACTCGTGTAAACATTTCTTTTACTGGTTGCGAACGTGACCAGTCTACGATGCACCAGGTGTACCTGTGCTGTTACCATCAACCAAGTCGTAGAAATACAGGAGCAGGTGTAACAGGAGTCGAGGACCATCGTAGATTCTATCGACTTTTGCTGACTGAAGGAATCTCCTTAATCGTAGCAGTCAGCAATTCATGACGCTGCTTCAGTTAGACTTCATCTTTATGGTCCTTTGGCTCTGGGCCAGTTCACTCTTCAGTTTATCATTTTTCAATCTATCGCAGGCAGCACCGAGTTCACGTGGCTTAAAATTTGTTTTCATAATTTTTGCGAATCTTTACGCGAACATTTTTTGAAATTTAAGCAATTTTTTTATATCTGTTCAATTCGGTTTTTGAGTTATTGTTTTCTTCATATTACCAGGGTTATTTATAATGGAGTCCATATTTCATATTTAATGACATTTCCCAACGGTCAATGTACCGTCGTGCAACAGGGAAGTTAAATCTATTAATTTTCACCCTTTCGCAAGTACCGATAAAATCTTAACCTACAAGCTTATTGTAGGAAATTCAACCTTATAACGTATCGGAGCGACTCGTAGTCGTTGCATTATGGTCAGCTGTCTAGCGTCGCGTGTTGGGTACCTAAGTACGTGGGTGCATGGAATAATATATAATATAACAAGTATTGTAGGTAGTAGAGCATATAACTATATCAACAAGAGAATAGTCCGAGGTGCGAAGGTTGTGTTGCCAATTACCTGGACAAACGTATGTCTCTAAGAGCACCACGTGTCCGAACGGTTGTTGCTGCTGCACGGTGAATACCTTTCCCGTACACGTATTTCGAAATTTCGAGATTAAATCTGCGGTAGACGGATTTCAAATTAATGTCAAATATCTACTGTTGGATTTTCCGAGGCAAGGACTTATCGTTCGTTTACTTTGACTTCTGCAAATATATCTGTATATATATTGAAATCTAATCATAGCGTATGTAACACGTGAACATATGATGCTCGAGTTACATAAATCCACGTAGAATTTTCGATGCGAATAATAGTAGCTTCCTTTATCACTGTTCGAAGTGATGCTGGTGTCTTGGGAAGGTCGAATACGGTAATGCCCCGTTAATAATATCCAAGTTCTCACGCGGATCTCGCTGATTTATACACTGATCATTATCTATGCAGCCTCTGTACAATACAATTATCTCTGCAGGTTGTATAACCGGTCGGTATGCAGATTCCGCGTGACACTGCTGCTACTGGTTTGGTTGCATTGCAAAAAGTGCATCCAGTTGGTATCGGCCTTGTTTCCTGGTAAGCATGGAGTAGCGGCACTGTTTTCTTATGTTTCACGTATACGTGAAATCTGGAATATCGATCGAATTCTTGAAAAAATTTTGAATTGTAACGTAAATACAAATATTTTTGACTTACTCTATATGCAGCAATTAACGGGTACTTTTTATGAATTTCGTTAATAATATAATTATGTATGTAAAATTTTAATAATTTCTTTAACCTAAGTAACTCGACGCACTTGTGTATAATGCAATCTCAATATATCATAGCTATTAGTGTATCCTAATCGCATTTATCAAAGGCACACTTTGCTATAGCACTAAATATTTTTAGATTCGTTATCTCTTATACACAGGAAATCAATTATTCTCACAAAGTCCCACTTCAATAACTTTCCATCTTTCTATAACTTGTATTTTTTTTTTTTGAAAACTTCCGCCTTGTACCTATATACATGTATACTGTACAGACAGTCGCCTCAACCTGCCTCCCGCCCCTCACTCGCCCACTCGTACCACTACTTCAAAGAATTTTTCACATTGTCCAATTATCGTGAAACAATTCTAACCTGTAATGGGACACACGTGTACAGCTATAGTCGGTGCACCAGTCTCTGCGTGGAACAACTAGTGCAGGTCACTTTCGCTGCCGGGTTGAGGACGTTGTGGACGTTGCGCTTTGGACCTTTCCAGTCGTGGCGCACGCGTGCTGCTTCCATTCATAAACCTATAGAACGTACACTGTGCGGTTATAAGTGCAGATATGAACCCAGGTACAAGTTAGAAACGTATACTACGATACAGATATATAGATTCAGCCGCGATTAAACCTATGATCATATAGGCAATATTAAATTTATCCTATATACATATATCTATATTCATCAAATTAACCTGGTCCCGGCTTATCACGTATCAGACCATAATTAGAAACGAAGATCCGACAGAATTTTGTAGTAAAAGGTAACATTTTACATGTTAAAAAAATTACCATCTTTTCAATATTATCGAGAAAAATGGTGTTTTCACGGCTACGTGTGTAGCTGAAGAAAAAACATAATTATAATATCTCGAAGGAGTATGCATGCATCGTATGTGGATATTGAGTGATTGTATAAACGCATAAGTATTTATTCGTAAGCTTATAGTTATAACGTGCGCCGATATAGAGCTTGTTATTTCTATGAATGCATTGAATAATTCGAGTATCTCAATTAACTGTCGAGTGTCGATATTACGCATGATCAGTTGTGTAATTGAGATCGATAGGTTAGATCTTTGGGAACTGAAGTCATACTGGGTTCACTTATTAGGTTGTAGGACCACGTTCAATTCTACGAAGATTTTAGCCATCGTTCACAAGAAAGTTTGTACGAGCTGTATGAGCTTGCTCATTAAAGGCCATATGGTCGTTAGGCTCGTCGAGTTATGAGTAGCACCGGGTGGAACTGGAGTTGGCCGCAATGCAAGATCAGAGTGAAGTTGTTCGGTGAACGAGGCCGACGCCTGCTTAGGGACAAGCTAAGTAATGAACCGAAATGGCCGGATCGTCATTTCTCAACGATGTCTTATTACTTATTACGAAGATACAATTAGTCAGTGATAGTTTAGAGTCTTTAGCCGAGATTTCAATTTACCCTTTGAAATGGTTAATGGCGAAATGGCGAATTCCTTTGTGCACATACAGTAATAATATTCTGGTCCAGTAACACTGTTTTAATGTTCTTACGTAGGTTTCTTGTATGAAAGGCATATATAGGTACACGTTCAATTTGCAAGAATTCAACGGTTTATTGATGAATGACTTTCGCGACCGTTCGGCTCGCTTAATGGTTACGGGCATTACGTAATAATTGTACTACAGGCAAATGGAACAGTTCCATTAGCATGTGATAACAGAGTCCAATAGGTTTTATGCCTTGGCATGGCGCTGAGTTGTCAGAACTCGCTTCATATAATGGACAATGGGAAATGATAAATGTTGTATTATTTATTGATATGGTTCTACTAGATTTATGGGAGAATCTATGCAAAGTGTCGTTTTATGGAAACTCACGTTTAATTCGATTAAGTCTTGATGTTAGCTCTATACATAATGACACAAACTACTGAGCAATAATTGATTCGCCATAACTCGTGATTTGTATGTGTTTAAGTGATTTTTGTCTTTTTTTATATTTTTCTAAAATAATTCAGTTTTATAAATTTCCAATTCCATTTCCTGTCGCTCAGTTACATTCCCTATTGGCAATGTTGACTGTATACACACGCAGATCTCTGGGCCCGGTCTCGCGGCATTGTTAATGCTGCCAACTGCAGGAGATATCGGGTCCAATTCCAGTCCTTAGGAACGGCTACTGATATGGGTATCCAGTCGGCGTCCGTTATGCGTTATGTAGGTGGACTTGTTCGCTATAATTAGTAATATTTTTTTTTCTTTACGCTCGCGCACCGTTTGTAACGTGTGTCACGTTTGAAAGTGATTGGCTTTGAAAGTGAGTGGTACCGGATTTAATATGCCGATTTCCCAAAAGTGGGTCTATCGGTACCTGCTACACCCATTATGTGTGCCATGATCATCGAACTACTATCTCTCGGACGTATAGGTATACAGTACAGTTAAAGTTCATTGATATGGAACTGATCGAGATCAGGATCTGGAAGTATGGGTGATCACACAATCAGGCTACGGAAGTGAATAGTAACCTATCTAGGTATATAGGTATACTCACTAATAACCTGGCTTCGAGCAATGCACGACTCCATTTACCTGGCTATTAGCGTTAATCGAGTATAGCATGACCGTTCGAATGAGTTAAATAAAGACCGGCTGCGCAATGGGATCCATTTAAGTTGGCTGTGTTCTGTAAAATTATACCATTGCGATTATTATTAAATGTAATCATTTTTTCCCCATCTTCTCCTTACGAGTTGCTAATAATTGAGTATCGATATATCGATATCGGCAATATTAGCAGTTTGTCTTGAAAAATAAAAAAAGTAAAATTTTTTATTTCTTGTTTTTTTAAAAAATATTTTAAGAAATAATTAATTATTTATATGATGTTTTGTCTTGTCACAAACCGATCTCAGAATCTCAGAAGGATCTTACCGATCCTTCAACAACTTCTTTCGCTGGCCTCTTTCACTGTACCTCGTATCCGTATATTACTCAGCCTAGATACTCTAAGATGTCTTCAGACACGTACACTCCCATCCAGGTGTGTATAGATCCAACAATCCTTATCTACGGTATCTGTTTAATTGATACAGTCTGCATTAAAATCTAACGTATATTAAAAATATACGTACGTCATCGCGTGAGAATCGTAGAAGAGCGACTGCTTGATCTATATACGTTAAAGGTATACCAGTACCCATAACAGGTATATCAGACAAGATCAAAGAGTAAAAATTTCGCTTAAAAGTTTCTGTTCGTTCGAACAGAGATTGTTTCGCTCTAAAGATTTATAGTTTCAAATATAAATTGAGCGGTTTGGAGTAAAATTTTTTTTGTTTTTGTGTTGCAGGTGACCTCAGACGAACGGGCCAGTATTCATGCCAGTATAGGAATCAGGAGGCCAGTAGACAGCCAGTACCTATCACTAAAGGCTAAATAAATAATGGGTTACTTACAACTAGTTAGATAATTCGTAGGTGAAATTGAGGCCGTAAGCTATCGTTATTGCGATTCAGTGACAGTGACTATGAGAATGATTATCGCTCGTTTCTGAGATCAGCCGCGATTCCGTATTACGGATTCCGTATTATCAGTATATCACATCCATCGGATCCTCTCTGATCCTGATCTTCGACGCTACGACTATACCTCAGAGACTTTGATTGTCGATAGCTATCGCGCGCCAGCAGGATCTATCAAATAGGCGAAGCGATTGATTTCGTGGCGTGCAGTGAAATAATTATCGGTAAACGATCTGATAGGAGAAAGGAAGCAAGAAGTATCAACGCGTCGACGCTGGCTGGAAACGCTGACTTACATCGGGAGTGCCGACCTGCAATCAAGGTTCATGGTTTTCATGGTGAGTGATAGTCATTATCGATGTCATTAACTGTCCTTCTGTATATACTCTGACTTTGTGTCGTTACGTGACCAGAAGCTGTCATTGCAGCTGTGCTTTACGTCGCGTGCTTACATTATACGTAGAAACCTGTAATCACCAGGAAAAAGTGATAGACACGACAAGACGTAAGGGAGTCATTAATGGATATAGGTGTCATTGCCGCTGGTTATTATCACGATATTGATAAGAAATAAATGTTAAAACTTTTATCTAATGCGTATCGTAAAACAGTATCGCGATGTATCTGAAGTAGGCTGCGTATAAAGATTTCGCGCTTAAATGTAAATCGCCGATTAGTTGCGTGGAGATAAGAAAAATGTATTGGATCATAATGAAGATCAAATCGTCAAGATACCGATTGAATGACTTTCATTCGAGTTCTCAATGATTTCGTGATATCGTAAAAAATTTCTTGTCAATTTGCACTCGAGAGTTTGCGTCATTGGTTCGACCGTGGCGCCACCTACGTTGACGATTGGTAGTTATATTACGTATACTTTACCAGGTTGTTTCTTATCTATATTATCCTTATGCTCGCAAGGGTTTATTTCGGAAAGACAAAGTGCACACGGGTTCCTATGCACCGATGCTGGAGCAGCTGCACAGCCGCAGGGAAATCTGCCCGGGTATAAATTGGCCGTAAAGTTTCCGTAGCGAGGACTATAGTACCGATGAGAGGAAAGAGTTCGGCTATCTTGTATCTCCGACTGCGGCCAACTTTATGCAGCACCGTGTTACGCAAATTAGTATGGAGCACCGAAACACAACCGGTGCTCGTATTCATCCGTCCATAATGTTGGGCTAATTAAGAAAAGTCACGATAAACGATCGCCCGAGTATCGTCCTTTCGTTCGGACTCGTGAGGCTGCTTATGGAGGTTAGGTCATAGGTTAGGCTTCCCCCCCGGTGAGACGTCATTGTCAATGTGTGGTTATTTCAAGAAGCCATCTCGTACGTGGGTCAAGGTTCAACATTGGGGAAACATTAATAATCGTTTACAATCCTACCAAGGGTGTGGTGTGTCCGTTAACCCTCTTTGAATTGTTGGCGCACGCGCTGGGCATCGATACACGAAAAGAAAAAAAAAAAAGGAACGAATATGTCCGACTAGCCTTCGTAAACCAGTTGTACCAACAAAACGCAAAAAAGGAATGACCGGAATACCGATTCCCGAGGAATTGTTTATCTCATGCGAGATATCTTAACATTAGCATCAATAGCAATCGGATGAGTAGATTGACAAGCTCATGGCATATTTCTTTGCTGGTACGTGGAGATCATATACTTATTTTTTTTCTATCCCATGGGAAAGCACGAGTCCATTAAGTTTTGTAGGATTCCTGTGAGAGTCCGAGAAGTGCATCGAATGCATGGAAATGTTTGATCTGCCTTGTTTTCATGGGTTTTGATGTTACTTGGAAGTTGATTAATCGTTTTGGTGCGTACGGGACTTGACTTAATATATCCCTATGCGATATACCTTGGACGCGTATGTATCTCAGCTGGCGTAGCACTGCCGATTGTTTCATCGGTTGCGACTCGAAAGCTGGTCTTGTATATTGTTCGAAATTTCTCTGCGTTATACCAAATGTACGCGGTGAGGTATTTGCGCGCAATGTTAACCGATGACGCCGATAAATATGCATGACCCGGTCGTAACTGCGATGAATCGATTACATCTACGTCGAAAAACTTGAGCCTCGATTTTGCGCAAGCTGCACGAGAATGTTCCTCACCGAAATCGGTCGTTGGCCCTGATGCTGCTGTACCAACAGCATCAAAACCGCCACCACCGACATCACCAACCACCACCTGCAGCGTCGAATCAGCATATTTAGCATCCGCTTGAATTTAATGCCTCGTCGCTCGCGCAAAATGGATCCGCTAGCGAATGCACAACATTAATTTGATACGAGATGCAAATTGCATTTTGGAATCAATTTAAAATTCATTCTACAATGGGATTCGGCTTTTAGAGTATGGCAATTTTTAATCGAAATATTCATAGGTAAATTTAGCGATTGTATTCAGGTATATATGTGCGTATATATGTATATATTGCTTGAAGATTTACAGTGAATCTGCGCGTATAGCTGTACGACAGTATTCATTGGTATATAATATCAGGACATTCAGTTGAAATTTAACTAGAAATAAAATCGATTCAGTGTCTGATAAGAAAAATTCCAAAGTTATAATTGAATTTCGCTCAGAAGCAATATGACCTATATTTAAATACAGGTAAAAATTGCTAGGGAGTTTTAAGGTGTCATTAAGATTTAATTTTTTCGACCCAATATTCAGCACCTGCCGATTATCGTTACATGAAATAAAACTTGTGTAATAAAAGTGGAGAAGCACGAATCGACTGTTTCCACGGATGACTGTAGTATTTTCGAAATCAGTTACATAAAGATCAATGAAATGTCCGCGATTCAAATAAAACAATCACAATGTTTGATCGAAATAATAGAATCGATATACTCGAAATGTACATTCCTATACCATAGTATACTATGTATTTAATATATATCTATAATAGTTGGTTAGTATAGTAACTGACTATTACCAGAATAGTTTATTTACCTCTTCTCAGTTCTCCTCTTAACATTTTTTACGTATATCTATATATACATATATATACACTATACATATACATGCTCCATGTGAAATGGTTTAAAGCGTGGGCATTAAGTTAGGCGATAGTCTCGGGGCATTACAAGACGGTACCCCTAATGGCAATTAGTACTTAGCGCAACGTTATAGCGACTAGGATCGCGCACGTGGACGATTCCAATGACGTTTATAGGACGTCGATTTTTGACTCTATCGCTTTTTGCATCGACGCATGCGCCCATGCGAATGGCCTCGCTTACCGGTACGAATCGTGTAAGTCGAGACGGAGTGCTAGAAGACGCACAGTAAGTTTCGAAAGACGCCCACGCGACAGACGAAACACGTTTATCCGCGCGACTCGGCTCGAACGGCCGCGCGGCCGCTTAATTGTTCCGATGGATTTAAAGTCGGCGCCCGAAATAAATGAATGTCGCTTGCGAAGGCGCGGCGCGATGCACTCAAATATATGGACGTCACGGATTGTATTTCTTCGGATCGCACGATTGCGCGGGCAAAGGTTTCCATGTTTGTTATGTATGCCTGGTGACATTACGTACTGTGTAGTATGTAGTGTACGTGTATATATAGTATGAAAGAGGGTGGGGAGGGGTGGGAGCGGTGCAAGGTATTGCAACGTGTACCCATATACTGAGTGATGCATCCGTATATAGGGTAGGCATATCTTATATGTGAAAGGTATAAGTGGGCTATATTTACAGTGAAATCATTGAACGTTCGGACGCCTCGCGGCTGAAAACCGGAAGTCGGACATTAAGATGCACCGGGATACCGATGCACCATGGGCAATTTTCTTTAAGTATCTTTATGTGGAATGCGAGTGCATCGAGGACAATGCACTTGGGCGTATAGCTTGCATTCAGGATTTTCGTAAGACATTTTTTATTACCTTGAACTTTATACGTACGTATTGGATGTTCATTGAAGTTACGCAACTACGGTAGCGCAGTGACTAATTGTAAAAGGGCCTTTTTTTTAATAAAATAATGAGGCATATTCGTTTTTTGAAATAAAATGCAACTGCACGTGGATATTTGTATGACAGTATGGAACTGCATGTGTGCATAGTATATTGCTGTCTTTCATTATCGGTTATCACTGTCTTGCGTATAGATACAGTCATTGCAAGAAGTCATTGTTCACGCTGCTACTTTCCGTCTTTCATATTTATCTTGTAGCTTCGCGAATTGCAATTTTGTATGGAATATGGAGGTCGTATTAAAGATATCGAAAATTACTTCGGAAACGATGCGATGAAAAGTTAATAGTATTTATGCGTCTCGTGACTTTCTTCATTGAGCGTACGTGGCTCATACAAACGATCGTACAAATATCAATGTAACTGCAAAGGTACACGATACTCCGCAACCGCGGAATGGCTTAGGCTGGACAACATCAAGAAAGAAGGTACTGTATGCCTGACGCGATATTGCCGGTAAATCTAGATTTACGGATATCCAATGGGCGATCATCGGTTCGATAGCCATCGCCAGTAGCTATCGCGGTCGATAACCAGAGAATTGCGGGTGATTTCTTTTCCAGTTCTTTGCCTCTTGTCAGTCGAAGCGATACCGGGTAAAAATAATTGGTAATTTTTTTTTACAAGAACCACAGTCCTGTTAAGATACATAGATATAGCGTAAACTCTTATGGAGATACTCGAATAGCGCGGGAATTTTAAAAACAGCTTTTACCTTTCCTTAAGGATTTTATCGTCTATAATTTCAATCATTTGTAACTTTGATGTTCTTTTGTAATACACATGGGCGTGACGTGTAAGTGTCACACGTGCGATATTCAAGGGACAAAATGTCAGTAAGTCAGGACATTCGGAGCGACAAAAGATTTGAACGCTGGGACAGACTAGCCGTTCGGATAACTTCTTCTGCCCACACTGCCGGAACAAAATGGCGAGTTTTTAATTTACGAATCGTTAACGTCAGCGAAAGGCATTAAAGCCAAGCCACGGGGTTTAAGGCTTGACGTAAATTTCGTCGGCGTTAAAGAGGTGCCAAATTTTTGAATCACCTTACAAATGCTCCGGTCGCTCCATAGAAATCCACGACTCCAAGCCGACCTATGCTTTCCGACTGCTCGAGGGTGCGGTTTCATATTGGTCGGTCACAGCTTTCAAATTTCTTTTTTAACAAAATATACGACAAATTTATGTCGTCGAGGAAGTCGAGCTTTTCGATTTTCACGTGGAACGATACCCTCCGCAGGGTTTATCGATCCTCCGTTCGAGTTCGTATTTGCATAAAGCAAAAGTGAATTCACGAAATATCCACATAAAAAAATCTTATCTCTTCGAATATCTCATCGTTTACCTACCAAGACTATGTTCCAGAAATAAAATTCTCTTCCGTACATCCGTGTAGGTACTGCAGTACTTGGACGTAAAAAATAAAGCGACCTTAAAGACAGCACCCGCTTTCAAACGTTAAATTACGAGCGATCAAGGATACTTTCGACAGAAACGGCTTCTCCCTTCGGGCCACTTCTTTCATTTGTCGAGACACATGCGAAAGTCGTGATACCGAGTCAGCCACGTGTCTCGCACACGTGTCCAATGCTATACCATATGTACGTGTACACCCCGTAGAGAATATCATTATAATCGTCTTGTTAAGTGGAATTTGGAAGTGCGATTTCCCAAGGAATCTGCTACGTTGTATATCGATGGATTTACAATGGTCCAAGAAGGAGGCGCACGTACGCTTCAGGAGATGGTATTGGTAGCGGGAACGAATATCGCCAATAAATATCATGTCCCACAGCCCACTTACTCGTAAAATTGAGAGCGCACGTTGCTTCGCCTCTTCAACTGTCTATTTCGCGCTGTAACGTTCTGCCTCTCGAGTCTGCACCAAGATGCCAAATAAAAATTCGAAATGCCGCCCTATCCGACACACAGGGCATAAATTCGCAGGATACTCGATACACTGCTGTACCTTCAATTTAGTCGCATAAACGATCGTTAGACGGGATAACCTCAAGTACTCAACATTGTCCAATGTATTGAACGGACTATGGCAATACGCGTTGGATATATTAATCGTAAGGGATAATTCGGGTATTGAATTGCTTCGTGCATTTTAGTATCTGTTTCGTACCACGTGTCAAGCCTTATTTTCATTGTAGGGGAAATATTATAATAAGTGTTACATAAATATTGACTATAGTCACTGTATGACGTTTTGGTTTGAGTATAGGATGGGCTAATTTTTTATTTTACGTTTATATATACAATACATCTATACATCCTGTCCAGCCTTTATTGGTGAGTCCGTTACTCGTACGGTTACAGCGGCGATGTTTATTAGCACTGTCCTAGCGACTGCACTGTTCTATGGAAATGTCTTACCATAAACCGTATAACGTTCCTTGTGTAGCAATCAAAGCGCACGGCGCATATACCTGTGGCTAAATCCCATTCGCTGCGTCGCCCAATTGCGATACTGCAAACGCGAGCGTATAGCCAACCGACTTTATAAAAGTTGTTTCGTACGCACTTTACGAGGTATTTCGTAACAGTCTGATTTCGTATAATCGTAAAAAAGCCTTGGGAGTCCATAGTTCTGTCTGTGCGTAATAGACGCTAGTCAATTCTAGGGAAATCTAGTGACTTTTGATACGTGCAATACTACGTGCCGGTTGTAATTCTACGTGGGAACTTTTACTATGAATAATATATAATTTATTGAGCGTGGGTGATGGTCAATCAATTGATAACGGTTTATCGCCCGGTAGGTGATTTTAATGTCAGGCAATATTTTTAATGGGCAAATTGATTTTCAATTAACACTTTTTTATTCTTTTCATCAGGCAACCAATTACACCCAATCGATCTTATCTTCTGCTTTGAGATTGTTATCATCACGTTGCTTACACCAGTATGCTACTGAACACTTGAAAGCTATACTGTTATCGTTAATTACATACAGCAAGTCCTATATCTATAATGACAGAATAACTGCAAATCATAACAGTAGTTTGCATAAAGTCCAACGTCAAAGACATTATGCACCGAGTGTTACGCCGAATGTTATTTAGTTGCGGCTTTTCTCTGTTTTTACGATTCTCTAGCGCCGGCCTTCGGCTTTGGCTTAGTTTGTTTGTTAAGGCTAGATAACCTCGGGTAAACTTATCTGAGCGATAATTAAATACGATTATGCTCGATGCACGCTGTCGCAATTGTCAAGTAAACGTGCAATTGTTACATCGCGTTATTCTTCGGGTAATCCTCCTGTTTTATCACATTAAAAAAGTTTACCTTATTTCCTTGCGAGGCTTCATGAACAAATCGATACTTGTCGTCCTTCCGATGCTTAACAATATACGTTGTGCAATGCGGTCACCGCATAACGCGGGAATCACCTGTCGAGAAAATCATAGGGTTTTGCGTTACGTCTATAAGACACAATACCGACAGCTGTTACGTCGATCCGAGTAAATACTGAGTATTCAGTCTGTAACGCGTTATCGTCGACGAATACAAGTCTGACGTGCGAAATATGCGAGCGGCAGTTATCGCGAATATGGTATAAAATCACTTGGAAGGAATGTGGAACGCGTGGATATGGAGTCCTTGGAATGTGCCCATAAGGCGACATTATTGAATAAAATGATACGATGGGAATACGTTATGGGTGGGATAAAGAATTTAATTATCAGTCGAGTTAAGCTCTGTGAGAATTATTTTAACGTTTATTATACGAACATGATGAGAATAATGATTTTAATCAAATGAAATTCTATATACTCGAATATAATGAATTTTTTTCGTAACAATGACGTTGTTACGCATTCTGGTATAGTTATTGTATGTTACGATTGTCCCATAGTCGTTGTATGGTTCGATAGATGCTGACTCATTGAGTTTCTTTTACTATTCATTTTTTTTCCGTCGCGACGCTTTCTTAATGCCACGCGGTATGTATATACAGATATATTAAGTGCGCGAAACGAAGCATACAGAACCGGTTGTGTCGCCAAAACCGGAAAGAATTCTTCTCCGGACTATCAGCTAAAACGGACAAATGGGGCGTAGTAGTTAGAAATACTGGGACGTAAATAACTGAAACGCACTTGGTGACTGCCATATTAACCGAACGAGCAAGATCAATCACGATCACCATGAGGACGTATATGCCTCCATATCTTATTCTGGATAGAGTGAATAAAGAATTAGGAATTATTGTTTCAGCTGCATGCTGGCCTACTTGCGTGCATTTTATATATTGAAATACTGTGTGAAGTCGTAAATCGTCCACTATGGGATACCGTGTGTATCATTCGAGATGGAGTTAATATAAATGCAATAAGGCATAATGCACAAAGGTGCAACGGATGCTGATTAAACAGCGCGACAGATTGAGACACAAAGAGGTAGCTAAGGTCGTGTTGTAACAATCTGGGTGGGGCATGCTAGGTTGTGTTAACTTGTCGCTGCTATATTACACGTATGGCTATAGGCTTGTCCGATACCGTCACTGATAAAAATCTCTGTAAATTGTAGTAACGTGGTAAATAACTTTGTTGAGTACGAAATCGCGATTTCCTAAATTCGCCTTGATTAAGCGAGACATTTTTTAAGCTCGACTAGGTATGCTATATGCTGCAACGTATTTATGATTGGATTATTATTATTGTTCCCTTATGTATAGTCCATAAAATCAGATAACAATCTTCGGATAAGCCTTAAAGATTACAGCTAGGAAAATTGTGAAAAGTGTTAATAAGATTTATATATAGTATACTAAATGTGTATATGGGAAGTGAATTTTGAATTTTATCGCAAGAAATTTATTCGCACGTGCAATAATTGAATTTATTTTTTTTTTAATTTTCCTACACACAAAAAGTACCAACGTATTTTGCAACAGACTTCAGAATTTTATTCTAAATTATACACGAATCTATTTCGTGCTATCACCTTTTGCTCATATCGGCTGGAATTGGCATAACGCGTATTTCTTGGTCATCAATTGTTGCAAATCGGATTATTGCGACGACAGGTGCGAATGCCATCCTTAATGGACGCGTGTATTCCGCAGGAGTTGTTCTATGTTACTTTATGCTAATTTACGCCTCGAGCGGATCCAGTCCCTGTGCCGGCCTTGGCCGACAGATTCAATGTCAGGCATAATATTCCTATCATCAGTCTTTGCTGCTGAACAGTAAGTGCATCTTTCGCGCAAACTGCGAGAAATATCCTTTATTTTTTTTTTCAATATATCAATTTTTATTTTGTTAATACAAAAGCAATGACTACTTAACGCTAAGCGTTATACGTGACGTATGTGGATATATATTTTTTGACCATATGCCACGTGGTTACTAATCATAGAAACGTATTTAGCTGCATACGTATTAATACACGTAGTATTTTGAAAACTTGCTTGAGAAAATTTTGGAGTAATTAAAACGAGCATGTGGGATGGTGCCATGTCAAATATCATTTTTGAAATTTTCATTTGGAAATTACACGAATGATTTCCTCGGGGAATGTAATTTCTGTGACATTTTTGAACGGATGTCGTGCTGTTTCGATAGGTACGTAATTACTTGGCTAATAACTCCATTTGTAATGTATAAACATAGAGCGAGATTAAGTGAATGTCCGACGATGAGTAATTTGGTGGCATTTGTTTTAAAGTAATTATCCTCGTGTAATTATTGCACTTCTATATAAGACTGTAGTAGGCTGATTATTATGGCTTTAAAAGTCGCGAACGTAATTTGATTTTGGGTGCAGTGGGACTTATTTATTATACCTTCAGGAACAATTTGAAGCCTGGTTACACATGGCGATGGTGAGAAATTAAAAAAAAGAATGAGGAACGGAGGATTCCACAGGGTGGAGAAGTATTAAGAAAATGCCAATTGAAAATGACTTTTAAGTGTGCAGCTTGATTTATAATTCCTTTATATTGTGAACATCGAATTAATGTCACGGAGGAGTCTTTTTCTTTATTTTAAATAAATTAACACTGGTCGACATATTTTCAAATTATCTATTTATTGTATAATAAACAGTATCAAATGTCTGTTACAAAAATTTGTCTAATATATGCAGGTTTAGATAGGCGTTTGTAGTTACATACATTGAGTATACGTATGAATTGCATTCCGGGAATTGCATCTAATTTTTATGCACAATAAACGATCCAAAAGTCACTTTGCCCTGTACGTCATCGAAGCACTGGGTAAATATTTCTTTTTACATGAAAAAATTAATTTGCACATATCACTAGGATTTTTTCAATTCCCTTCGTGCATAAAACTCGTATTTCACATTGGCAATTTTATTATTGAATTTCACATTAGCATCGCGATGCCACCGACGCATTAGGCTTTCGAATAATTAAAATCTCCATTCATCACTCTCGTCTAATTGTTTAGTCAGATAAATTCCACAGGCATTAAGCCGACCGGTCGATGCACAATACTCCGAGCGTGAATGAGATATTTGACTCTGACACGAAACCATAAGGAATCGTTGCAATTCAGCGCATGCGTGAACCCCTAAAAAAAGTCAATGTATTATTAATAACTAAATTCGTTGGAATTTGGCAACCTTACAAGTCCGAATAAGATCGCTGGTAAAGGCTAGTGGATGAACCAGACGAGGAATGTGATCTTTCCAGCAAGGGGTCCCACCTACCGGTGACTTCTTGTACCAGTTTAGAATTTCTGATTTCACTCGAATCCATTATTTTTTTTACACTTTTCAACACTCCGATCAAGCAAGATTTAATAGATTTAAAAAATATAAATTTTAATTACCATATTTTTCTGATATACCTATTCGATCACTTTTTGGTTTTATCCTCAGTCAGATTACTGTCTGAAATAATTGAAAAATTTCACATATGGAAAAATGGTTATCACGCGACACTGGTAGAATATTTTTCAACTGTAAAATCTATAGTATCGTGAAAATGAAGTTCGTCGGACACTAGATTGTCTTTCTAAATATTTACACAAGTCTCCGAAACACGAAGGCCCTTAACTGTATGATAACGAGCTGACATATCCCTACGGGCGTGTTTCACCACGTGTCTTCTTCTCGGTTACGCAATGAATTTGTCGACGGGTATAATCGACCGTCTTCCTATATCTCTTTCAGGACTGCCCGTTCGACCTTCGGACAATAAATTCGTTTGGAGAAAAGAACATACGGCCATATAGCACGTATAGGTATACTTTTCACACAGCGCATAACACGCAATCATTGTGTGTTACTTGAGTGAATTAATTTATATCATAAAGGTTATAATATTTAAGTACTTTACACATTGACGATACTGTAATCCGAAATATATATACATAGATCTATCTAAACAGTACTTAAATTCTCGTGGGCAAAATCTATCTCAGACCAAACTGACTGGTTCGTCGTGGGTCAATTATTTTGGTGATACGTAATTGCATGTGCATCCTTATTGTTCGTTTAAGCTACTATCACGGGGGATGAAAATCCTATGGCGCTGACCTCTGTGTAACCTATATAAATTGAATTTCAATAAAGCTAGAATTTATTATAAATTGCATCAGTACAACTCATGACCCCTGTAACTTTATGAGCCATCGAGCAGTGTCTGCTACCATAAGCATAGTACGCCGATTCTACAATCGCCAATGTCTGACATTACACCGTCTCGAGTCTGCGGATTTTACTAAGCTACCTAAGTATACATACGTATATGTAGATATATACTTAGCATAGAGCAATACTCCGCATCCCACACTCTCGTAACTTCGCGTAGCACTTGGGCTTTTCCTACAATAAAAATTTGATTGCCATACTACTGCGTGCAGCCAACGCATAGAGCTGGTACGCAATGCGAATATTGCAGAATCCATTAAAAGACAGCCTGATTTTTTTTATAGCGTGCCAAAGACATTTATCATTTTTCATAGATCTTGTAGTCTTGTTAATATATTAATTTATCCAGTATCATTCGTTTATAATTATTGATCATTCGATTGGACGAATATTGACTTTTATTGTTTTCATGCAATTCAGCTGCAGCATAGTGAATAGGTGTGTATGCATATATCCATGTCTCTTGATAAATGTCATTCACTTATTATCATATCTGGAATAGTGGGTATATGCATTTCTTATATATATATACATGTATATATGTATATACAGCTTCCTCTTACGCTCCTAAGAAACGCTTGTACAGATAACCAGTGCGTTAACCGCTACTATGCGGCTGCTGATGTCGGTGCAGCATCATCAACGCGTCTGTTTTGATAGCCGTCGTTGCACAGTGTAACACGAGAGAAGTGCATAGGCTGTTACGGGTAGAAGCGATCGAGATGAGACGAGACAGATCGATGACCCCGGGACTGACTGCATGAGTGCACTATGTTGGTAGCTCTTGGTGACAAGAAGTTGAGGGTACTCGGTGCTGTTGGTATACACACACACATGTGTCCTTATTGTATATACATATATGTATATTGATATGCATGCGTTGATCTTCCGGGAAGCAGTTGGACTTTTTAAGATAACGAAGTGTCTGTATATACAGAGATGCTGTGGATACGCTCTAGTATAATATATGCAATAATATATATTTATAAATGCATTTGTATTCAACAGTAGCTGCATATCTGCCGATTGTTGCATTATCCGGTGCAGCTAGCAGGTAATCTCCTTTACCGAGATGGCAGGAGCTGCTGATGCATCGATCGCCGATGGTAACTCTCACTTTCGAACGATGCACCAGTTTCCATGTAATTCCCATTGGCGTATCGGCGCAAGACGTCGCCGTAGGGAGAGAGCATCGATAATGCATCGCGTACGTCTTCCAGCCGATGCACTAATAGGCGACTAATACCCACCTTGGTAACTGCCGACGCCATCGACGCCCGCGACCGACGCCGTCTCTCAGCTAAAACCTCATGTTAATTAAAGGAAAGTGTTGCGTAGCCACGCGCATGCGTAATTCAATCGACCTCAGGATTATCATGGGCTCCTCCTCCTATACACACACTGTACTGTATCCTAATCTGGCCTGACTGAGTTAGACTTAGCTATCTGCATAGCGAGGTAGCACCTGTTGGTATCATTCGTTATCGTCGTCGAACCATTAACTGACGCATACCCTGACATTTATACTTTTGCATTACTCAATCTTGTGAAAATGGCAAGGAAGGTATGTAAAATGCACTTGGGGTATGTAACGTGCATATTGACGCGGGATTAGGTAAGTATTTGTTTAGCCATATTGGGTATGTCAATTATATTTATTAAGAAGTCAATTCTTTAGTTCTTATCACTTTTTCCTCCTACCATCGTGGGGAGATTATTATCATTATGTGTGCATTGAACAGCGATCGCTGCGATCGGGTTTCCTCTCAGCGACACGCGGAAACGTTTCATCGACGTTTATCGAACGATGCCCATTCCCGCAGTGACGTAACGTGATCCCCCGGTAACCTGCTTCGACGGAACTGCGATTTAACGATTCGATGGGTTAATTTATCGAGGCGCCTTCAATTACGTCGACTTATGTCTATTATTGTATGGGGGAAAAAAGTGATCGGCGTCTCGAGTAACGAGCGTCGCGCCGCGCCTCTATAGGTGGACAAATCGATTGACGGGATCTGCAGTAGCCTACTGACTCGCGCTTATTTCACTCGTCGAGGTTATTGTATATTTAGCGTTTCTAGTCTTTCATTATTTATCGTTTGCCTTCATTCTGCATACTGCATATCGCGTAAACGTTTTAACAGGGAAATGGCCTGGGGCTCTTTGAGATTTCGCGAGATGATCATGACGATAATATATCACGTATCGACACTTGATCGAATATTCTGGATTACTGAGAGAACTCTTGTTTTTTTACTTGTTACATGCGTACATGTATACGCTATTATTACAGAGAGTAGAAATTATTTATTATGTCGTGGATCTGCAATTTATCATTCCGTACTATAGATAGAAGTATAGCCAGTGAAACTATTCCACACTGGAGAGTACACTTTGAAAATTCCTAAACTCAGTTCTATGCTGACATATCGGAAGATGCATAAACGACGTAAGACACATTCATCAGTATCATATTTGAATTGCCAGACAAATGGTAAGCATGGTAGACAAAGAAACTATACCTACGCGAAGGAAGACTTTGTAGTGGTACAGGGTGCGTCAACAATGCCCTAGAGTAAGGATCGTTGTCAAGCACCGATCGGTCTAATCCATATCCCAGTTGATCCTCCCTGTATATATTGTAATTGAAAAATTGGTCGCGGGAGGGCAGCGCTTGGCGATCCTTGCTTGAGTGGGGGGGGGGGGGGGGGGGATTACCGACCGAAAGGAAATTTTGGTTTTGACTTCAGTCTTTGGAGGTTCGACTTCTTATATTGAACTCGTGGTCGCTGTATCCTTTTGTTCCTTGTTTACCCGTCCTCTCTTTGTCTCTTGTGTCTCTTACTTTTATGATTCATTCACCACTTGTTCATTTTCTTCTCATCTCACTTCCAAGATATATTCATTTGTTCATCTACCTCTTCTGTCTCTCTTCCTTTCTTCGTGCTAACTATTTTCCCCATTCCCTCTGCCGGTGATATCACTTTGGAATCGCTGTCTACTGCGCAATAAATACGCCAAGATGGTTCGAGCGGTGGAGAGTCATGGGTTGGCTTTGGCCATCCCTTGATGCGCTGTCTTGGGAAGCGATCACGTCGATCTCCGTTCGTTTGCGCTACTCCACTTGACGTATAGCTGCATTTGCTAATTTCTAATCTCCCACTGCTGAAAACACTTCCGCATCCGTTATACGGATCGAGACCATTTGTTTTTCGTTTTTTCGTAACGATCCTTACTATTATCTTTTACTTAAAGCTTTTTGCCTCGGGCCTTCCGTCCATTTCACGCTATCTCCTCGTATACCCTTCCACCCTTAACCAACATTTCCGAAAGAGAGTAACCCAATGGACCCAGCTCCATGTAAAAAGCTGCGCATCGATCATTCTTTATCGCGCGCGAAAAATTACAAGTTAATTGAATCGCGATAAGTAAATAATTAGTCCTTATTAGCATAAACGTATCGCGAGCGTTAAAGGACCTGCCCCAGTGGATATGCGGAATAATCAAAAATCGACAAGACGGGATTCCTGTGGTCAGTGAGCTTGGATTTTCTCTTTTTTTTTTTTCTTCTAAAGGCTGCTGACTTTTGTGCCATTACACAGCGACTGTCTTAAGTGACACCAAAAGCATGGCACGGATCTTAGCTGTACCTGGGCCAGATTTTGCCCATGTATTTTATAAGTATGCCTTTAGTACGGGATCGTCTTGTTGGCTATTCCATCTAAACTTCTTCCGAGTATTCAACTGCCGATCTAGTGTAGTGTAGTAAATAATTTTGACTCGCGATAGGGAGAACAAGCTTGTTGGATAGCATAGATCTTACTGACAGACTAAAATTCGTATTAATGCCTGTGTATAAAACTTAACTGCGGCATTACAAGTGAATTATTGATTAATGTGCTTTTCAATGAGTTCACGAGATAAAGAGTTACTTTAGATTATTAGAGTCGTGTTAAAGCGTTAAATGCAAATCTACGAGTAACATTATTGATAGCCACTCGATTATGCTGGTCGCTTTAATTTTATCCATTTCGTTAGAGCTAATTGGTCGAGCGTGGACATCCACGTGTGGGCGAAGTCAATTGAACTCGTGTCCGGGCTGTGCTATATCGGCAGATTGAGAACGTTCAGTGACCAATTTGATTCTAATGAGAGAATGTGGGTTCGCGTCGGTTTGAAAGAACTCGGGTGAAAGCAGAAACGTGTTTCGAGCAACCAGAAATTGAATAGGCAGCCTTGTCAGGGCTGGAAGCGACGTTACAATAGTAGCCTATGTATAATATAGATATAAAGAGTCATACGTCGCCAGCCGCAATGTATTACGTTTCATAACGCGTCGTCGTATAATGTTTACTGATAATTCGTTATTACCTTATTATCGAGAAGGACGGAATTATTGGGAATAAATTGCGTGAGCGAGCGTCGTAAAAGTTTTAATGATCCTCGACAAGGTGGTCCCGACGCGATATATTTTTTCTCCCATAAAACTTTGACGGATCGACAAGAACTTTTTCATGCTGTCGACCAACTCGACGTGGAACGTCTTAGACGACATCTGGCTTGAATAAGTTGACGTGGAGTTTTGCAAGCCGCAGAAGCCCAGCGGACACGCCGCGTGCGCGCGTCGTCCCTTTCGTAGAAAATGTTAATTTTAATGGGATTTCCTTGTAGAGGAAGGATAATACGAGCGTCTGTAGAATTCGCATGCTGACTCGTAAACGAATGCACGCGTGTAACGGCAGATGAGGAGGGCAACGTAATCCTTTCCAGTTTTTGCTACGTTTGCGTTACGGTATGCGCCTCGTGTAGACGCCTTGTTTTGCCGTTTTATAATGTCCTTAGTTCTTCGTTAGAACCCTCGTTACAATGCTGTTTAGGGTCTGGTGCGTTTGTTGCTTAGCTATAAAGGGACGAATAAAGCGTGTTTACCTATTGTTTATTTTTTCTTCTTCCATTTTTTACTTGAAACCCAGGAAAAGACAATAGGCCTTCCATTGCTATACCTATAGTGATTTTTTTTTCGTCGGGTTTTATCCCACTTACCTGCCATTACTTTTCGTATTACTCCCTATCGTCATTACGTATGTAACTGCGTTCGCCTATAGATCTTACCGTACCATAAATTCACGTACTATTCGTCGCGAACGAAATCGTTCCCGGACTCCCATCACGTTCTCGCGCACGCATCAAAGTTCGAGTGTGTGTCGACGTTTCGCGTGGTTAAATAAATTACAGCGTCCACGCGCACCGACGACTAATTCAACGTCATCGGGCGTCCCCAGAGATAGGTACTAAAAGGTGCTAATATTTACACAAGTTTCAGGGAAAACACTTATCGACCCACGTAGTCGCGAACACTTGCCTCCACGGTAAAGCAATGAGTTGCCAATCATGATACGAGTGTTTGCGCGGCTTCTACATCCGGTCGTGAGTTTTCTGTGTTTCTCGGCGCGATCTTGTAGTTACACGTGCTCGTGCCATGCCTGGTATCTTTTGTCGATGGGTGCTATCCCAGCTGTTGGAATCATTGGCCACGAAACTGATGTGCATGGTACATATGTAAAATCGGACATAACCCTCGTACAGAATTCCTACGTTGGGTTTAATATCAAAGTGGTAGTCATTTATAATTTTAGTATTTGGTGTATTTGCACTTTAAATGACTTTCTGTTGCACGCTGCAGTGCCTCTTGGCTGTACTGAGAATTTTTAGGGAATTAAACTTGCTTCCTCTTATATCGCGGATGTCCAACGATAGAGCGGCTCGCGAGTATTATGTACGCTAGGAGATATGCATGCTCTGTCGGACTCAGATATAGGTAGGCGTGCCGCCGGATATGGTACGCCGGAAGTGGGGGACTCCAGCCACCGACACGCTCTATGCTTCTCGGTTCTCTTGACTCGGCAAACTGCAATTCGCGGTGCGGTTCGCCCTGGCTATGCTATAGCAGTGGTACGAGCCTTGTGTTTCGACTATGAAGATCATGGCTGAACTGATCTTCGTGACTTGGAATAAGGAATATTCAAAGTGATGTTCAAAGGATGTTCAATCTCCTGAAGAATTTATATTTGTGGGACTGGACGGACTTGGCTTTGTTACAAGGTAGTTTTATCTTACAGGGAATAAGTCGAAGGGGATAATTATATGAAATTTTTTAGAAACATGCATACGATGATGGGCATTTAAGAAATTGTGGGATTCACGTACAATTCGGGGTCGAACGAAAATTATCAGGACCTTTACGTAACGTTTACGTGGATATCGATTTTTAGAAAATAATTTTTATGTCGCTTAGCGGTTTTATTATTTTTCTGTATTTTTTTTTTATTACTTCCATCCAGCACAATCCTAGGGCATTCTCAATGCTGCCTCATGCGTGAATGCGTGCACGCACTAAGGCCTTCGGCTCTCTCGTAATACGTATAGTGTCTTATGGATTTTCACTTGATTTAGGTAGAAGCTGCCTCCTTGGAAAGTATTAAATGGAATCGTAATTCTTGGTTAGCAGGTCTCCTAGTTGTATGGCGGTACACGCGTATCGCTGACATACGGAATTATAAAAGACAGCCGAGCCGATATCGTATGTTATTGTAAAAGTGTATATTAAACGGACTTATTGTTAGTCGAATGGCGAAGTCGTGTTAGCTCGATTCGGACTTTTAACAGATGTTAAATGTTCAACGTTATTTCGATGTCGTTAAATCGCGTACAGCAGTACCATTTTTCAATGCACATTTTCACGATAATGCCGCGCGCGTTTACGTACTTTCGGTGACGTTAGTAAGTCAGCTATACACACGATTGTAGCTCGTGTAACAAACTGCGCAGTTAAGCGACAGACACGCCCTTCTCCTGTGTCGCACGATATGTCGCGTGGTTCACTACGCACCGGGTGTCGCAATTTTTCCACGAGGCCAATAAAGAACCCTTTAACTTCAGTTTTCGCTCGCGATGCATAACCAATAAAATTTTTCTTCAAAATAGCAATCGAAAAAATAAGAAAGTTCGTCGTAGTATGAAAAACTGGACATTACGAACTTTATGATCATTTCATACTTAAATTTTCATATGACAATTTATCATGCGAGTAATTAGCTTTTTGATGTCGTATAGTTAATGAAGTTATGTACCGTACTTGTTTTTCTACCGATCGTTCCAACAGCAAATCCATTCATTTTCCAACTGGCACTCCATATAGGTATAGTCCCCGTGTTGGATATATCCAATATATTTTTATGCAATATTTCTCCAGTAATATCATTTTTATGAAGCTTGCCTTTATATGGATACGTGTTCTAACTATTTCCAGATCGAATTGCACGTTCGGTATTATACAACTTGTTTAGTTATACTTACTCACTGTTAAGCTATTTCTTTCGGTATTAAGTCGAGTCTGACGGTCATGCGCTTGGATGGTAGCAACGTACGTGCATACATGTATGTATATAGGTAAAGTTAGATACATATGTGCATTACGTAGCCTTCACCTCGTTTCTTCGTGCGTTTCCGTTGTTTTAACGAACGATTCAATGAGCTGCGAGGAAAACTTAATGGAGTGCATCATCATATTACGTAACAATCCAAGTACCATCGTAGTACGTTTTCAATGTATGAATAAATATAGCGTTCCAGTTTGGTCGAGTCGATAAAAATATATTCGTGGTACATTGAAACGTTTGAACGGTGTCGATATTAGTTACCGAAGATGCCGCAGGGCGGCGCTGTTGACCACGTAGAGAAAATGCGATATCCCCAGTCAATTTCGGTCGCCCGATACCCCCGCCGTCGCGACCGATTACAGCCTTCGTAATTACGGTAATTACGGATCGTAGAGTTATGGACTGTCGGAATAAATACAAGCCGGCGCCATTAACGACCCGCTGCGGTTCTTCTATACCGAAGCGATGGAACCGCGGTAGCCGCGACTGGGGCGCTCCTACGGTGTGCGGCGATAAACTAACTTAACTATTGCTCGCTGCGTTCTTAGCTATACTTGGCATTCGTTTTGCTTTGCGATTCCTATATCGGATTCGTCCACCTCAAGGACGAGTTACTTGGTGACATTCAGACGATCCTCAGGAATTCCATTTGGGTATGGTTATTTCTTATTTTTTAATGATATCGGTGAGTTCTGTTTCTTTTTTTTTCACACTTGTCTTTTATATTATTCCGACGGACTTGTGCTTGATGTCATCCATACTTCTCACTAGACTCGTTTCTCTATACCCATGCTTTTCTATACGCTTGGCTCTCATTCTTTCTCCGCACGATCAACTCCCGGCACTTTTCTTTAGTTCTAACTGACAGTGCGGATAATTTGAAACAATTTGTCGAGACGGGTTTTCATAGCGATATTTATCACAGGGGATACTCTACGATGGTTGCGGACTCGCAATTTTCTCTACTCGGAATCGAGTCTGCGAGAAAGGTGGTTGAGAGAGGGGGGGGGGGATCAGCTGTCAGAAGCGGAAGGAGGATGGGTGGGTGGATGGGAGAGCGAGCGCGAGAGCAGTAGAGGAAGATATGGGGACAGTGAAAAAGAAAGTAAGAGAGATATAAAGAGCAAACGTATTGGATGTCCTGCGAAAGCAAGTTGAAGGTGAATGGCGGGCGTGGCTTTGCTCGAGGTGGAATGGAGTGAGTGCATCCTGCTACAGCGACGCCTTGATCACCGTCTTCCTCTCCTACTGGCAACTCTCGGACGTTTTTCCTTCGCGCTATTCCATCATTCTTGTTCCGCACTTCAAAGCGCTCCTGAAACTCGTCCCGCGCATCCCTGCCGCATTGTCGCCAGTAGTCGTACAAACGTTTCTTTCACTAAGGGATACACGAGGATTCGCATTGAGCCTAGCGGGAGCAAATGCGTTCGTGCTGCTTCAAACGAAAGATCCGCTTCCGGTGACGATTCGACTGGCTCTCCCGGGAAGCTTACGCTTCACGTTTCTACGAGCGATAGACGGTTAGTCACGATCTACAATTTGTCTTGAATTCCAACGACTGAGACAGTTCAGCATTTCTGGTGGCGATATCTCCTTATTCGTATGCTTGGTAGTCAAGTCCGACTTGGGATACCATTAACTGTAGCCAATCGGAATATACCCTTGGATTAATTACTCAATGTGGTTCCAGTTTTGTCTGAAGATATTGTTGTGAGGTCCTCATCTTTGGACGTGACCTTCTTTCATTATCCCTTATGGACGTTCAGACACACAAGCATGCTGCACGATGCAAAAGACAGCTTTTGTTCTACGGAGAATACGGCGTTGCCTCGATCGAAAGTTTTCTACTTTTATATCGCTCTCTTTTTTTTTCCTCGTTTTTAGCCGGGTCCTTCCTTTTTGCTGTTATTTTTCCCGTTAACCCACCGGCTACTCCGGCTAATCGTCTTTTCGTGAAGTAGCCCCGCTGCGCTCGGTAAACACAAGATTTTACCTGCGTTGACCGTGGACCGTGAACGTCTCATTGCCTCCAGGCACGACACCTCCTCTTATTTTTCTCTCGAATCTTTTTTGTCTTATTTTATCATTTCTGTGCGCGTGCTTCTTCTCTGAATCCCTACCACTCTCGCTATCACTACAGCTATTTCTCTGTGTATATAGGTATAGTGTACACTGTACTATCTCACGTTCGTCTTATCTCGCTCTCTCTTTCTCTCGCTTGTCTATCTCGAAACATTTTATCTTACCTTCCATCATCTCCTACGGACTCGTCCTCTAACTACGTCATTCCCAGCATCACGGATAAACATTATCCTGTCCCTGCAGCAGTATCGATTAATTTCATTAGTGACAGTAAAATTGAAACCTGTCCCAGGAAAGAATTTGTCCCGAGGTGGGCGTATGTCTATTTCAGTATTTAAATGAGAAGCATGCCCGAGCGAGCGAGTCGCGACAATACGGAAGTCCTTCGTGCTATTGTAGGTTCACGTAGAGAAATGATGTTGGAATCTAGGTAATAATTCAATAAACTTCGTTATGGCTGCGATGGAAGATGGCCGTGCTATTTAGAAACGAATGGTCATAGAAAATGAAAAAAAAAAGATCAGAACATGGTGCATAGAGCATGCACGTTATAGGAGGCATAATAAAGGTTTAATAATAATACGAACGAGATGAGATAAAAAATAGAAATACAGTCAGTACATCAGAGGGTTACCTATACGGCAAATCGTACAGTCGATGTCTCGTCCAGATGAAAATAAGAGAGGATGCGCAGCGAGCAGACTGTTTGCTCATTAGACCGGATAATTGCAGCCGGGGCCTGAACCTAACCTCATCTCACCTTGCCTATCCTGGCGCATCTCACCGTCTTCTGCCTTTAACCTCCCTTCACCATCGCCATCATTATTCGACCTCGTAACACCTCCTTCCCTCGCGGCTGCACTGTCCAAACGCTTCTAGACTCGTTCGAGCCGAGGCACAGGTTTCGTAGCAAGTGTAACCCAACACACCGAGAAGACAATAGCATCACCAGGTAGACGCCAAGACGAATCCTCTCGCTTCGTTTATCGTTACCATATTTACGCGGCGGATACGCAGTTAGGTTAGGTTTGCACGGGAGGGAGAGAAGGACGAAGAGAGCCGAGACTGGCCATGCAGTCGAGAGGCAAAATCTGGGCAATCTGGTTTCGCGCGTCTCGCCAAAGTGCATTCTGGGTCGACGTACGGAGAGGAGTGCGGACGGGAAGTTTTATTTTTGAACGGACTGTATCCTACAATCGTACGGCTCGAGCTTTTTCAGTGATCGTAGGTAAAAATTTTGCGAGAATTTTATTCAGCCTTTCGAAGCTTGATTAATGCTTTAATAGGGGGTTTTTATTAAAATTTTGCAATCTGACTTTATCGGATCTATCGCTGTAATAGTGTTATCAGTGTTAATGCGCTTTTCATGGCGCAACCTTATGGACTCTGCGTACGTTTACTTGGCGCCGAATGGCCTAAGCTGTAACTAATGCAACGTATAGGTGAAAAGTTAATTAATTCCAATAAGTTTCCGGCAATATATGGCGCTGCCTCGGGCCTGTTGTCGGGACATAATGTTGCGCGTCGTAAAGCGAACGCAGTTGCGCTCGGTCTTCATGGGTGCATAGACGAGAAACGCTGTACAGATATATACCTTATGTATTATGGCACTTTCAATCAGGATTCGCAGCGCGGGTTTGCAATGTTCCAAATATCGGGCTCAAGTGGAGTTACATATATAGCCTGCTATTGAAAGTAACGGCGCGTACTTGCTGCATTCCTATGTCGAAAGGGAACTTAAACGTTAATGGTCATGCGTTATCCGGTTACTCTATGCCCGTGGTAGGCATATTATGATGTATGCCGATAAATGAGTTTCTTTGGGATGAAAAAAAAAGGAAAGAAAAATTCTCATATGAGAATATCGGTCGTTGACTGTTGTTTATGGGGGAGTAAATATCATCTGACTACATATCTCGGGGTTTTATATTTATTTATTATCCTCGCGTAGGTACGCGTGTACCAGGTTCACTCATTTCAATTTGCACTGATTTAACCGGCACTCGAAAGACCTTTCGAAGCAAATTGAAAGCACGTAAACGACCGTTTTAAATGGGTTTGATCGATCAGAACGAACGCTTACGAGTTTCAATTTATTTTCAATGTCCTTTCGAATGCTCATTCATCGGCGCAGATTGGAGCGTTCTCAGGACGCCGCCCCTAACGCTTCAGCGTGAGCGATGCTTTTTCCTTGGGACACTTATGGGAGGACTCTGATATTAATTTAGCATTGTGGTCAGTCGGGGCTTCCGGAATTGTGCCTAGTAATTCTATGTGTTTTGTGGTTGGTAATACTTATGATTTTCCTATTTAGCTATGATTGTATACTTGTTTTTTTTTTACTATGGCATGAAATATATGTAGCTTCGATGCTATTAGGTATCATTGAACGTGACTGTTAAAATTAAAGATTTAATTTTTTATAATTACCGATGTCAAGCTTACATATAAAACCCAACCACTTACATATAAAATTTTACATAGGGACTTTGGATATATCACGCGTTTGACTAAAATTTAGGTTTTTCGATTTAATATATTTTATTGTATCAATTTAAGATAATCACAGCTCGTACATTTCCACTGTGGAACGGAGGTCGTAACACTCGACGACCTTTTCTTTTGTACGGTATTTTACGAAATGGCCATTTCGTCGAGTATTACGAGCCTGTATATCATAAAGTATCAAGAACTTAACCGTCCTTCAAAGTATTTTTATGGTACACTTCAGGAAAATTGATTCTTCACTGCGTGCCGTATTTTATCTCGGATGCAACACCCCTTGATATTGCAAACCTGTTGCACTAGAGTGCAGCGGCTCATTGCGCTTGCGAGATGCACTTACACGGAATAGCACTATCCATGTCGGCATGTCCGGCGAATCACGAAGCTTCCCAGAATCGAATCTATTGTCTTATCGATTCTCTACAAACGCGCAGAAAATAATTCTGTAACCTCCAATTCGATATCCATCAAGATCAGAACCATCGCGAGATCGATCGGATGTCGATGAGACCGTATCGATCCCACGAACATCGACCTATCGAATAATGACAATTCAAAAGCGTTAAATATAGTTATCACGAGAATCGAAAATTCGTTATCATTATCTCTCAGTATTCGCTACACTCGCGTCAAACAAATATTCGATCATCTGGCAGTAAGAAAATTTCGATAAACTCGTTAATGACATACATCGTTATATCATTTGTATATTTACCGATAAGATTGTCTATTAGATCTATCGCGTAACGAGCGATAAGTCGTCAGAGTCATTATAGCTCTTATTTAAGGATCGACTGATCAACGAATTATAATAAGCGGACATGACGTGCCCATCGTCATATGTATATAATATATGTATGGGACACAAAATAACGATTTCAGAAGAAACTTTTGATTCGGTCTGTCAGATCTATAGTTTAATGTATATCTATAACCAGGATCGATCTTTACTAGATCCAATCGGATAATCGAGATCTTGGAATGTCCGTCGACGTTCCTATAGACGTCTGATGTCCACCAGTCGCAAGCGTTTGTGCGTGTCGCGCATTGGATATCTGTCCGAAGGAAACTGACTGGCTGACTGCCTGGACTCCCGATAGTTAGTTCAGGGCGCGGCAATCATTGGCGACTCTGTAATATCGGCCCTACCCATGGGCTGGCGGCTCCCGGCAAGAGATGCCGGAACTTTTAAATCGAGAGACGAGACATTTATGGCTCTTCCGCGGAGGTGTAGCACGAGAGGATGAGAAAGTCCATTAGCTCGCACTTATTATTGGATGCCATCGATTTGAGTACGTTTACGCAGTTACTTTACACATACCATACGACAATATTTGACAATACAAAATAGTACTTGACTTGTATAACCCGATTGTGGATCAATTGAAAGTTTTATCGATCATACGATTGACAACGTTAACGTAAATAAAGGCCGGTGAGAGGGAAGCGAAACGATGATATCGGTGCTGGAGCGTTTCTTTTTTTTATTGATTATGCAACTGTGGGAATATTTATGATTTTTCATCACTTGTGTCCTATTTACGAAATATTGATTTACGAGGTTTTTCTTTAAATCATATTATTCATACATCCCTTCTACATAGGTATTAGCGTGATTGACAGTCGTGCCTTTTGCACTGCCTTAGGCGGATTCTACGAGTGTAATTTTGTCCTGGGTTCTTCCTCTGATATTTAATGGAAACGTATCTGTCTGCCATGCGCGCATACGCAGGCTGTATAATTAAGATAGTTGGTTATACAGTTGTAACGTTGACTCGAGTTTGTCCTTCTGGTGATTGCGAGTAAACGACGATATTAAAGAAGAGCGGAAGAAATGGGATAGAGAAGGAGGAGCTTAAGACGCAGTAGAAAAGTAGGGAGAAAAGTCCCGATATGTCTCGTATACGTTAACGAGAAAAATATATTTAGTTCTTAAGGTCTAACCGCAAGGTGCGCGCTGATTTTAGCGAGCCGTATCGTCATTGGCGGACACGTGTTTTTTGCGCGGGAAATACGATTGCGGATATGACGATATGCCAAAGTATTTAAATGTCCGTAAAAGCATTACGGACATATATCATAGTGTAGCCACTCGGTAACGTGCAATAAATCGATGTTTATAGGCCTTCGCGATAGTCGATATAATTAATGTGATTCATCGCGCCGCTGATTGGATTTATTGTGATTGTTCGCGTTTTACACGTTAGTCGCTATAGATATTTTTAAGCGCGCGGGATGCGTCTAATGCTGCCCACGTATGGTTGACATTTCGTTGCCTGATAATAATATTAATGGAACGCGCATGAATGTACCTGCTGCAAAGTTAACGGTAATTTTTTCTTTCGATTTTGTCATATTCAATTCCAACCACTCGGAAACCAGTCAGACATATATTTCGCCAATGAACGTTACACGCGTACGAACGTATTAATTTAATGTACAAAAATTGAGTTTAAATTTGTAAATTCATAACGTCAAAATATGCATCTCTGTACTATGTTCGCGTGTTATAGATTTGAAAATTAAAAAAATTTATTTACATTTTCATCGATTCACTGCTATTTCGTATCTTGCACACGTGTTTCTCTCCGATATGTCCGATCATCGACGAAATTCAATGGAAAAACTTCTTCACAAGGAAATTGCATGGTGTCCGGTAGTGTCCAGTTCGTGGAAGACTTTCTGTATCTTAACCCTCGGCCAAACGAGTTTTCTCTTGCCAAAATCCCTCACTGGTTCGTCCAGTTCTTAATATCAGCAACAGCGTCCGAATACGTCGAAAGGCGTCATCAGTTGTTTGGCGTTTCAATGCGGGTAACTTGTAACGCTATGGGAATTAAAGACTGGCAATATATATGTATATATATATATATATATATATATATGCATTGACTGCACCGAGAAGAATTGCAACAGGACATCAAGCCGCACTTGATACTATACCTATATACATATGTACTATAGTGCATGGCTAACAGTATATTACACTACTCTATCGTTATACATATTAGGTACGCAACCAAGTTCCCGCTGTTTGTTAATAGATTGCTCCAACAGTAAGTGCTGGTCGTTTTTGACATATCCAAAACGTCATGATCCAAGCTTAGACATATGGTAAACAGACCGTTGGGGACACATTAGTGATTTTGTTTTGGCGTCATGCTTTTGGTTGTGTGAAAATGTCTGACTTTGTGCCAAATAATCGTAATTTGCGGGAAGTGTTGATTTTCTTCTTTCAATCGAAGAAACTGGCGGCTGAAGCGCATCGAGAGCTCCGAAAAGTTCACGGAGATGCTGCTCTAAGTGAAATAGCGTACCGTGATTGATTCCGTCGCTTCAAAGACGGTGATTTCGATGTTGACGACCGTCCGCGTAAAGGAATGCCAAAAACCTTCGAAAACGCTGAATTGGAGGCATTGCTCGATGAGGATCCGTGCCAAACACAAGAAGAGCTTGCTTCAGCAGTAGGAGTTACCGGCCAAGCCATTTTCAAGCGATTGCATACGTTGGGAATGATTAAAAAACAAGGAACTTGGGTTCCTTATGATTTGAGGCCAAGGAACGTTGAGCGTCGTTGAGCGGCCTCATGTTGCCAAACCCGTTAAAACCTACCTGGAAACGCTCAAATGGGAAGTCCTACCCCACCCGCCGTATTCCCCAGATATTGCGCCGTCCGATTATTACTTGATTCGGTCGATGGCACATGGTCTGGCTGATCAGCAGTTCCGCTCATATGAAGACATCAAAAAATGGCTTGATTCGTGGATAGGTTCAAAAGATGAACACTTTTACCGTAACGGTATTCGAGCTCTACCAGAAAGATGGGAAAAAGTTGTAGCTAACGATGGGCAATAGTTTGAATGATTCATTTATAACCATTTTTTCACACTAAAGTATCATTTTCATATAAAAAAATAGCGAGAACTTAGTTGCGCACCTAATATTATTAATATATTATATTAATTCGCTCAGTTGGTCATGTAATAATTAACGACGACTTTGATCGTCCGTGTGAATAATAATACAATATTTTTCTCCCAAATCATCGTCGACACTATACGATAGACAGGAGCAGCATCTTTGTTACTTCGACATGCAGATCGCAAACGGTAGTCATTTTCATTATTTTAATAGCCTCATAAACTTGTCTCCCGTACGCGCATTGAGCTATGGTTCGTCAACCGAAAGCTCCTTTCCATGTCCTTTTTTTCCCTCTCTATTAACCAAGAGGTCGCGGCCCCTGTAATTCTATAGATTCGAAAGTCAATAATTAATACTCGTATAGACACAAATTTATACGGAATAATAGACCTTGATTAATATAAATATATGATCTTCAATGGATCCTAATAAAATAAATTCTTGTTTGATGGTGATAGCGATAGCCTGTAATATACATCATACCCGTACCACTTAAGCCATTGGACCACACGAGTCCCACCTGCTTTCATATGCTTCAAAGTCCAAGCACTATATTTTACATATCTTTTTATTACCATAATCAAGATAATTACTCGATAAAGAATTAATAGAATACCAGTCTTCGGATTCTGTACCTGTAACATTCGTGATTCACTGTCTCTACTTATGAGTAATATATTTTTAAGAAGGGTAGCTCTCAGGACTTTTTGTTTTGAGCATTGGCAGTTATGAGGACACTCGGTGTTTGTCAGGGCGGGTCTGATAGCATCTTGATAACGATAAGTAAGGTATACTGTCTGGACCATGAAGCAGCACTCATATCGAATTTTCGAAAAAAAAAGTTCATGCTAGACATTCGTGGTCGCGTGGAGCTATGAAATGGTTTCGTTAGGTTAGTTTAAATTAGAACTTCGATCTTCTGTATAGTATATATATACACCTCATATATATTATATATATATATATATATTATATATATATTACCAAGTGATGGTACAGTCTGTACGAATGTACATGTTTACTAGTAACGTGAATACCGCCGTATGTAGAAAAGAAGCATATACGAAGAAGACAACGCCCACGTGTGTCCGTCCTTGAGATGCTCGTCGCTTTAAAACATCTTTAAACCGGTAAATGGCGGGCGCAGGACTCGAGCTCTGGAAGTGTGTTTGGATTGTCAACAAGAGCCGGCACGCTTTCTAGTCACTGAACGTCGTGATGTCCATGCAGGAATATATGTCTATCTAATAATGCCAGATGGAATTTAATGTTTTTCTACGTATGCATATATAACACGTGCTAACGGAATATGACGGACGAACGCTACGCGCCAGATGACTTTAACTACGCACTTGTATCTTTTGAAGATCCTAATTTAATTAACCGTCGATACGCTATGCCGGATCGTTCGGGTTATGTATTAAAATTATTGTCGAGTTTCAATCTTGTATTACAACAGCGATACTGCGATTGACACTCGTTTACCATAATGGACACTGCTAACGGTGTTGTCAATCATCGACTGTACAATTATACCGTGTGCCAAACGCGCGTTTGGCTCGAGGTATGTAATACGAGGACAGGCGATTAAAAATTTTACGAGGCTCAAAAAACCCACCAGTGGCTACCTTCCCTCGATAATTCGCAGATAAAATTTTGATAACCCTCGTCAATCGATGCTGGCGTAATCTGTGTTCGAGGGATTTCTGTATTCGGATATAGTAATGCTTTTCTTTTTTTTTCTTTTTTTTGAATAGATCGTCATTGGCGATTATTTTCTTTTTGTCGTCGACCATGTGTTCTCGGCGTTTGTATCGACGCGCACTAATCAGCCACTTGGTGCCTTACGGTACTGGCAATCTTCTGTGCATTTGCAAATAACGGAGGAACGCACGGTGCTTATATTGTCTTTTTGTCTTGTGACTTTTTTTTGTTCGTAGACACGTAGCATACTTTCGACGCACGGCGAAAGATTCGTATAGGTAAATCTTCGGGAATGGGGATGCCTCACTGGAACGGATAGACAGATACACGTACACGCTGCGTGTATACGTATCTGTTGATAGGAGTCGGTGTAAATACACTCGAGAGCAAAAAGAAGCAAAGATTTTTGCAGCTTTAACTGTACTCTATAATGTTCTCGGGTTTCGTTGAATTAACGACCGAGTACCGCATTTACGTAAGCGACAAAATCAGCCAAGGTGTCCATTTATTTACCTTTATCGTCGAATCGGACCGCTTCGGGTCCACTCCTTAATTTCGGAGCAGCATTACTCGCGGACGTAGCCGTACGGCTGAATGCCGAATCGCCATGTATATGAACGTCACGTGGTTATCGCGTTGATATCGTCGACAGACTCCTTACCACGACGCTACTGTAATTCTCGATATTTGTCCCGAGAACGATTACGTTGACGCACGTATATCTAAACATTGAAAAAAAAAAACCAACGATACAACATATCCAAAGTAACGTGGACGAACGTGGCATCGTGTATAGACGATAAATGGGTATTTGTAAGAACTGAAAAATCGTATTGACATTCAAGACCCATTCAATTGTCTTTCGTTAAAGCGGTTTAATTCGGTCTTAAAAGAAATGTTTAATCAACAATTTTCTAGATCCGTATACGGAACGACAATAATAATCAAAGCGCCATTACGTTACGCGACAACCTCTCGAATTTATAATCCGATTATCTCAGGAAATACCGGAGCTCATCCACTCCGACTTCGTTCCAGACTTTACAGACCCGATCTTCCTTTGCGCCTGGCAGTAACTTTGTCCGATTTAGGGTGGGACACCGTGAACGTATAACTGGCTTAAGGAGCCACGAAATCCGCAAGTTAGTAACGACGCCGTTTCGACGACGATTCCCTTTAAAATCTTTACAGATATTTATTAAACGACCAAAGAGGGACGAGCGTAACGCATAAATCACGCGGCTGGACTCGAATAACTTTAAACCAGCCGCGGCAATGTAGCTTGACACTCGAGTATCCTGCGGCGTGTCTCGGCCACATGGCCGCGTGGCTTTTTACCGCGTATACGAGTTTTCCATAAGGTCCTTATATGCCGGTAGTATGACGAGACATAAGGCTACGCCTTGTCATCGTTACGCGTAACAGCGCGAAATTATTGGTAATTATTGTGAGCGGGCAGGAAGCGCCTGCCTCTCCAATGCGCCCCCCTCGTACTTCGCGTACCGTAAGAATCTCATTTTGGAGGCTGACAGTTAATTTTGTTTTGGTAATACGTATATCAACTAGGTTTCACGTAATTGCATCCTTACGTTATACGTCACGCGTACAGATACCTTTGATCGCGCAGAGACGCCCATATCGTACCAAAGATTATAGAAGTACGTAAAGCATTTTTTTTCTTTATCAGACATTATAATCACATTTACATACAGTCCGACTTGTAAAATTGTAATGTCGACTACATGTTTCCTAATACGCGACATCTTCCTACGTGATCCCTATTAGGAATGAATCCAGCATCTCCAAACACTGGTACGGGCGATACTCATGTACATTAAGATGTTCTCTAGAAAGACACTCGTATTACATCGCACGGGATGGTTCTTAAGACATAGGTGTATGACACGTGTCAGCATTGGTAAACCTTATGTCCCGCACGTAACGTCCCTGCGGCGTCGGCCGGCAATTAAATGGAACTGTCAATCGCGCGATCGTTCTCTCCCACGTCGTGACGACACGTTCGCCTCGGGACGATACATATTTAAATGGCGGATGGCACCGCTCGCGCGATACTTTATCGGATGCTAGCGTGACGGAAAGAGCACGCCCAACGCGGGGGACCACACGCGACTCAATCTACGTGATACGAATAACGCGACACATTACGCCAGCATGCATATCGATGACTCAGTGCTACTTTGTATATATATATATGTATATATATATGTGTATATATGCCTGTGTAGGCACCTCGTGAAAAAAAGCGTACAGATTGTTTACGTCTTGTTGACTTTGCTTTTATTAACTTTTTTTTTATGTTACCTTTTACGAAAAAATTGAACTGGGTCTGTGGAACAAATGCATGTCGTCGATATTCTTTATACGTGTGCATGTAGAGTCGGTCAAGTGGGCAGGCTGAAGCTATCGCTCACTGTCGCCTGGACACGGTAGCTGGCAGTTCTGGCAGTAAGTAATTAACTGTAGGTATTTACACGCGTTTCCCCCGTATATGAATAACGTGCTCGAACGACGTCCGACAACGGCGTTCGTGGGCGTTTGTCGATAGGTCCCAGGCACGTGTGAGCAAAGCGTTCCGAGTTACTTGTATACCCTGTATACATCGATATTGATCATATACTGTATACGCGTGTACATGTATATGTATACACAAAGCACGACCCGAGTCACTCGTGTGTACCGACTCATTAGATCGTTCCAATAGCGTTAAACTGTTGATGTTTATTTCGGGGTCCGAACGAGATTTTGGGGCCGTTCGATTCCGATTGTCCGCCATAGTTGATTTTTATAATCGATCAAGAAATTGTGTCATCGCACTCGATCACTATTCTATTGAATTTGCAAGGGTACGCGTGTGTAAGTAGGTTCTTTGTTTTTTGAGAATCAATTAGTACTAAATAAAGGGAATGGTCGAAACAAAAGTAATCTCGGAGAACTTGTGCCGTTCTTAAAATTGTTGGGTACCTAGAAATCAGCTCGGGGATGCATGTTAACGCACGTCCAGAGAAACGTCGAGTCTCGAGAGCTCGAGAATACAATTAGTGGGACGATGCTAGTGTAAACGGAGAATATGGTGTTAACCAGCCAAGCAGGTGCGCACGATTCTCTTTTGTACTCGAATTTCCGAGACACATTATATATGTATACGTATGTTCACATCGTCGCGCTCATAAAACTTACCCAGTGCTAAGGGAGTCCGAGTGGTGACTGTCACGTAGGGACTGATAACTTTAGTTTTTCAGATCATGGACGTCATATTGAAGAATGAAAGTTTTTCGATTGACAATGACGCGTGCGTTACTGCACACGTCATATATCATTTGTACGTGTGTTGCGGTAGTCGAATTCGCATAGCTCCTGGAACATTTGCCGAAGTTAACAGATATCTCGTGTATACGCATAAAGTCATACGAGCAACACTGTAATGGGTTATTTCCTTGTTTGTCAATGCGGTAATCTCGACTGTGGGGAGACGCTTGAACATTGTCATTGTCTAACGAGCGATATATTTCATAACCCAGAGTTACGTTAGCCACCTACCTCCTATCAACCTAACTGCCTGTCCACCCAGCCAGTTGGTATGTCTCGTACCTACGTGGCTACGTGGTTACGTATACCTACGAGGATATCCACTTTGCTGCTTTGGTCGCTTTGCGGTCTGCGGAATAATGAGCTCGAGTTGCGAGGGTAATGAGCCTGTGCCTATAGCTTCATTGTACAAATAATTCCAAGAGCCAGGTATACCTATAGATATGTACACGTCGTGAATATCTTGTGAGACGTTTTAGATTGTTTTCATAGGGCGACTGTATAGGACTATTGGTTTGATATATATACATATACGGTATATGTACTTTATCCTTTCTCGTTTGATCTCAGAGATGGCGCTCTTTGAGCTTTCCGAAGAAATACTCTATTGCCCGTTTGATGATAGCGCCATTCGCGGATTCTCTTTCGTAACTTCGACGCTCTCTTAAATTGGAAATACCCATTTCGATAGCTTTATCTTCCCGTAAAGGGGAAATATGGCGTCGCTCGAGCTATATAAATGTAAATTCGTTCGGACGTTTTTGCCCGCGGGGTTGAGACATTCTTACCTCATCAAACTCCAGGATAGTTTCTATACTCGTTTACTCGTAGGGTGTCTCTCTGGATGTTCTTCGGATACCTTTTTCTTCCGCGTGACGATACTGTACGTCAGTTTGTCCTGGAAGTACCGTACGTATAGTGGCTATAAATTTTAATCGAGAAATCATTCTAGTGGAAATGTATTTTTTTTTTGTGTCGAGCTACAATTTCTCTCTTGTGCATCGTATTTGTTTCTCACTCGTGCGAATAAAATAACATGAAATTTGGTCTTTCCCAAAGCAATGAGGCGTGACATCGGTTCCAGAAGTTTAGGCAGGCAGGGAGAAAAAAAGACACTGTCCCAACGAAATTCTCTGGTTGGGTTTCTCGATTTAAGATTAATTCAATTTCGCCATTTTCACGGCTGCCCGACCGGGAAGGCGTCCCCGTGTACGTTTTTCAAGGAATTGATAAGCGTTTTTCACGAAGAGGTCTACGAGCGCTCCGACGGCTTCGGTATCTCTTGATTTATTTTCGGACATGCGCAGTGACTATGTAGTCTGATCTCACAGTGCGGTTAAGCAGCACGGCTCTGTAAAAGAAGCAGCGAGACTTTATAGAGCGGTCCGAGACTTTGCGGCGCCAGTCGACCACGCCCGCTCGTCAAACGACCAGGCCTTTGTCTCCAACTGCCTATTAGTTACTCAAATTGACCATAAAAACGTGGTTTCGCTCGGGTCTGATGGAGATCTGGGTAAAGCGATCGTAAATAGTCTCACGTCCAATTCGGCATATACGCACTATACCTACCATTAAGGCCTTGGGTTTTACCGCAAAATTCTACATCCTCGTTGAAATAACGATCACCGAGTAAGTCTTAAAGGAAATGCCGCAAGTGAACTCAATGCTGTCTACACTGGTGAAAATAATTGTTCGATGATTAACGAGTCGAACATACGTAGATGGGTTTAGTGCCAAATACCTGCTATAAAAAAAAATAATATTTCCATATCCTACTTTATATACTGTACATCGACTTTTTCATACAAGCAGCTTTTGCGGCCCTCAACCGCGGAACTTAAAGTTCCTTAGTAGATACGTTGAAAAAAAAAGATACAGCTTAAACGGAACGTGTTTTTGCGGTATCCGTTATTACCTCGACGTAAATAACTAGCATTATATGTCAGTACGTTTTCTCTGAGGTTGCGCTTGAGATGCTAAAGAATGACACGATACGAGCCTTATTAAACCTTCCTCAATCCCGCAAGGCGGTTAACTCCAGCCGACCCGCGGAATTCCCTATACACAAGGCGGGTATACCGATGTGACGTTTCTGCGTGTGATAATACATATACAAGACGAGTGCGCTCCGTGCGTAGAGATTTCAACACGCACGAATGTGCGCTTGATATATTCGAATGGACAGTATCATAAAGCACTGGGAATCAATAGGTGGGCGTTTTGAATTTCTCCATCGGCAGAGACCGCTACCACGGGTAAATGAGTAACCATAAGAAATTTACCCACCGGCAACACCATCCTAATCTTCTTCGTTCTCGATCGAAACGTTCACGTAGTCTCTCACGCTTATGCGGGGCCCACACGTAACCCCATTGGCTCTCGCACGATATATTAAACTCCTCACTAAAAATCCTCTCTCCTTCCCTTTTGCCGGTTCCGAGTAATTGCGGCAATTTGCTTTCTACGGATGATCTCATTTTTCAACGACGCGTAACGATCCTCGCCCTTATTCTTGTCATCGGTCCAGTGGCAGCCTCCGGTCTACAGTCGCTTCGTACTGACTCTCCTACTTGCTACGATCCAGTCTCAAACCCCTTTTCAGCACAATGTCCGATTCTCTACGATACCCGGTACTTGATCGTAACTATGCAGGATCGCAGTCTCTGGCCATTCTTGATCTCGCTGAGTAAACTACCAGCCCGTGTTATGTCTTCTGGAATCGATAGCACTACGAAAGAAGTAAAGTTCCGGTCCGTCCTAACGGTCTTGGTGCATTCAGCACGGTGGCGGCTCTATCTTCTATCGGGCGCCGCTAACAAAGTTGTCAGCCCTATATAAAGTGGCGCAGCAAGTAGTACGACGCTCTCAACCCAGGCAAGGCAACCTGATGCAGATGCGGCCAACGGTGTGACTGCGAGTAGGAGATATTTCTTGGTGACACAACGAAGAGTCCTTCGTACGGGCAGCTCGTTAGTGGCCGCAAGGCAGACGTGTCATAGCACACACGGAGTACGTGCTCACCCACCGGGCATCCGATGTCATAAACTTGCCTTGGTTCTTGCTGTCTTCTTCAAAAGCATTCCATATGTTTTCACCAGCCGATCCCACCCTGTCCGGCCCCTTGGAATAGCCATAATAATTGTCATATACGAAACGCATGTGCTACTCATATGCCAGACCCGGGTGTACTATACATATGTATACGAGAAGGAATAAACTTTAGTACCTGAATCTGGTCATACTTCTGCATACGTGTATCGTGCTGGGGTACTATACCCTACTGTTCAAATTGCGTTTCTACGAACGTAGTATAGGCGTGTCTCTCTTAGCTACGGTTCCTTATTACCAACTTTGCGGAACTTATTAACTTTATCGGTATGGCGAACCAGGGCTCTAACCTCGTGTGTCTGACGTCGGAAAGATAATACCGAAATTTAACGTTACTTTTATGGCCACGCTTGTTACAACGGTCTTGGGTTGGTTAATACTTTAAAGTCTCGTGAGCTTTGGACTTAGGTAGGGTCGACGGAAGATCCTGGATAAGGGTCTTCCTTCCGAGCTTTATACGGCATCGATGGGAATTTTAACTGTTTCTAGACTGGAATGAGGTACCTATATGGTACCTGTGTCTACGCTACTCCTGTCCGGTAAGTGTCGAGCCGGATAAAGTGTTTCTTGGATTGCGACTATCATAAAACTCTCGTTACCGACGGAGTTTTATGTTTCCCGTAATATGGAAGCGAGACTTTCAAATACCTTGGCACGAACGCCTACACCTCCCCTGCAGCGTTCGCGCGACATTCGCCTTCCTCTCGCTCGTTAGTCGAGGCTTATCAACCGCAAGTCTGTCGTTAGCAGGTCTTGTCCACTCACTTCGGTCTGATTCGGTGGAGACTGTGTTATGTATGAGTTTGCGCTATATGCTATATTAGAAAGTCAAAGTATTGATAAATTTTGAATTTTGAATTTTGCATAATATTAATATTAACTCAATTATTTTTAAGGGTTCGAAGTTTGGCTCTCAAGTATGATATGGAACAGGTTAACTGCATCGTTCTTGCGCATCACGGGCACGCTTATGCTAATGATCTCTGGCTCTCTCGGTGGCGTGTTGGTACATTTAAAAAATGTCCAATTACTGCTTGACGATTCCCACGAGACCTCAAGACCCAAGTGCCAAGAGCTTATGACGTGTACCTTTTGGTGAAAACGCACACGTGGGACTCGTGTCGCTTATTCATTTCCTGAGATAACGAGACGCTATTGGCTTTGGAGTTGCAGCTGGATTTCGATGGATCTAATCTCTAGTAGCGTGCTATTAGTACATGTTATATAATTTAACGGCGGATAAGGTGCAGCTTGATTATGTAATCTCCGGTACAAATTGGATGATGAATTTAAATGGATGGAGGTCGAGTATCGGAAAATTTTTAATGTCATCATTCGATACACGTAAAAACATGGATCTTATGGCTGTCTCTTGAAATAACGAGACGATACCGCGTACCAGAAACGTAATAGCGAATGTGTCTAGATTGGACATAGTTATTAATTGTTTTCTCAGTACGTTATCGAGGGACGTATTTCAGGCTGCTGGTCGGTCTGAACGTTAAGTGTTCGAGATAGGTCCAAATAGGAGTGTATTAAGCGTTTCCATTGGTATCGCCGCGTTACGGTTGTCGAAGTGCCTTGTAACGGATACGTAATTACTCGAAATGAGTATTTCTGTATCGATACGCGATCTGACCGATCCGGTCGTCCAACAGTCGATACTCGGATACCTTCAGGAATGGTCCCGAGGTTTCACAGTGAACGTGGCGCTGTCAGGTAAGGCGGCTGCTGATTTAAGTAAATTGCATGCAAATGCACGAACCTACTGGCTGGCGAACGGGAATAAGGTCGTCTATTAACGAGCTTCCCTATTGAGATAAATAACAATAATTGGGTTGCGCGTAGATTATACGAGTGGCTGAGTGGCAGAGTGCGTTCGGCTTCGGTGCCGCAACGAATCGTGGCGCATTCGAGAATTATATCTTGGATTGAAACGGGCTCTAAGTTTGATCGGATTGATCATTAAATTATAGGCGAGAGGAAATTAAGAGCCGAGGCGATATCGACAAACTTAACTGATCGTTAATGAAGTCTCGTTTCATAAACGCGCAACAGGCACGCCTGTGGCGTCTAGGATTTTTCGAATTATCGAGCTGCTAGATTTTTTTGAATTAAACGAACAAAAAATCGAAGACCACCCGTTGTCGCGAGTACTACTACCTATTTCTTGCTCCCCTGATGCTAAATAATCTCCATGCGATATCTACCCACTTCCCATTGGCTGGTTCAAGAGTTGAATCGCGACATGGAATTCCGGAATTCAAACAGGGTATAAATATAGCCACTGGGAATTCTCACGTAAAATTCCCTCTTAATGGGCAAATCGGAATTGCCGTGAATTTAAATTCCTAATTGGTTGTGGCAATATACCTAACCATACGTTAATTCTATCCCATGGTCAACCCCTCAGCAAGCACAGATATATAAGGTACACACGTGCCTTGTCCCCGAGCTACGATAAGGGGGTAGGGGGTAGGGCAGGGGGGGGTCATCGTGTACTCTGTAACGTAAAGTTGCACCACATTAGTCCCCCATATATTTACGGCTATGTAGAGCCAGCATTAGCAGGGGCCAACATAACCTCAACACGCTACGTATATGGGAAGTAATTCGCACCGCACTACCGTGGGGAGCGAGTTTCGTTGCACGCGCGACTCCTCGGCTCCATTGTCCCGAAATTAGTGCGATAAATTCCCACACCGTGGCCGTACATGCGCGGCAGTTCGTTCCTCAGGAAAGTAAAGGAGGAAGAAAAAGAAGGGTGAAGAAGCACGAGAAAAAAAAATAAGAAGAAAAAGGAAAGAACGAAAAGAAGAAGCCCCCGACGCCGTACGGTTCATGAATTTTAAGTGGGAGTAAATACGGATTGTCGCTCCGTGCACGGCGGGTGCGACTATCGCGCAATGGGAATGCATCGGGCAACGAGGATTCGGCCGATACGTCGCTTCGACTCCTCGTGCGAAATTCTGCTACAGTTGGCAATCTGTATTCCGCAAGAGGCATCGATACGAAATTTCGAGTCGCACTTTTGAGAATTTATTTGCACGGTTCGTGTAAATCGGACAAAAAACATTATTTTCATCCTTCAACCGATACACTCGCTCGCATCCGGCACTGCAGGTGGGTGTATGCAATGTGGAAGAGATCGATTCGATGAAAATTGTCAAGCTAAATAATTTATACGGTCGACTCTCGAGATTCGAATTGACGCTAGTAACCATTGAAGTATGGAAAATTATACGTAAACCGTGTTAGTAGGGAAGGCTACAGGCGTGTCCTTGAGGATCCGCTGATCGAGGAAGGCTAGTGCACCTTTACTGCTTCTCGTCTGGTCTCGTAGAAAAAACCAGGGGAAAAGAAGAGAAATTATGATTATTCCTCCACTCATCTCAGCACGTCCTATAATCGCATTCCAGATGTCCGCGAGTAGGTAAGCCATATCTTGCGGCGCGAGCAATCATTATTTTTAATTAGAGGAAAATACCGCGCGCGGCGCGAGCTCGGACGAAGTTGGGTTCGGTTGATTTCTGTGGATATTTTCGAGGGCGTGAGGAGAATAATCTTATTGAGGAATTTTCGATTGCCGATTAACCGATGGCAATTAACGTGTAACGATAACCTTTCTGTGACTGTAATCGCAGGTATGCTGTCTTTTTTACGTGTCAATATGCACGCGTGTATTTTATTGACTACACTGCAATATTTGTTTACACAGATTTGGATTTCTTATAATTTTTCTTTTCTTCTCATTAGTTTCGCTTAAAAATAACTCGTTGCACTTTTTTTTTATTTTTACACTTTGAAAATTTCTCTTCACGATCTCAAATCTTCGTCGACGTTGCCTCATTCGATTTCGACGCCTCTAGCCATGGAGCTCCTTCATTTTTTCTACGAAGACACGAAAATTACGTCAGAGAAAAATGAGTTAGCCATCGACGGATTCGAAAAGTTCCCACGCTATTGTACCGCTCTCCCACTATCCCTTCCCCCCCCCCCCCCCTCTTTCTGTGTACCCATTTTACTTCATTATTTCGCCAACGTTTTCTATTGTTTATTGACCGCTCTCTGTTTCACTATGGAGTACGATCGATTCCCGAATGTCAATTTCTCAATCGTGCTCGAGACAGCGCTGACAAAGAATCACGAAACGATCACTTGTCGTGTACAGCATCCACTGAGCAAATGTACCAGAGAGAAAAATTCTTAGCGTTGTTGCATTCGGTACAATTTATAACACTGCACAAAGAACAGGCACCCTCTTCGCACATCCAAATTTCGAAAAATCATGTACGACTTATATGAAAAAAGAAACAAGAGCCACTCCATTCACTCACAAAGTGAGTCGCAATTTAAAAAAAAGACTAAATAAAATTTTCCTTTGTTTTACTGTAAAGATATTTAATGTCTCTTCGATATTGCAATATGTCTGTCTGGCTCCTGCTTTGATCCAGACTCGCAATCGGTTCGGTTCTAATTTAATTTAATAATGATTGACTATGCATAATTTATAGTAACTCTACGAAAACATAAAATAAAATTAATACACATAAGTAGATTACAGTATATTATTATTGCTACTCGAATCAAGGTGCGGCATCGACACGCTTCGAAATTATCTATGCATAATATGACTTCCAGTCATTCGCATCAGACATCGGTATGGTTTTTGTAGTGACTTTTTGCGAATTTCATTAACATTCTTCCAGTGCCAATCGAGCGAATATTTTCGTTTTTCCGTGTCTACAGAAACAATGCCTTGACTGATCCATGAGTGGCTGACTCCACGTTTACGTAATTCTCAATCAGAAATTTGGATGATAATTTTTCTATACCCTTACCAACCGTACCATATCCCACCATCCTGGTATAGCATCCGTGACATTGTTAAGAGCAACAAGATTTCCTGAAACCGATTAAATACCTACTGCTACATATTTCATGTTAACAAGCGAAAGTACGAAGTAAAGAATAAACGAAGCTAAATAGGATCCACGTAGGATTCATGTCAGAATCAGGTATAGTGACGTGGCAACGAAGACGTCATTCCAGTCATTATCATTACACCCGATGAGTCTGGCTTCTGTGCCGTCATATTAATTATTACGTATATGTAGACTACGCTTATGCATGCATATACGTATGCGCCCATCAAGCAATTAGCCTACTTGCGACATTTCCACATAATTATTTTTATCCTTAATAGCATACACGTACATGTATAATATTTACTGGTACATCTGATATCATGATAATTGGAATATTGAATCAAAATCTTAATGGTGGATCAGCTAGGTATTATATACGTATATATGTCTAATTTACGCTTTGCTATTCTGGTATAAAATGTATTATGGTATGTATACATATATTTTTTACTACGACTGTTTCGCTGGGTGTGAAAAAAGGGGAATGATAAAAATTCTTCATACTAATCGACTTTACTTTTTTTCGGGTAGACCGTAGTGAAGGATATTAGTAATATCTAATCAGAGTACGTACCTATACCTAATACCGGTGGACGATGAAAAAGGTAAAAGTGCGCTATGGCGTGTCGAATGAGCTGTGTGCTGACTTGTTCAAGATCATCCGCGTGATTTATGTGGGAAAGAAGGCTTAACTTAAACGGGAGCCTGTTTTTAGGTGCGCGACACAATAGTTATCCTAGTGGTCGTGGGCGTACGCCACGACCTCGATCGTAGCTGACGTTTTTTGCCGATCTTTCGTTCCCATGCTGCGATGTCCAATGATAGAAAAATCTTCTTACAACGAGCTATAAATTACTTTGAAGTTCCCACAGCATCCAGCATGGGGGTCACTCGTGAAATTATACTCTCGGAAGAAAATTCTTTTTCATATATATTATTTTTATTCGAATAACACTATGTAATTATCGTTATTACGTCAAAGCTATATGGTAATGTTATATGGAGTCGAAAGAATGTTTGGTGTGCTTTGATCGAAGAATAATTACTCGAGTATTACGGGTGTACGAATTTTCATAACGGGTAATAAGATTTCGGTAGGGCTAGTTTTCTGCGGAACCGTGTTTAAAGAAATCGAGCAATGGATTCGAAAATAAAGAGCATCGCGTAAGGAGGGAGTAAAAAAAGAAAACGATCCAGGAATAATCTGATCGACCGGACATTTGTACGGAATGTCGAGCAAGTGAGAGTTGTACAGGATGTAGCTGGTTGTTGGGGGGTTGAGGTGCTCCCGCAACTTGGTTCATTAACGCTCGAACGATCCGAAGATAACGACGTACAAGCGGGTGGAGTCCCCGAACATTCGTGGAGTCCACTGATCATGGACCGAGATGAGGATTTTCAGAAATGTAAGATAGACCCTGTGGATCGTGAGAGGTTTCCTTGCCTTAAATATTAAGGGCACGTACTGGGAAGATGGTACGGCAAAAAAAAATGTAAAAACTAATTCATTATGCGATCGGTAAAATAAATATCAAAGGAGTCATAGGTCAGAGGGTCAGTTCTGTATAATTAGGAGATAATAGACTGTACAGCACATAGGATTATACCTGCTCCGAGGGACTCCGAGTGCCCTATTCATTGCTTATAAAAAAAAAAGAATATGTTTTGAACCGAAGCCAAGGTATATCTATAGACAAGCTACAGTTTACTACCAGCTTCTTATCTATGCGGTATAGCTACTAGATACGATGTGAATCGTCCTGTCGTAATTTAGTCGTATCCTATGCATCCTCGTGTACCACGGAAGTGAGAGTAACGCCTACGCGAGGCAGAAGATTTATCTTGTTTTTCCTAGACGACGTTAGAACAAGTTGGCATCATCCATAGGAAGGAATGTGACTATTCGGCGAACCACGAGATCAACGAAAGAGTTTTATAGTGATGAGTTTAATTTCGTTGCATGCATTATGCATGTATATATCGTATATACGTTCTTTGATAATGTAAAAAAAAAAGATTCCGAGACGAACCACTGCGCGGAACAAGAACGTGTGGTCGAGTCTCGGTTGCGAATAAGAGGGGGGAAATGTCTAGCGGAAGGTAAAATTGCACAGTGTACCGGCGCGTACGTTAGTGCGCACCGAAGTGCAGCCCGAGAGCAGCGGCAGCGAGAGCGTTCGAATTCAATCGAATTTTTAAGTGCTCGCGGCGAGTTTCCGAGAGTCCCCGGTATGCCCGGGTTTTCAAGAGAGTCTCAAGACGTGCCTGCTGCCTGCCTGCCTATCTTGGTTCTATCGGAATCCGCGAACCTTATTCCTTTCACGATACCTTAAATGGCCGGCTTGTATTTCTTCTTTACGTGACATCGGAATTTTTAAGTTTTATCGAATTAGCTAGGCATTACCTCTAATGAAAGCTGTGTCTTTGCGCGCACGCCGCCTTGTATATCGGGGAGACTCGCTTAAGGTTCTTTCGTTATCTCCTTTACACTCTCGTCGCACCCTGTTCTCTTGACTCTCTCGTAGACGGTGCTCTCTTCCCCGCCTGTTTATCCAAGAAAACGGCGCACCACGTGTCCGCACAAATTGCACCTTCGACTTTTTCATCTACATTAAAGATCCGTCGCAGTCGCGTTCCAAACAGCGCCTAAACATGCCGCCTGATACTCATAAGAAATAGGTACGCGCGATGATATTCTCTGAGTATTTCTTGCGGGGGCGGCTTTAGGGTTGGCGCTCTTAAGCCCTAAGTTTCATACGATATCGTATGTGTATACCTACCTGTTCGCGACTTCAGCGACACCTTCCTTTTCTCTTGTACCACAACGTTGTGTATACTTGCGTCATTCGCTCTCCCGCGAAACGCGTCATTCGTTTCAGGAGCTTCGGTGCTTTTTGTCCTGATTGATTTATGGCCTAATGGGATCATTTATTTCCCAAGTGCCGCTGCCATACGCCGTTCCCTTTAGGTTCGTCCTTAGCAGGGAATTCGCTTACTCGCGCGCGCGCGCCACTACCGGACCCCAAGATGGCGTTACAAATTGCTGAGGAATCCGCTAATACAAATGGGATACCAAAGAGCGTCATCCAGAGGACGTGAAAGAGGATGCGAGGACTTTGGCTCCAGACTGTACGCAGTTCTCGTATCGTTGAGAAGTATCGATGATCGAGACGAAGATTCTTAATAATTTTTTTAACCTGTTTGACATGCACCAGAAACTCTTAATACAATCATCCGAATAAGAAAGATCCGTTTGATTCTGCATTTATCCCAATTTAAATCCTTTCGTAAATTATTGCCAAATTTATGGAAGGAACGGATCATACCCGGTTCGTTAGGCCACCATCAATTTATGACGGACAACCTGCTCGCGTGTGGCAACGTAACGTTACTTCTCCGATCATTGGCCCAGAGAAACGCTACACGGAAACAGGTAGTTCGGGTTTCCAATTGGCTGCGTGTATATTTTCTTTAATCGTCCGAAACCATTTGCAACGTCCGAATCGTTGGCTTGGATTGGATATTGGAATGACGAGGCTGTACGATGTTTTTTTAAATGTATACAGAACAAGCCCCCTGACGTGCACGAGTCACTAGAATTTTATTCGCTATCAAAATATAGCTGTACTTGGATATTATAACGGGGGATACTAGGCCATTGTATATTAAGACACGGGGGGTGTTCAATTGGCTGATTTACAAAGGCGAGAGTCCATTACTCCACGAATACCAGCAGTCGTACCAAGAGCAATCGGTACGAGCGTGGATTATTTAGTAGTTTCTTGCAAACAGAGGTAAAGACGTTTTTCTTCGGGTTGTAACGAGCGTGAATGGACACGAGCGAATTGCTCATAGAATTGAAATTACTATTAAGAAAAAAGAAGAAGTATATAAATATATATATAATCACAGAAATAATCCTCACCATATACCTATTAAAGCTTTAATTATCTTGGCGCAATGGTTATGCTGTTACTCCCATGTAGCGACCTGTTACTCGCTGCTACCAGTAAAGTTAACTCACCCGGCAATATACTCTGTCATGGCATTCGCTGTTCAGTATATTCGCTATACTCCTTGTTCACTGGTGTCCACCATTCGATAGTCCTGCCCTATACCTAATCTATATACACGTATAACAGTTTACCGCTGATGCGTGCATATATGCACTGGCGCGTCCAATGCCTGTATAGCCCGTACTAACAATTACACAATCCATCGCAATTAACAGCATTAGCGGCCAGTTTAGATCTAATCGCGGCAACCTCACTCCCACCTCGGTAATTACATGGCTGATGTTTAATATTTCACCTCTAATGGTAGCAGTCACCATCTTACTGCCATCTATATATCAGCCTAGACACGAAGGTTTTTTTTTTAGTTATTTCTGCATTTAACCCGCGTGTACGCGGAATTACCGATAATGTCTGTAATGGCGTCACGAGGGCTCATCGCGCGCTTTCAAATTTTACCATCTAAAGTTCGTCCTTATTTCAAAACACCGATAAAGATACATCATTCCGGGATCCAAGATGAGGTTCGGCGTTAAGCCCGACTTTCTTACGATATTATCATGTAAATCTCGTATGACCCTGACACCGTTGACGAAAGCACGCCTCGGTCGAGTTCCTTTTGACTCGGATCGAAACTTGGTAGTTTACATATAATGACACGTTGTCGTGTTCACTGAGAATTTACGGTTTCCTTGGGTCCTCGGTATAAGGTGCATATACATGTATATACATGTATAGTTATTGTCAACGTAGAGTTATACGCCGTGCGGACAATCGTTTTTTGCCACCTTGGGATTTATGCCGTCGCGTCATTAATGGATGACTTTTTGTACTTTGCTCTCGTTTTAGATGTCGTACGTACATGACCAGTCGATGCTGTAACTTCACCCAGTTTATCGCGGCACGCTCTTATCTCGATGTCTTTGATTAAGCGACGTTTTATCCTCAATTCGTGTCCGGTCGTAACAGTCGCTTTTAAATCACTTTGAAGTCCCCATCGATGAAAACCTGTTCTTATCGAGCATCGGGAGTGATTAACACAATCGTGGCATTCCCCAATGCTAACCGAAGCTTTTAAAGTGCAGTGTGTCTCGTCGTTAGGGAAGATGACGTTTTATGCGGTATAAGTGAATGGGAAGGCTGGGTGTGTATACGGCCAAACGTAGAAGCAGGCGCGTGCACTGGCTGCAGGGATCCATGGGTATAAGGTAGAATCGAATAATGCAGGGCCCAATGCTACTAAAGGCAAACTCGATATGGGTATCGTATCGAATGGTATCGAATGGTATCGCGTGGTAACGCATGCTTTCCAATGCTGAAGGCATAGTGTTATAGTTAACGAGTATCGACATGGCTAGCGGAGCTGTCATGTCGAGGATGTCCATTGCGCGCTTCAACTCCATGCATCTTTCGATTCCCTCTCGGAGAATAAGGTACAGGATGGGCATTGAATGCTCGCCACCTAGTCCTTGATGCTTCTCGCACGACACATGGGGGATTTATATATTTATATATGGGAATATACCTGATGGTGTACGCTACGTGTGTAACAACGTGTGCCAACGTAAAACCCTGCGTGGTACGGCGTTCGTTTGTTACGTGCCAAAGAGATGTTTCTTCGGTTGGTACCGCAGTTCCTATTTCTTGAGGTTTACCGGACTTCTGGACTGCGTTCTACGACACCTTTGTCGGACGGACCTACCGACTCGAGCTAACGAGGTGTCCGTGTCCAGGAAAATAGAGATAGGCTGGCACAGTGGATGCATCCTTGATACGACTCTTATGGGTATTTAGTGTTGATGATTCTGTTGACTTTGTTGATGAATCTTTGGATATATTTTTTTGCGACTCGTGCTGATTTTTGTTTGTATTTTGGTTTTTCAGGTGAGTGCCCCGATGTTTAACGTCGTACGGTTCTTTGTATCAGCGAGAAAGGATCTTCGTCTGGTGAGTGTGAGGAATTGCGTGATGCGATGTAATTTTTTATAATTAATAATAGTCTCAATTTTTCTATGCATATATCGCGGAAGTTTTTAATGTGGCTGATTTTGAATTTCCCGGGCTACATTGAAAATGTGTATGTCGATGCATTGAAATTCATGACGCGCATTCGGGCACGTTAAACTGACGGTAGCCCGGAAGACTTATTACTGTTGTAAGGATAAACGAAAGAGCTTACAAGTTGGATGGGAGGAACGGTGGAACAGAACTGCAACGCGTTGCACCGGTGCATCGCGCTGCAACGAACAATAGAGTGCGCGCGACGCTGAATATATCATCGGAGCGCATGCGCGGGCGCAGTGCATCCCGTTGTAACTTATACGCATGAATATAATATGGGCATTAATAAATCCAAACAGGTATTAATGCGGCTAATGTATGCGTGCCGAGCATTTGTTATGCGTCCACTTTGTAAAAGTCCCGACGCTACAATGGGTCCCGTGCTGTTCCCTGTCTATACTCGTGGAAAGGAACTTGCATATAGCAAGAATGGTGGCTTGACGCGATCAGCAGATTGCAAAGTTTAGTAAATAAATAGGATTATCATGAAAATAGTTCAATATAATATCCAAATACGTAAAGTACACGGGTATATGGACGACGACGATAACTCGTATATCGTCTTGAATAAAATTTTCCTTTAAACGCGGGATTATCAAACTTTAATCCATCCGGAAGTGTTCCCGACTGTCTATACTCCCATAGGATCCGGTTGGCTTAACGAGAGCAAAATTTAATAGGATCTCAACGCTGTAATCCTAAAGTTTCTAATTCGTCCTCCTCGAATTATACTCTACAAGTGATCCAGTCTCCTGTATAATAATTGAAAAAAAATCTTAAGCGTTTCAACTTCGATCGCTTCGGGACACATACATTTTTTTTACTCAAGTTCCACACACCGTGATCTTTTTTTACGGCATCCTCGCGAGGGCAGGAGAGCAGAGGAATCGTGTAAAGAGGACATGAAAAATGAGAGTCATAATTCGTACGGGCGTGCCTCTCGTATGGCTCCAATGCCTCCATTCGATATTAATCCCCATTAGTCTGAGCCGCACGGGAATACGCGTCCGTACGCATGCGCACGTTTCCTCACAATGAAAGATACGCTTACGGCAGAAGTCCTGTGCGCGTCGTGATATATCAGGACTGGCTCAGTATTACCATTACAATGGTTTACAATGGTGTATCGGAGAGATCTCACGACATACCGCTACGGGCTGTAGTGTCGTGCGTTGGCCTAAGTCTAGGGTGGCGAGACTCCCCTTTTGCTCTGACCGATCTAAGGACTGCTGCTGCAGCCCTGTAACGTTGTAGCCCTGTTGTAGCGACACCTAGCGGGGCCACCTAACATGCATTATGCATCTAATGTTAGTTACATGAGGTATACGGAGGCGCTAGACCTATCTTCCCAGGCCCAACTTATAGGCTGGACGTGTCTACCTGTCGCCACTGCCATCCTTTGCCTTCGCACCTCTACCTTGTAGGTCCCACCTTCGCCTGTCCTCCTTTAGCTCAACTCACTGGGTTCTAGTAGATACGTATATAGTATGCTCGCTTAAGCACCTAATGCTTTTCCATACAACGAAATACTCTCGCTGATATACTCGGTTGCCATTGTATTCTCGCTCCGTGCTTCATTTTTCGAAGGCTTACAGCGTCGGATAGCAATATTGAAAAATTATCTGCTTTTACGAAGCATGGGTTAATGAAATAGATGCAATCCATCAAATTGCATTCTGCGAAGTCGCAAAGCAACCGGCAGATTTACACGTATCGAGTGACGATAACGACGAGCAATCGAAGTTTTGAAAAACGGTGACAGAATTTCGAGATATTTTTTATACACGCTGCATTAACGATAAGGCCAATCTTGTAGCGAAGGTATGGACAGGTTTCTATGAATAGGCGGGCAATTTGATTTAATGAGTAAAATGTTTATGAGTAATTTCATCTGTGTATGGGTACGGCTAATAACGCCTGTGACCGTGCAGTATGCGGATCTAATAAAATTAACGTCTCTCTCTCTAAATCGTCCGTACAGAAATGGACGTTCCGTCTCGAATTCACTCTCACCGCGTCTTACCCTATATTACTCCACATTTCATCGTAATGGGAGAAAAACGCGTAATGTCGTTAAGCGTGTCGTCACAGCAATCTCGCGTACCCGCGCCACGGAATGAGTTACCTACCACGTCTTTTTCAAGAATTCGAATCAAACGGCTGCCTGGCACAAACGAGAATTCCGACGTTAACTCTGTCGCTGACTCGAGGACGAGCCACTTATCGTTTTTTTCCTTTTTCCTTGCTTTCGAGGGAAATTCGACAAATTGCAACTTGCCTATTTTCAATTTATCTCGCGATCCATCTGTTGTCGCCTCGACTTTTCAACTACCGACAATAAAGCATATACATATACGACCGATCAGCTCGGAGCTCAATGATGCCATTTCGACAGGTTGGTGATATTAGGTAATGTCAATCCCGAACAATGCATGACTCAATAACGTTATCTAGCTTATTCTTCATTCTCGGTTAAATTACGTCAACCTTCTCGCGACGAAAAGTAACGTAAAAGTGAAGGTTACTACATTTGCATATTAATCTATGTATATATTTAAGCACCCTTTCGCCAATCGTTCACGTTTAATTAGCAGTTCATGAACGACGTGTAGAGGCTATCGAGATCCGTGGTATCGGTAGTTTCCGTTACCAATTAAAATTTTCACATATATTTTGTCTTCCCTTCATTTTTATACCTCTTGTTCTTTTTTTTTTTCATGTACAAAATTTCCCCTGAACATGCACACGTATCTATACGTATACATACAGCCCATGTTATATGTTACGATATAACCAACGACATTCGAAGCACGATTTATCACTTCGATTTACGATCGTTTGCTCAACTCTGACCCATCCCCTCTGCTGTAGTATCGGCGGGTAACCTCACGATCGGGAATTGATAGTTCGATAACGAAAACCACGCGCTCGAGATTTCATCGATAAACCCCGCGCCAGGATCGGCATTTATAACGTTCTTAACGCGCTCGCCAATCTTTATCGGTCCATTCTCTTTCGCGCACGTTCCAACGAGCTGTCCAATATATCCAAATACATATGAACCATGTAGATGCATCGTGGTTACATCCCCACGTATGCTCCTCCAGTCTCGTTCTCATTCGCGTCCTCGCCGTCGACTTGCGCAATCGTCATGTAGATGTCGCTCGGTTCGTTACCATAGATATTTGAATATATTGCAGATACAGGAAGCTGGTCTCTTTGCTATTAGCTTTCGCGCTATCAAATACATTAAACAGATCGTCAAGAGGTTATTATCGTGGAGTTATGACGGGTGTTACGTTATTGCCAACGCATTGCCTTGGGTGTTCGCGCGTCATATGCATATTTTACGTAGACTCGTATGAATACGTTAGGATATATGTTTTGTGTGGATACATATATATACGTATATGTATACGTACAGTCGAGATCCGTAACTTACTCGACGATGCATTTATCGATTTGAATTGAAACTAGTTCAAAAATTAGTGATCAGCGATCAGAACGTACGGGTCCGTGTTTCAGTTGGGGCCTTGATATAGGTAAGGCGACTAGGTACCTTACTTATCGCTCAGGACCTTTAGGTATACCTGTAGGTATATATGCCGTATCGCGTTGGCATATAGAGAATCTGGGTGTACGCACGAATTTACGACCGGTCTTTATCGAGGTGTCGTATCTGAAATTACCGTCGGTCTCGTTTAACGTGTGTCGTAAGCGTTATACGGAGGCTGCGTACCGAATGTCCGAAAGATCGATTAGATCCGATGGTACCTTTGATATTTCGAAAGGGACACCCGCTTTACTTGTGTCCTTATTGATATGCATTTGATTAACCTAGGAAAACGTGGAATTGATTCTGGTTAACATAGAGGGTATCCGGGATCGAGATGAAAATTGAAATTTAATCACAGGACTCACCTAGAGCTCTAATTGGTCGGGTATATGAGGCTTTTTTTTTAATTGTTCGTTTAATAAAACTTGTCGCCGTATCAATTTCACTATGGGAAGACGTCGTAGCCGTATTATAAAGGTCGCGCACGATACGCCCAGCATCTTCCTTCACTTTATCTCGTACCGGTACCATCTTTGCTCTTCCCGCATCCACGCCAACCGGCATTACCTCTTTGGATCGTAACTTACCAACCTGCCGGTACACCGACATTGTTTATGAAGCTGACGTAGCTAGGATATTCCTGTGACCACCATGCGCACAACCTTTGCGGCCGTTTACACCGTGCTATGACGATGATCGTACGTGACCTTACGTAATTAAAGACTGCGACGCGATCAAGGTAAACCGCGCTTCGCGCAACCTGGTAGGTACGCAATCTTACGTTCGGTTTGTCTAGGATGCAAATGGGTGAATCATGCAGTTGACGGTGCGATTTTAGTGGACTTTTTGGTTGAGGATTTTTGTGGAGCTTCTATGGTGGGCTTACGGGGTTTTCGATTGTGGGTATTGAACAATGTTTTTTTGAATTGTGAAAATACTTTTTTTGGTAATCAGAATCGCTGATTCGATAAATTGGGTTAAATGAGAATATGCTGTGTGTATTAAAAGGAATTTGGGTGACTGGTGTAAGGTGTCACGTGAAATTGTATACCTATTTAACGTATGTGGTTACACGAGAGTAACTTTGATACTATTTTGGGATTGCCAAGGGTACTTTCGAAATTACGAAATTTCTAAAATTACCTCACAAGTTTCGTATATCTAGCTATCGTTCAATGTATTAACATACTAGATAGGTAGATGGATTTTGCGAAAATTTTTCTCAAGATTTTAATCGATCGAGGCGATTTAGCACATTGCGATATAACGACGAGTGAATGGAAGATTGGTAAAAAAAAAAGCATAATTTTCAAAGTCGTTTAGGCGTAACGATTACACGATTATAACGTAACGAAAAGGCGTGACTCGTGCCGTGGTACTGATTTTACAGGGACTTTGTAAGAATTCCCCAGTTTTCCAGATCCTCCTAAGATTAGCGTACTCGTGGGATTAACAAGGCGATGGTTAGTAAGCGAATCTTACATAACTGCCAATATAATAAATTACGAAGATACAGCATGTGTTATGCAAATGTACGTCATTAGATCTGCACGAACAATCCCATAATTGACTCGTTTCGATATAATAAGCCGTTTATCGTATCTATGGATTATATCGTGAAGGTGCTTGCGAAAGTCCGCCTTAACTTCTTGCCCTTTGTCTGAACCTTGCGGAGAGACAACTCAATATCACAGATTCCACACATATTCTCTTGTGCAATGTATATGTATACATATGCCTACTTCGTTCGGTATCGTCAATTATAGGTATCCCACTTGTTCCATGGGAATCGTGAACAACCATAAGATTTTCCATGGTCTGGCAGTGGGTATAAGGGCCATAAAGACATAAGGAAGAGCGTGCTTGTTTCCTGTGATTTCATCGGTCGTCGTATTTCAGTCAACCTTAATGCAGTCGTAAAACTGTACCGTTCACGCAGCCCGAAGCGTTTAAGCTATGCGTCTGTGTACTTTTTTTCGTAATTGATGAATACGTACACCAACTATTGGATGCATCGAATAATACTAGTTATAACGTCGTATGTGCCAGTGTATGTTCTCTTTGGATGAGGAAATATATATCGATCTATATATAATTCAGTTTCACATTACGTACGGTAGTCCAAGGTTTTTAGATCGAAGAAATTTAACCTGGCGTATGGAGACGTGTGATGGCCATCCAATTAAATCGATCTTTCAATAATGGCTATATTGTGTTGAGACTTTTTTTTTGTAATTTATTTTATCTTCAGCTTTGTTTAAACCTGCCGCTATTATTCGATTAGACTGCCGGATGATGAACATTTGATGATTTTACCATTACTCCGAGGGTCCCACTTGGTGGACTATGTGATTGAGGGCTATTCGATGAAATCCTCTAGTCACTCTTCGTAAAGTGCTTCAATCATAATCGAGAGAGTGACTGGTCGACGTATTTCTTGGTAAATCAGTACTTCTACTGGTTTTACGGTATCGGTCATATAGTCGCTGTATTGTAATATTTATCACGTACACTCGTTCTCGACAACAGCCGTTTTTGATATATGGTATAGTGTTGGCGTTATATCTTTAGTTTTTAATGCTTTCAAAATGCTCACCGGAAATGTTTTCTGTCCCGGATCGAATTTCCAAAGATCTACCGAGTTTATGGTCCCCGTCACCTTAGGTACCTGTCGGGATCGTGCTTATATCGTGGATATTTTTACGAGTAATTTTATGCCCACTTAAAGTGATTTACTGTTATTAGTGGAGACAAGTCGCTCGAGATCTTTTCGTCTCGTAGCGACGGCACCGACTACGCTCACCGCGCCGCGGTGCATTCTGGTAAATGTCCCAGTATGGTCTACGAGCATTCGAACGAGTAATTAAATTGATTGAGAACTTGAAGTCGAACCGTGAACGAGGGATCTAGGGATCGAGGGATCGAGAGATCGAGAAGACACTAGGCAAAGGCTGGAGGCGGTGTCGCCATTACGGATGCTGATGAGTCCCCTTCGTTATGCGACGACGCATAAATCTTCGCAACTGCCATCTTGTTTGCCTATAGACATCAGTGGGTGCCGACAATCGAGATTATTCGAGATTCATTCTCATATCAACCGACGATTATCAAACCCATTCGCAATGCCTTTTATTCGGCCTTGTCCTCGCACGTCACTGCGCGAAACCCAGAATTTTTCAAACATGCAACATCCATTTGCAACAATCCAATAAAAAGAACATTTCTGCACGGCTGCTCTCTGTGAATAGTCGGGAGTGACAATTGCGTGTCTCGTTAACCAGGCGAAAAATCAAGACGGCTATGAGAAAAACAAAAAGCTACTTCAGCCAGGAAATAGCAGCGATAGTCGTTGTCGCGATCTCTTTTAGAGCGAAGCTTTGAATTCGCATCGGATAAACCAAGGTAATTGCATTGCGTGCGCCTGTCCTTTAAAACGCCAATCATGAGCGACAAAACGTTCGTCGCAACCGTGGCGAATTGCATTTACCGCACGATACCCAGACGTTTATCCGATCTCGGCTGGCTATTTACAGGCAGAAACGTTTCAATGGAATAATACGTATACGTGTGGGAAACGTGGCGGGACATTTTGAATTTGAAATTCGGTATCTATTATTGACGTTCTAACCCCGGCACTGGCCGTCAGGTAGCAGCACATACAAATGTCCAAAGGAAAATATGTCCAACAAGAATGATTATTCGTTGCCCAGAGACCCTAGCGTTGAGCATATACCCGACGACACAATATGTTAAGGATGCTGCGTGTGTTTACCATCAGTTGACGTTGTAACGCGTCTTGTACTCCGTCTTATTGTTTAGCGTCCGAGACTGTGAGAAAGATACCAGGAACAAATGGGATTGATAGAAAAATTCTTACAGGCTACTTCGTGAACATCCTGAGGAAAACCCTTCATATGTTTAGCTACATAAATCCGCATATATGTATATGTATAGATATATATGTATATATATATATATCTTTCTCTCGCTCTCCTCTCGCGATCCTCGAGAACTCGTAGAAAGCCATGACGGTATGACAATCACGTAAATGCTAGGAAACGAAGAATGTCGCAGATCAGAGAACGAGCGCCGCGTCAATTCCTTGGAAATCCTCCACATAAATGCATAACCGTTGGCTCCGCTGTCTTTGCGTTTTAATTATCATTAAACTCCGCGAATACTATGACTTTCCGCTGCTGATACGCACGACCGTCTGGCGGGTTCAAGGATCACCTAGAATCAATCTTTTAGTCCTTCTGCTGTATATATGCGTATACTCGCTACATAGTGACTGTAGTACCATTTCGCCATTTATCTCGAACGACGAACGGTGTATAGGTAAGTAGCGTCGACTGTACGTAAATACGTATAGTATATGTATACTCCTATACCGTCTGCACGTTTATACCCTATACTATATTATAGCAAAGGTCTCTCGTAGTAACCCGACGCATTCGTCTTCGTATCCACGACTACCGGGTACCTATAAGAGAATAAACGAGAGGTAACGCGACGCCACGCAGGCGTCTTACCTAAATCGTTTGGTCTCGTCTGCCGATCCTTTCAGCGAGCGTCGTATAGTAGTAAAGTGGCGTCGGGAGCCCGACGATGGGATTTATTTAACGAAAGAGTCATTTTCTACCTCATTGCCCGGCACTGGGTGCAGTTACCCGCGAGTTAGGTGCTAGTTGATAAAAACTCAATCCATTACACCAAACGATATCCACGCACCATGTATAGTAATCGATGTTTGTCGCGCGCATTGCACGAGTAGCCGAGTCCGCTAATCGCGGAATAGCAGAAGTATTTTGAACCAGTCGGTACGGAGTTAGCCACCAAAGGAATATGGGGAAGGTTGCCTGGCAGGAGTACTACGTGGCTTCGGAAGCGGTTCGCGTCTCGTAACTTGTAACGTAGTAAGAAAGGTGGAAGGGCTGAGTTAGCTCGAAGCCACTATATTCACTGGGATAAGAATGGCTTTGTGCCTCGTAGTCACCTCGCGGGGAAACGGTTCGTGTCTCTCGTAGTCGGTAGCTTGGACAATAAAAAGCGTAGGTATACTCTTATCGGGCACGGCTACCAAGAAGTGTTGCTCTCTGTGGCGCCATCCGCCAGCAGGTATAACCTCGGTGGATGCTGCCGCACGATACGATAAGAAAAAACCCTTGTGTATATGGGGATATATATTGGCGGTGGATCTTTATTGTGGCGGGTCGGTAAGGTAGGGAATCGATACGATATGGAGCAAAACACTTACGAAAATCGTGATCGCTTCCTTACTGTATGTATGTGTATCTATACTAGCTCTCTGGGATGCCATCGATTTTATCTTTGTATCCCTCTTGTGAAATTCGAGCGTTCCGGTAGCGATCGACGTGCCGATCGATATCTTTGAGCTTGTCGAGTTAGCGCCTTGACCGGTATCGAGATGAAACGTTATAGAGAAACGTGGGCGACATTGCCAACTTAAATATTAACTTACGTTATCATTTATTTATACCGAAATAGGATTTGCAGTGAGTACCTGATACTATGATTATACAATTTCTTTAATTTTATTATTTTTTTATTAAAGTCGTTTCGCGTATCCGAGGTATTTCGATTTTTTATTATTTTTTTGAAATAATAACCCAATAACGTGTATCGGATGGGATTGGATATCCTGCCTTGTGTTTATGGTTAGATTTTTCGAGCGATGCTATACATGTAAATGGAGCTTCAGGATATCTTACAATCAGTTCGCGAGGTGCGAACTTCGAGGAGGTGGATGAGCATTGCGTGCAAACGGTAGTCGTTAATCACGTGAACGGTGATACTAATTTGCTGGGTCCACTAAAGCAAATATGGTGCGTTTAACTGCAGAGCTCATTCATCTCGGCGATCTCATCAGTGTTATAGCGGCTTGTGTGGTTCACGACTCGAAAGTTGCGCCGGTCTTACCGCTCATCAGTGCAGGAGTCACGGGTCACGCGGCAAGTCACGACTACGCGTATGCACTGCACGGGGCACTGCGGTCTGCACTTTTTTCAAGTATTTTATGGCTCTCGCCACCAGAATTCTAATGCGCCATCTGTATCTTGTAATGGCTATCGATCCGATTGGTTATATTTTCTATTTCTACATGTTCCATTTCACTTTGATCTCTAATACTGGATACGGTTGGCGGATCTTGGATGTAAAAGCCACGTGACCATGTACGGTGGTGTCGGCCGAGCCAAGCGATAACAGTAAAGTCCTTTTAATTGAAATGATTGGATATGGTTATGGCATTGGCGGGAATTTTAAATATGGATCCTGAAGAACGCAGTACATGGCATAAGGAGGGGTGTAAAATTATGTTAATGACTTTATGGACGTAAACGACTCTTAAGATGGATTTATATAGGGTGTCCAGGGGTGGTATACGTAGGGCAGTAGAGATATGGCGAATATTTGATTTTATTTCGTGTGGGACCCTGCGATGCTAATATCCATGAATGAAATTTACGGACAGTATGCATGCGTGGGTTTGCGTGCTCGGAGGCTTAATTATTTTAACCGGTGTTATTGAACGATTAAAATTTTCTTACCTCGACGTTACACCATCGAACAGTATTTTGAATGAATTTATGTTTTTAGATAGCATCGCTGGCACACTTGACTCTCTTGTAGAGGCTTGTCGCAATTAATTACTGTTATTCCTAGGGACCGATAAAACTTGCCGATTCCTCGCGATATCTTGGCACTCGGATATTTATTCACGGCGCATCGATTCGTCCTGGTAATCCTTACTGCACGGTACCGCTGGGTCATAATCGTTATAAATTATCGTATGGTTTTACAGCGTTCTTAAGACTGTTTTTTTCTTCAAGCACCACTCGAAGCCCTCATAAATATTACACTGTGGGGAAAAAATATATCTCTGTCATTGTTATTATCTTAGTGAAAATAATTCATAAAAATATTAATTATAAGCGAAATACAGATAAACTTTATCTATGGTAAAAAAAACGTCGTTAATCCGATTAAATGTAAAAATAATAAATTTCCGAACCACCTTGCCGACACAATTCTTTAAGACACTGCTCGACACAGATATGCACTATTATTCAAGAATCTTAAATATTATGATATTTAAATGTCAAAAGATAACCAATCCTCGAATTATCTATTTTCACGAATATACGACATCAGCCGATCATAATATCGCTACGGTCTCTGCATCAAGGCAGGTTCGCATTGCGCGTTAAATGCAGTGCGTAATGCAGGGATATACGCAGTAGATATACATGACTATCGCTATAGAAAAGCATAATACAGAAATTGACGTCGGACGCGATGGGCGCGAAAACTTTTAAACTGGCGCATGCGCACTGGCCACCAAACGTATTAGTTCTAATTGGGTTAACCCGGCATATTCGCAACGAAAAAGAAAAGACCCCCTTATCCCCACTCTCGTCTCCCTTACTCACAGTACGTATCGTAAACATTCGCGGAGATACGCATCTTTGACAGACTCCGCGTATCCCCGCGCGTAATTAGCATAAATGCGCTTGGCTACGTTCCGCGCGTATGCGAGAGCTAACGCGTTGTAAAATTTCTCCCTGACGTAGCCACTGCTCGTTGTTTTCTCTCTCCGTCGTATTTTACCATGTTATGCGTATACACCTACTGTACAGCGATTACCATGCCAATCGAATATTTCCAAGCGAGCCACGAGTTATAGACGTGTCGATATCCAACGTTATTCTACGTCCGAAGCGCGTCCCTTGCCATTGGCACAGGATACTCCACCAACATTGAAGACTCGGACCACGCAGCATCCCGTTTCAATATATACGAGCCGATCTCTTTGAATTAGGCACCTTAACCGGTGCTTGTAATTGCTATAAATCCAAACCTTACAAGTGTAAAGTAAACCGGCACCAAGTACGTATCTACGTAGCTGACAGGTGGCACACTTGAAACAGCCAACGCCGTGGGTGGTCGACGCGCGGCGTCCCTTTAACCCGAATGACACACGACTTGCGGTATCGTTATCTAATGTTATCGGGCGACAGTTCGATCGTATAATCCTATAACGAAGGCCTTGGCGATTCCCTCTCGCCTCTTCCAAAGGTACGAGTATGACGCTCCCTCAAGTATCCAGTTACCGAACGATAACGAAAACGATCTTACGATATGGCTCTCGTGGAAGATTCCTGGAAGTCGTTGCAGAATGATATTCCGTGTATAGGTACCTGATGCATACGGTACAGATAGTATATAGACGCACACGTTACTTTTACGAAAGTCTATAACGCTTGGTAATTCTCTTTCTCCTATACGCCTATAGGCTCATCCTATACGGTTCGTACTGTGCACTCGTGTCTATCTGCTTGTTCAGGTATCTGGATACGTACCCCACTAGCTAACGAGTAGTTCAATGCGCAACGCAACACGTGCCAAGATCGTTGCATCATTTGCTCGATTGCTCTCGTATATACATACGTATGTGGCTATAATTCATACGTTATTCAGTGGCTCGTTCTGCTGCAGTACCAGTCCTGCTCCACCTCGCTTTCAAAGGTACCCATGTGCCTGACTCCATGTACGCAAGTGGCAGAGGAAGAGACAAGATGGAGTTCAGACTTTCACCGTTCAGGGCAGAATTAAAAGAAGCTGTACGTACTGCGAGAAAATTTAGAAGCTGTTTACTTCGTATGGTTTATACGGATTCGCAGGTACGTACGGTAACCTCCTTTGCGCGTATACCTACCGTGCCTGCGGATAGTTTCTAGGCTATTTATACAGCTGGTGAATCTTATAGGTATACATATAACGCTATGATATCGGGTCGTGCGTGACACGCGTGGGACGAAGAAAATCGATAGTATATAAAGTACCCTGAATAGTATGGGTATAACGGTTAAGGATTCATTGATAACTGGTAAGCCTGTACCTGATGTGGAATTATAGAGAAAAAAAAGGGGTAGGTATATTTATACGTATATGTATATCTATAGTGACAGGTAGCACGACGAATTTATTTAACCGGTTTTACAAACGAGACAGCCAGAACAGCCTAATTGAATAATTCTCATTAGAAGGGGAGAATATAGGCGGTGGAGGGAGAGCCGCGAACAACGCGCCCTTAAGTGGCGACCATCCGGTAATTCCGTGCGGGGGAAAAAGGGCCCGCTCTCTGTCCCTTTGGGTAAAAAATTAATCGTTCGAGTTATCGGTGAGGACGCCCGGTAGAAATGGTCTTGGAGTTATTTTAACGAATGTAATTACTCGCGGTATCCACATACTGTATACGCGGACACGTGTATAGATATACAGCGCGAAAGGAACGAATGATAATGCTTAGTATATCTATATAGAGCGATAGTTTTCTTCACAGTCGGGGGCGATCTGCCAATTTCTTAATATCGCCCACTGTGATTCGATCCGCAACGTATTACTTACGTACGATATCTTTGACGTGAAACAAATTTCATACGTTGCCATGAAATATGCCGATTCGCAATTGCTTTACGTCCACCGCCATTATTGTCTTGGAACAAGGTGCGTTGTATCTTTAGTTTCTTTTATCCTTAGAATCCTTTTTACATTTAGGTTCCATCGACAAGGATACGGGAAAAGATTCTGGTACGTCTATCCTACTATGAGAATAAGAATGGGAAAATATTTGTTTGTCGCTTCTATTGCCAAATTAGGATGCGTTCCATGTTTGCAAATCTGAACTGGATACTGTGGAACAGTGATGTGGAAGTAACGTATGAGGTTTCTGAAATCGTGACTGCGCAGTGCAGTAGCTCTCTCACTCGCTAGACATTAGGTAAATCGGTATGTGTATATATATGTATATACATATAGCCGTAACACGTATGTAGAAGTATGTTGGTACGTAGGCTGGTAATAATGCACCCATAAATCAAGAGAGGCATTGTCTTCCTTATTGAATGCGTCAACCAGGCGCACGGCAGCCGCTTGGGCCAATAGGGTATACTGTATTCTTGCTTCTCTGTAGCCAGTAGGTAGATAGGTATAGGGTACTCTATCGGAAATTAAGCCAATTTAAATCTAATTGGATATCTTGCGAAAAGCTTATCGTGACGGCAACTTGCCGCTCACTTCACTGGACGATCATTAAGCGTTACTTTTATTCACGGGTGGGCAATCCCGTATGGACCGGCTTATGGGATTGTGCGAATATTTACATTATTTCTTTTATAAATTAATAAGGTTGTTCCGATCCCCTACCCAACGTGCACTGGGATAGCGTGTAACCTGTATCCTGTTGAAAAGGTAAATTTCTTTTAAGCGGTCTGCTTATACTTTTTTACGGTCATCGTATACTATATCATAATGTAACGTGTATATATATAACGTACGTTATAGTCAAGGAGTTTTGTAAGAGACGGTTTAATAAGGATTTTCTTACGATCTTTAAACGATCTTGTTACTTACAAAAAACTGCAGGATGCAGATTTAATATTCGGCTTAATTCAGTTGTTAACGAAATATTATGTCTGTAGCGAGACAGTTTGCGATATAATATCGATCAAATTTTTTTTATCGATCGCGGCTTATCATCAAAAGGAATAAACTTTAAATTGCCCTCTCGTATTCAGCCGTTTAACTAACGATGCACTTTAATCGATATATTTGTTTCGGTTAAATGTTTTTATTCGTGTTTGCATTGGACGGTGAGACGTAAACTGCTCCCATTGTTTCGTTTGATCATTTATCCATCGATGCTCCGGGAATAATCTGAGGACGTCAAAGAAATAAAAACATGGTAAATGCCTGGGAATAATGCAATTAATTGTCTATACGTTTTATGAAAAGTAGAACACGCAAAGCTGTTGAATCTGATATAAAAAAAATTATTCGTTTTCGTTCCAGAAAAAAAAAATTTTTTAAATAATTCCTTACCCATTCTATGAGGATAGATATGGTATATAGAAACTGTCAAAATTCTCAAATATTATGTTGGCATTAAATTTGGCGGGAAAAAAAAATTTATTGTTTACAAACATGGCACACGTGTTCTACTTTGTATGACATATATATTGGTTATCGAATGCTATTTCATAGTTCGGCTTAAACAGCTACCGCCTTTCTAATCGGTCCCTTAGTAATGGACATATAATAAGTTCATTTGCGCAATTAATATTATAAATATTCTGCAAATACGAGACTTACGTAAGTCGACTACTTACGTCTGCCAGTGGCGTGTGGAAAACGTGTCTAACGTAGAGAACGTACATAAGTACTGTCAGTGTCAGGAAAAGGTAAAGCAATTTCTCTCGTATACCGATACTTACCGTACACATTAAGTCATGACTCAAACTTCATAATTGGCACAAGCAGACATAATTCTGGGACTTGTAAATTAATTTTTTTCCCTATCTTCACTCGCTAAACAATTCGACACTCGTCAAGAACTTGGAAATAGATTTTTAACAGAGACTTTTTTCTCAACTATCGTCAAAACGGTATATCGACTTGACACAAAAATTCTCGATGTAACTTATATACATATATGTATGTATATATATACATTCGGCCGAGTTCCCTTTCTACCCAGCATTTCTAAAGGAGCCGATTCAATTTCAAATGCAATCTCGGCATATTACGGAAAATAGGAGAAATCTTAGCGAAAGTAAACGTAACATCGCACTGGCCACTGGAACGCTGCGTAATAATGTAACATATATATAATAATACGATAATAATGCCGACGTCGTCTCTTGCCCGAATAAGAATATGTAATCACATAATTAAGGAACGCAATATATTTCCTTTCCATCCAATATTAACTCGTTTATGTAAAATTCCAATGACAGTTCACACGCTCACGAAATTCTCACGGATATTTCATTCCTTGTACGTATATGCTTATCGTTATCTTATAACACTTACATACATGCCATATACAGCCCATATAGTTCCGGCTCTTTTCTTTAAATAATTAATCTATTATCCGATCCCATATGGGTGGTCTCTACGAACGTACCCCGTACACACAGTGCAAAAAGCATATGTAATTATTATACGTCGTCCCTGGTGTATGCCTCTACGTAATTGTTTTAACGTTTTAATAACTACGCTCGCGTGCTCACCAGTACCGGTATAATAAAAGGGAAGAAGACTGTGCCTAATGCCAGGCACTGTAAACTGTGAGCATTGCTGGTTCATCACTGGTACCATATATATGTGTATATATATATATATATATATGTAATGTAAAAAAGAAATGACTCTTTTGTACGTACCGCGATGAAAAAACTCTCCTATATTTCCCTGCGGTTTACATTTCTATTTGTCTATGACTATATGAGCTCTTTGCGATACCTCGATAACCGAATGATAATATATTGCGTAACACGTATAGGTACGTCATACCAAGCAGAAATGCATTTGCTTTTACACCAAAGTTTGATCGTTATCAGTCGATACCTTCGTTTTATGACAACATTGGTTAGCGCCCGTTATATTCACTGGAATCGGCATCACAATGCGCCATATGCACCGACAGCTATGAATCACAATCTCCTTTCGATCTGGTGCGCGGATCTAGAAATGAGCTTTGTATATCTCATGGGATAGGGAATGGTTTTGCGGGACAAACCAAGGAGTATTATAAGTACTCGTGCGAGTCAGGAAACTCGCTGTAGTTTCGCATTGAGTATGTAAATCGCATTAAGACACGTGTATGCGCGTGTAAGATAGATCGTATCTTGGGGTGAAAAAGGATTTTATGAAATTGCGAAAAATATTAATTTATACTTAACGTATCTGTCAAATCTTACGACATATAGATTTCGACATAATTTCGTATTCCTCGACGTTTTATCTCACGAAGGACATTCCCAACCAATTATTACACTCGGATAAAAGACAATCACATGTATACGATACCCTAAGAATTTTCTCACGCAATATGCTTTGGAAATCACACGATTGTATTACACGCCGTTTACACCTGTCCAAGGTGACCACGTCCTTGTTCCAGGGTATCTTGTACCTTCTAATTGTCTAACCGTACCTTTTGTTTCCAGGAGGAGAGCGAGCTCTCGAGCAAGTGGTGGGCCAGCGCGCCCCGCCGCCCTGACAGCCCCTGCGTTCTGGGGGCTCCAACGTCTAGGGAGGTACGTGAAAGAATTAATGAATTTTCATAATTACATATCACGCTCGAATTATCACGTTGAAATTGTCCGATTTGATGCACCTCGAGATTTTGTAGATCAGAAAATTCAATCCCCATTAGGTCACATATCCCTATAGCCTATATCCTCCACCATAGCCTAGGGAAAGGTTAAGCATGCCATTCTAGCTAGGATGGAGAAACTCGATCGATTCTCGAGTACGTGACGGCACCCGAATCGCAAGCCTGACTGGGTAGTTGGACATGTTCGTCCTGATGCGTCGGTGTACTAATAGGGAGCGACGTTGGCAAGAAGCTCAGGTGCGGCGTGTTGGCATGTCGACACCGGGTAGTCGATTAGTGCGACTCGTTTGAAGGTGTCGATTTAGAATGGTGATCATACGAGGTTCGCGACAATCCAGTCCCTCTTAGTACGTCACCTCGAAATCCTTGAGCGACAGATGATTTTCTTTTATCGATCCTCAGTTCGAGTTCTTTTGATCACTGTGTGCTGCCTTCGATATGTGTCTCAGCGGGATAACTTTTCTTTCTGGGCCACGAGGAAGTATGCTGTGTGTGTAGTTCATTGTCGGTACTGTATGTTCTCTCTCTCTCTATCTATTGCAAGGCTGCACCTGTGTACTACCGGTGTAGAATCTTCTTTCTTATGGCAGTGTCTTCGTGGTATGTATCTTGGGGCTTACCTAGGATTTGCCTACGTAGCGCCACCCACAGGGTCAAGCGAGATGATGGGTGTGACTGCAGTCGGTATTCGCTGTGCATATTACGTCGTGCAACGACGCGAGGAATACGAGACTCTAAGCAACGGCATAGACCACTTCCTTCTGTATACTTTTAGACTTTTGACACGTGGTTTGAAAGGTGGTATGCGAATTTTTTTGTGGACGATGAGATTTCATAGGGATGCTAAAGAGAGTTAACTGTTTAGTAAAATTATAGAGAAAAAGTGATTTACTGATAAGAAAATTGTATTATCAGGTAATAGTATGTATATGGATCTTGAGTAGAGGTTTTTATGATGGTAGCATTGCGTATGTGAATATTATATTAAATATTTAGGTTAGATGAAATTTTGAAGATTTTTTGACAATTATTAGGATTTTACAGCGATAAACCGTAAAGGGATGCGTAACGTGTAAAGAGATGGGGTATCGGTGTATATATATGTTTGAGAGTTGTAGATGTTAAAATGCTTATCGAGTAACCAGTACCTTCCATCAGACCGACAGGGTCTAGCTTTTGCATCATAAGGTTGGCTGTATGCGGTCTAGTATCGAGGGCCTTAATGTCTATGCATCCGCAGCGGCATCAGGTACGGTGCAATTCCGTTACGTACCTACGGGCTTCCCACGCCAATTAAACATGACTCATTAACGGGCAGCAGCGGTAGTTGGGATCGATGCCTGACCGAGCACTCGACCCTTCTATAACTCTCCGCGGAAGCAATCGGAACTAATCTCGACCATCCACTCTGGCTCTTTGCAGACTGATACTACAGGTACCCTAGATCCTTTGAATCGGCATTCGATCATTTCAGTGGCAGTGGCAGTTTCATTCTTACGATGTATATTTTTCGTAGAAATCATTTGATGATTTTTATTTTTTTTTAAATATATTTCATCACTATCGTGACCTCGAACGAGTCTTATTCTTCTCGATTGATTTTTAAATAACAAGCGTCATCCAATCCGTGCAACGACTTTTGGGTAAATGATATTTGTATCTGCTTTACAATTACGAAATTGTATAGATGCCTGAGAACGTGACAATTCCAACCGTAATAAAGCAGTCGGATTTATGATCGAACCTTTGCAGAAGTTCTAGCCTAGACTAACCTTATATTAGAAGGTGTAACGGGACTGTAAAGTCGAGAACAATACGAACGTGTCTCTCTTCGGCATTCATATATATGTATATACATTGGGTACAGTTTAGCTATGCAGAGTAGACGCGAAACCTGCTAGAATCTTAGGGCAGGTCTGGAGGAGCTTAGAAGAGTGAGAAGAGTCAGAAAGAGCCGACGTCGGTCCCCTGTATCCAGAGACCGACCGGTTAAATTATTGCACAGCCACTTCGCGATTGCTTCCGATAGTTGGAATTCCAACTCGCCTCGAATTCAAACGTCGCGATTTGCTTTGGCAGTCATGGAATCCTCTCGCGGCTGCTGCCTCACTTCGTTCACGATCAGACTGGACTCCGGGGTGTCCGTTACAGGCCGGCATTTAGACAGACTGTGGGAGCAGAGCGTAGCAACACAGAACTCTAAGGACTCCCAGCACTCACCAATTACACAGATTAGAGAGATGCTCAAGCGTCAGTCTCAAGATAATTATACGTAGCGTCTGAACTATCTTTAAATTTGCAAAGGCTTCGATGAGTCCTTAATCAGAGTCCATTGCTACCGAATTAACCCAGTTTGCGTTGCAGTCCCATTGCGAACTGTAAAAACTGAGTATCGTGCAATATTTTTTTTTTCATACTTTACTTCGCAACGGACCAGAATGACGGATCTTTCTAAAATATCTTCACGATCATCGCTCGATATGACCGAGTTCCGGTCAAAGTACGTCTCGCTGCGTGAAATGACGTTTCGCTAGTTTATAACGTGGGCTGGGCCCGCTGAAGTGGACACTCCCGGATCTCAAAGGTGTCGTCACCACTCGCGCACGGTGCGCTCTTCTCCGAATTACGTAAGCAAGAGTACCACAGGCTATACCGCACCTTCGTCACGAACAACATCACTGCGTTCTATATCGGAGACGCGGGACGCAGAACGCGCATCTGCTGGCCATTCAAGCCTTTTGTTTTTCCCGCGTGGGTGTACGGGGAATCTATTGTTGCTTGCCTCCAGCGAGCTGGACTACTCGTGCTGTATCTAAAGCGAAGTGGACGACGGTGCTGGAGACTCCAGAGACGTGCGCATTGTGATAGCAGTATGGTACTTGGAGTACGTGGTGTCTTCCATCCAGTATGCAAACGCACTGAGCTTGCTGCTCCTACCATAGGTTACTGCCTTTGACGATAATCGTGTACGGGGATACTCAAGCGGGAGTTGTATGCTTTCTTTTTTCGATGACTAAGACATATAATTTTGTTGATATCGAATGTATTTTAACGCTTAAAAGTTTTTGCGCAGTTTGATCATTTCTTTTTTTTGACCCATCAGAATTTTTCATGAGTCGCCGGGTCTGTGTTAACGTCTACGAATTTACATGTCGACAAGTAGACGACCTGAACGCGCATCGCATGCCGCTCGAGGTGTGGCCAGACACTCGAGTATTCCAACTTCTAACAACGATATCCTAGGAGAAGTCAGCGTTAAGCACGTTGGAACGAGGCGCGTCTTCGATTGTGCTTTGGAATTGCTTTGTCGATGGCACAGGAGGGGAAGGGGGAGGGAGGGGCGATTCACACGCGGCCCACGGACCCATGATCTTTCTATGAGACACGCGTAATAGCAACTATGCGCCTACTTTCTTCCAGACACGGCTTTGATTTGCCCACACGGTACTTGCTCTTGCGGCAGGTGGCCAAAGTTCAAAGGTCTCGAGATTGGGCCTTGTGATATAATATTCTCGTAAGTGAAAGACAACGAGACTTCATTTTCCATATGAGACTTCTCCGTGATAAATTAGTCAGTTGCTCGATGTCCGCTCATTCGTCACACGGCGATTGGGTTGATTAATTGTTTTACTTTAAGGAGTTAAACTAACAATACGATACGATGCGACAAACTTCTGGACTGTGTCCGCGTTAAGCAGTCTTGACCCGGTCTGACCTATACTCAAACTAATAGCAATCTAATCCCGTCCAGAGGAAACCTAGCTCAGTTCTGATAGGAGTCAACACTCAAACCTAACTCAACCCGAATCAGTTTCTATACCCGTATGGAAAATCCTAACCTGACCTGATACAAAGTCCCGAAATATCCAGTTTAAGTTGGCTAAATCAATTCCAACGTTATCGTGCCCAACTTAACTTCATTGTGTCAGGGTCCTACGTGGCAATTGTGCTTTATCTTCGTTGCTATTGTATCCATATGATACATTAATTACTGGCTGTTCTCGTCCGACAATAGATCGATATTGCACGAATTTGTCGTGCGCCGAATTAAATTGCTATTGTTCTCGCTAGCGGCACGAGACGCTCAACTAATCGTTCGGCTCGTATATATAACTTGAATACCCAAAACAATAGAGCGTGACATAACGACTTAACGAGTGGGATAAGTGGACAATTGAATGGCTTTTATAACTACCTTATTATTGGCTATTAATTTCCTTTATTGGACGCCAACGACGTGCACCTTTATTTTTTTTATTTATCAATCGGCTTGTATACCCCCCCTCCCGTCACCCTATGCCCCTTCCTCTTTTTTACATCTCCGATGTAAAATGCCACCAGTGCACTTTTACAATTCTTTGATTCATGCCACGTGCAACGGACATTGCCTCCCCGGTACGAGGAAGTAGACGAGAGCACACAAAGGTGCGGAATTTTTAATACGAAATCTGTCGAGTCAGTCGCTCCTAGCTTACCTTGCAGACGCAACATCTGCTCTTGGCTTTTGTACAGTACAGAATGCCTCATCTTCTCGACTTGCTATACCAGTCTTTTCACTTGTTTTTTTCTATGTTTTTTTTAACCGCAAGTTCATCCAGCGACGTTGCGCAATTCGACTCTTAAAAATCTCCAACAGACGATTATTAGAACTTTTATCCTTATGCCACTTGAACCCGTCTTCTTCTAATTTTCAATAAAACTAGGTGTATCACAAAATTGTACTCGTGCATCATTGCAAGATAAGCCAAGGTTGTTCAGTCTTAACATGCAGCATGATTTATTATGCATTGCTTAGGAGTCGCTGGGCTCAGTGCCCCCTGTGTCGTAAACACACGTTGCAATACTTGTTTTGTTCGATGGAACAGCTGCTAACCTAGGCGCATCCAGTTCCTGAAGTTGTCACTCTTACAGGTGCAATCTTATATATCTTATATATATATATATATATGTATATATACATTCACAGTCACTGCCATTTCAGAATACTAAAATCATTATGGTTGCAGTTAATTTTTCTTCTACCATTGCGATGGAATAATAAATTGAAACGTATTGGGTTATGGGCTTGATAGACCGGTCATATATATTATTTATATACGTATACGTACCTACGTATCGTAGGTCTTGCGTAGGTACATACGTCTCTCTTGTCATCGGTAACACCCGTCCACTTTTATCTATAGTGATATCGCTATGCTAAGTACAGTTCTTAGCAGAGTAATACATCGACATGGGCGGCGTAGCACCGGCTGCCATGAATAATGCCAATGGCTAAGAAATATGACGGAGTCCATCGCTCGAAAACATAACCTTCTTACAAATGAATCACAGGATCGAGTCTAATGCTGCTTGGGTTACGTTTTCTGTTAGCAATCAGCATGCTGTCGGGTTTAGCGCGATCGTTGTGTGTCTGTAGGCTTGATCAGATATAGGAGAGCCAGCTTGAAAGGTATTGACTGTCTCCTTTGGAACGCCTTATAACGGAGTTGCATTGACAATATTTAATCTGGCAGGATAATACGACGAATCTTGTATCTCAGCCGAATCTCACGGACACCTCGCTGTCAATCATCCAATTTAAGATTTACCAGCCTCCCGCGATGATCGATGTAATTGCAGGCAGGATCGTTCCGTGCTTATGGCCAAGCTATGCTAGAAGATGCCGATGAACATAGACAGCCATCTTTTGGACATCTGTGTTATCGGGTGATAGGGGATAGGCTGAATCTTTTCGATCGAATCGCTATGGTCGCTTGACGAAGATAAAAGTAGAGAATTTTCGAAATTTTAAATACGACGTTGACAAGTGGAAGTTGAGGACTGTTATTAAATAAAAAAAGATCATTAAGACCTGTCCGTGTGGGAAGTATTGAATAAATTAATATAACACACCGACGTGGATTTTAATTGAATTGTTGATGGAAGTGTTGAAATCCTTATCAAGATAGAGGGAATGTTTAGCGGGGTAATGGGATATCGTGAATTAAAGTGAACTAGAATATCTTAATTAAAATTTTATCCTGCTACATACTGATCTAACCGTTCGTGGTTATACGATCTGCTCGTAAGGCTCGTATAGCAATGGACCACCGTGAAGCTGTGACACTTTTGTCGAATGCATTTATTAAAAGCAATTTCGAACGGATCCATACCTGGCCGATAACTCGATACTGCTCTACGTCGCTTTGGAACACTACTGGAGAGTCTCTTCCTTAGATCGTATCATTTCTATGTAGGTACTTCTCGTGTAGCATTAACAGGGGACTGAGGTAGCTGATCAGGTCGGGGTTGCCAGTACCCTCGGTTAGAGGATCGTCATATTTTTCTCAGGATAAAGTTGAAGCAACGACGGAATAAATTATTGCGATTAGTTCTGTCGATAAGTTTCGCAACAGTCGAGTTTACCGGAACAATTTAACGGATTCTAGGTAGCTACGATGCAAGTACACGTATATAGGTATACGTGGATATATTTAACGAAGATTACTATTTGAGTTTAGCATTGATCTTGTATATTGCTCGTTACTTTTTTTTTCTTTCGTTTTTATTCATCTCTTATTCGTTACTATCTCGTACTATTTTCTTCGTACTGGTCCACAGGCGTTTACCACCGGTTCGAAAGTTCTTTAAACGGTATGAGATCGGGCCAATAAAACAGTCACTTTGAACGTCGAAATAACGTTGGACGCGCATTCCTTTTAAATGAGACAGACGGTCTATCATGAGAAATCACCTTAATTCTCAATTTCATAACCTAACCTAACTATATTTTAGGATGCTGCACTCGATCCAAGCCCCCTTGGGCCATAATTAATTCGAGACGCATATCGCACACGAAATCTCAACTGACAAATTAGATGCTACGCTGCGTTGCAGTACGGTGAATGCTCTGTCATCTTGATGACGTCAATTTCTAACCGACCTATCCATAATGCCTTCAAGTACCAAATTGACACGTTACAATTAGACGAGAACGGCCCATGTCGAATCCTTAGTGCACAAGCACAGGTATAGTTATTTAATATACACGAAGGATAGTCCAAAGTTTAATAATTCTGACAATTATAGTTTTTTTTAGCTGTCAGAATTATAACGTTATAATTTTACATTGCGTTAACAACGTTTACCAATCTCGGATCTATATTTTTCCTATGTCTTTTCCGCGATAGGCAACCTTTGTCTGGGTATACCAAGTGGGCAGGTACCTGATACCTTTTATGGATGGTACAGGTAAGCTTGGATTAGGTCAAACAACTTGAAATAAGGGCTCCACCTGATAATCCGTAATCAGCAGTCCGCATGTCCGGGTTACTTGATGATCGCAAGGAAGCGGTGCAAGTCATGCAGCTAGGTAGCCATTGGCGGCTCCCTACTGGTTGGCGGCGGCGTAATATCATTATCATTGACTAAGTGAACCTTGTAAGGTTAATCAATTATTAGAGTTATCCCATGGTAGGTGGGTAGTAGGTAGCTGGACTATCGCGGTACGTGGTAGCTATGGTATATCGATAGAATCGCCAAGTCATCGGGATCGAACTGACCTCGAATAGTAAACGATGCTTCTCGATACGACCTAGCGGCTCTTATATTTTTACTATGGGTAATGATATGCACGCTAAGTGCTTCGTGTACAACATACAGAAGATCGTTGGACCAAAACTCTCCTCTTGACTCCAGTATCTCGAATTTAGAAGTAGAAACTTGTTCGACCGTACATTTAATTTGTTGGCTGCTGGATGAAATTTTTTTTTTCTCAAGATTTTACATCAGATTTCTCGTGGTGCACTTTGTGCAACTTCCGGTATGCTTGTTCTTCCTGACAGATTTACTTCAATCGCATATTTATTGACACGGCCACGTTGCGGATCGTTGAATAAATCTGTACACTGGTCGATCGTCTTGCTTCTGTTGCTGATTCCTACTTATCCGGAACACGTATTGCAGATTCGTTGATTCACCGGAGATCCCCATGGACCAACAACCGGTCTTAGCGAACTTCGCGATCCTGGTACTTGGATATCGTATGGCAGCAATAACGAGCTATTGCTTCTTGTTGCTTGCCGGTTCGATCACTGCTCAAATGTCATTTCCAGTCCGGCACACGCTCATTGTCCGCTCGACTTGTGGCTCGACCTTCCATAAGGGGATATCAGAAGCGACACCGACAGCGAAAAAGCACACGCCTTGCCATTTTAATCGGGTTTTCTTAGATATCTGGTGGTGAACACGGCGCCATATCTATATTCTCGCATAAGTTTGCTTTTTGCGATGGAAAAGGATTAGACGTTCTTGGTATTCATAGCTGTTATAGATTCTTAGTAGGGATTAATTTTTTTAAACTGATTTTAATTCTTTTCTTAAATTACACGCGCCATTCTCGACCTACCAAGTAAAAATTGGGATCGATCGATGTGAACTCTGTATTTTTTTTTGGAATCATTGATATTAATATCTTCGACGGTATTTTGCATTCATGAACTGTATACATATATATGTTTATATATAGCCGCGATTAATCAACTTGATACGTTACTGGCAATGCAGCTGCCATGACCTCCTTGGAATTAACGATTAGCACATCTCGTTACAGATCATCACGCTTTGTCTTGGCTGTTATCGGGCTGGTAGTCACGAAGGGCTCGCAATCGGGAGCCTCGGGTGCGAATTGCAAGACGTGAAAATCAATGTGTCTTCCTTGACTGGTGTGTGATGCTCGGAGCATTGGTGATGATGAGATCGTTAATACGGATGACTGAGAAACGCTTGGGAGTAATTTGCATAATTTTTATTTTTACCAATTAATACGACGCGGAATAAGACTCGAAGCTTTAACAAGTATCATGCTGTGAATTCATAAAACACAGGATCAAGTATAATTTTTGACATTAGGGACCGTCCATAGTATACAGATATATACATACAGGTATCCTCGTAAACCCGATGAGAAATTGAATACTCTATAAACGGGACGTTTCTAATAAACCGATACCATTTAAAAAAAAACCTATATGAATTCTAATTGACGGAACACAGGAAGTAGCTGATCTCTCGTGATTCGCACAATCGGAAGTCGCTTAACGATGGAACCGGACGCTTCTCCGTGGTTTATAATAAGGCGTGGTCATTATGTCGAATATGCACGATCGCTTATCGATAAGCTAAATAAGAAAATTTCCTTGATAGATTTCCAATGTGGCTGTGATTTATCGACGTGTAATTCGTTGCCCGAGTGTACAGGCGCGGTAAGCGATCATGGCAGATGAATATTGTAATTCCTTTATCCATCTGTAATATATTACGAGATAGGATATTACGTCGGGTGGCACGATCGGGGCTGACCGCTAAACCAAGTAGATATCGTATGGCCTGTGGGCCAAGGCATAATAGAAACCCATAGAACAGTAAAGAGGAGAAAGCAGTGGCTCTGCCTAATTTCATGGGGAATTTACAATTTGTAGCCGAGCGGGCAGCTACCATTATTATTGATTATCCGTTGCTAGTTATCCTCTACACCGTACACAGCAATAGATAGGCACTATACCCATCGATCGTCAATACCATAACATCCCATCACTCGCCAGCAGCATCATTACCACCATACTGCATTCGGATACGTATTAGCGAACGAAGGTTGAAATTGCATCGGTAAAGCCTTATCAATTTGCTCGTGCAATTAAGATGAGGTAATATTTCGGCAGAGTGTTCCATTAAAATCAATAAACCATAACGCTTTAATGAACCAATATTAACCAGCTGCCAAAGTACCAATCCCATAATGATTTCACGAGCAATTGGAATACACCATAGAATTGAAATTTTTTCTTTTACTTTACCTCGATCTAATTATGCAATCTGATAAAGGCACCTCAATCCAAATTATTCCTTACTCTAATGTATCTCGTGAATATATCTAGAGGACTGTGCTGAATTTATGTCAGTGCGCTTTAAACCCTAGTGCACTTTTACCCACGAATGCTGCAGTACACTGAGCTTTCTGTGCTTTCTAGACCCATCGCTATATGCTCTTAGGTAGGTGGGTTAGGTACTCTTAGGATCTTCACAGAGCCTTTGATCGTGTCTCTTTAATTGTACGAGTCTTCGTGGGATGAAAAGGCTGACTCGTACACGCCCTCGGCATGCATCGCAACGCGTCTTACGTTTGCCTATTCAAACGGTACAATGTAGCGTGCACGGGATGCACTCTTGATATATATACATATACATATAGTGTATGTATATCGTACATACATACTATATTCTGGCTAAGTATCTACGCGTTGGAAATGGTGTGCAGAAATATTCCGTTTGCTGCTTCCTGCTCGTTTAATCAATGACATCTTTAGCCAGGGAGACGAATGATGCACCGTCTAGTAAACTGCAGTTCTTGGATGCGAATGAAAAAGTAGAGAGCGCGGAGCAGCGATACGGCTTTTATATGACGTCGAATATATTCGGTATCGCATTATTAATGAAGCAGGAGTTGCTCGAAGGAGCGTTATTTATAATGCGAAAATTTTTGCAAAAATATATTGAAATTTTCTTTTTAATACAATTACAGTTAGTGTGATGCATATGGTGGATGCACTTTGTACATCGAAGAATGCCTCACTATGTATGTTGGTCCATGCAGTGTTAGATACGCATAAATAGATTTTTATGCGTGGGAAATTTTATTATTCCGTGTAGAACAATATTTTGCACCGTGCAAAATGTTTTTGGTCATGCTTCGCAGTATGCGGTGGCTATCGATGACATCTTTAGGAGAGTTGCGATAAGCAAGGAGCATGCTGGGAGTCGAGGACGCAGAAACCCACGTAGAGGAGGACAACGGGGAGTGTCCGGTGCATGATAAATCTGTTGCAGCTTAATTCGCATCAGCTGCATCAGCTACACCAGCCTTCGGGTTGATGCACTTCGACTTGAACTCGTTCATCCACGCTCCCCTTGATTCGTTACCCTCTCTCCTCCTACTTCAAGCTCCTCACCTTATTCCACAATCCCCCTTTCTCCTCGTCTCTGGTCCTGCGCGAGATCGGCACGAGATGATGTCACGGGGGGCGTGTCTCGTTGAGATGCGTACGGGAATTTTTTTGGCGTGTCTTATCGCTGATTTTTAAATATTTTTATTAGCGATTAATGCATGCCGTGCTTTTGACAGGTATCAGTTTCATAAATTGAATTTTTCATTAAGCCGCATACGCGGCGCATAAGGTAGCTCGAAAAGTGCGAGGGATATCGTGTAATACATTCGCTGGTATCGTATGTGTATATACATATATATTGGACGTTGATAGGATGTCAATTAAATCGATAGGGATATCTTAATAATCGATTCTTATTATATTCTTTATTGGATCTTTATTAATATCAAGTCCTGATATTTAATAATAAGATTTTTCTCACGGCTTTATATATCGAACGTTAAGGAAGCCGATACGTCGCAGTGCATTACGAAAGCCCATTAATTTCTAGCACAGGGCAACTAGGCACTACGCGGATTCATGAATGTCTCAATAAAGATTTAACTCTACTAATGGCAACATAAATTATCACTAATACTCTCCGCGGTGTCGTGATTTGTTACGGCTGTGTTTCTAACATCGGCAGATATGACATCTCAATCGATAACGTGCCAGTCAACGAATCCGGAACCAAATTAAATGTATGCCTGTAACAGTTGGCACCGACCTACCGTGACTCGTCGTAAATACGTGCTGATATTACCATAGGGGAATACAATGATCATTTATAACGATCATATAGCTGCGTTACAGGAGTATAGATTAAAGTCTTAGCCACAATGCCCATAATTTTTATCGAAGTTTATATTTTGGTAATATATGATGGAATTATATTTTTTGAAAGATACGGTAGAGATGGGTCAGTAACGGTATTCTCAATTAAATAAAAAAGATGGCGTTCCTCGAGACGTGATCTACGACGACCATGGGATCGTCGTCATCGACTGAAGATTCAATGTCGTCTGTCGAACTGTCCGAATTGTGGCTTCGATTCAACTAACAAGGCCCGGCCAGCCAAATAAAGACATCACCGATTGGCGTCATAAACATCTTCTCAGCGGGACGAGTAGCCAGTCAGTTTCTTCGTACGTCTGTATTTTGTAATGAGAACTTCAAAAGTCGTATGTAAGCATTTCCCATATGGTGGTTTGTATAGCACAGGAGATACGCAAAGCATGGTTACTTTAATCACGGCGATTTTCAAATTTTTGTTAAAATTTAATAAAATCTAAAAATCTTTTCTCGGATTTCCTTAATACGCCTTACTCGTAGAAATCAAAGGAAAAAAAATAAGAAATAAAACATTGATATTCTCATGTAGATATAACACGATAATACAAATATTGACACATACTTTGTTATTCATACATGGCATGACCTCAGCCGAATTGTGTTGATCGTAGATACACTTGAAATACCTAGAGTTCCTTCGATCGGTCCAAATAAAGCTGTTTCGAGACGGTACCTAAATCTTGAGCAACATGCTCTGTGGAAGAGGCTGAGTTTCTCTATTTTCCTAAAATATGACTCATAAAAGGAAGTGGATAGCTCGTTTCGTAACCTAAATTCGAGTTATCGGTTTCATCTGTACCGCATGTATTTACGTGGGCACACGAGACGTGAATTAAGAACGCGACACCCGTATTTTGGAGTTCAGAAGTTGAAACCGGATTAGCAGTTTAACCTCCGAAAAACTTGTTTAACCGCGTGTCCTAAGTAATCTCGAAGAATCTAGGAAGCCCCCCAAGTGCCACTCCCAGGACTACATCCAGTATATCGTAAGTGCGTATATTGTACACTTGGCGGGATATACGGCAGTGTTTGGAATTATCGGTAACATCTACCGTGGCTCTAGTAACTACGAGTTATTACGAAGATGAGCCCATTATGTATTATACACGGTGAGTTTTTATTGCGATCAAATACTATAGCCACTATATCCACTCATGCGAGGAACTCGAAGTGTGTAAGATTGGGTTAACTGCTGATGTAGACATAACAGGAGATGGGGTGTTTATAGAGCAATTTTTGAATTAGAAGATTAATCCTGTGGGAGACGTTGAAAAAAAAAATTGAAATAGAAATTAATACTCTTTTTTTCATTTGTTTCACGGCTTAACGATCGTTTATTATTTATTGCTGGGCAACTACGGACATTAATAATAGCAGGAATGTCTAAAAGAGTCTTCGACGTATAGTCGAGTACTGTTAACTTCTGTCTATGAGATATATGAACGATGTATATAGTGTATACGTATCATAATAAAGGTAGAATTACGAAATAAACGAAAGGGATCGAAAATATTTGTCCCACTTTAGTTTGATTCCCGCAGGTCGGGGCACTGCTTCTAATTAATTAGGATATTATTAATGATCGTTACGCGCTCATTACAAGTCGCTACTGTGAGAACGCAGCGTACCCAACTACACGGTCACCTTCTAGGTTTCATTGTAAAAAGTCCATCATGCCTTTTATTAGTTACCGTTAATGTCCTACATCGCTCGATTTTCATTCCCGCTAATTTCGCAGTATCATCTCGTCCTGCTGGTATTGATCTCATGTTTCTTTTATTTCGCATTATAAGCCCGCACGAAAATTCACCATCATCGATATATAGTGCCCCATTGGTAAGACGATCGCGTCCTATCGTGCAGAAACGTTGAAAAATGGTAGGCGTAACTACCGTTCACGATATCTCCAAAGTCGAATTTCTCCCGCGATACAAATACAGCCGTCATAAACATCGAATACGTCTTATCTATTCCGAGAGTGTCTCGCGGCGGCGTCGTTGATTATTCGCCAAGCATAAAGTTTCATTCGCATATGTGTACGTATAGCTACGGCAGTCGCCTCCAGCCTGTACAAACAGTGTTGCGATATGTTATTAGCGCCCTATCGCGTTTTACGGTACACGATCGATTTATTTTGCCCGCTGGCACTTGGTCGGTCCGAATATAACGTTTCTCCACGTCGCCGATTCCTGATCATCCCGAACTTTCGTAATCGGTACGATGAAGTCATTTCTTTATACTCCTTGATAATCGTCATAGTGAACTGTCCACCGGCGATTGATTGAAAACATGTCTATTACGGTTGAAACTTCAAAAAAATTTGAAAAATTAAAAATGTAATTACAAAATTATTTTCTTCACATGACAGTATGTTGTTTAACCGGTATAAATACAGATGCTACTGTTTCGTATATTGCACGTGAACGAAGAGAAACGATAGATTGAAAATAATTATGAATTAACATTGCCTAACGAAAGGAAATAATTTTCCCGGGAAAACGACCCAGTATTATCCATTGCCCACTGGCTATTAGCTGTTAGCTATTAGCGCTACGTCACGGCTGTGGTACAGGGTGGGCAATAGGTAACTCGGGTCAGACGAACCTCGTGGGAACTGGTTGTGATTAGTCCACATCAATAGTAACGCTAGTTATGCTAATTGTGCGAAAGCACTTCGGACCAGGTACCAATGAGTACTGGCAAATAGGTAGATTAGATTCCTCATCCAGATGAGTCGTGCAAATCCTACATACATAGTTGTATATAGAGTTTATTGATTACAGGGTGAATCCATCATATGATCTATTATCTGAAAAATAATCTATAACTCGATGCATAATAGATTCTGGCTCGAGGCTTTTACTCGGTGGGTCACTTTGGATAAGCTAATAGCAAATAAATCGCTTAGGCACTATAGCCGTTTACGTAATATTTTATTATTCCCTTTCGAACTGCGGCTTCTATACTGAGTTCGTTTCTCATCCGAAAGTACCGTTATAACAGCCTCGTTACGGATCTTATTGTTATAATTTGATCAGTGACAGACAGTCTTATGCAATCTAGCTGGGAACAGTGATTTTTGCCATGGCGCTAGAGACGAATGAATTTCTCAAGACATCGTTCCGAGATGCTGAAGAATTTTTCTCGTTGTTTGTTACAGGCGGCGGGACCGCCGGTACAGCTTGAACCAGTTGATCTGTCCGTGAAGACTCCCGTGGTACTCCAAGTACCAAGATACAGTCCAGCAGGGAATATTGCAGCAGCCCGGAGGATCCCTTCGCCTTCAACGACACCAACGCCACCACCAGTCTGCGCGTCAACCGGTGAGTCAATAGTGACGTAATATTTTTATAATTCCTTTTCTTTTCCCATGACGATTATTTTCTCCTGCGATTATTATTGTTGTGCCGGGGTTAGTGAGACTAGCTGGGTGGTACCTAGTTGCGTTTCGAGTTCACCAGGTACTCCTACTCCTGGTCTAGGAGCAAGCCTAGTTACTCCTTCCTGACACTTCTCAGCTGGTAGTAGGATTGGCGATATGCTCTTTACTCCTCCCTCGAGACTTTACTAGGTAAGGAGTAGGAGCGATGCTGGAGTGGGAGCTGAAAGTCTTCGATTTGATCTGTGTGGAAACACCGAAAACTTGAAACTTTATATCTCAGATGTCTTAATGGACGAAGGCTGTACTGAGTCTGCGACTATCTCGTAAACGCACGCGTTTAATGATTTCGGTGTGAAAAATTTCTGAATACTAATGTGCAGATGTGTATTATCTATATACATAACGAGACGCTGATGACACTTGTTCCGCGCTAATGAATATTGCTGACGCCTTTTGCTGCCGCAGCATCCCTATTCAATTATTTGATAGGAGTATCGCACATTAATTCGCTCTTTGCTGACGGATGGATTTTATTAAGTACCGCAGCTGCCTGAACGGTTCAAGGATACTAATTTGTTTGGTGCTCCTTCGCTGATAAAATGCATATTATCGATTATTTCATGACGTGGTCCAGCATGCATAAGCCACTGAAAAATTTTAAGCTCGTTATTGAATCTTCCGAGTGGTTGGTCCGCCTCACATCTTCAGCTTTTTTTTCTATTTTTTTTAGTCTAATATTTAATATTTCTTTTTTATAATAGTCTCAAAACCCAAATCTACGACTTTTTCCCTCAATGCCTAAGGATCCTCACGGTAGTTCGTGCCATGTAATCTCAGTGTGTTTGCTGTTTTGCGGCTGGCTTATAATTTTCTTTCACCCACGTATTAAGCCCCCGGCAATTTCATTAGCCGATATATATGCTCACATGAACTTGTGCCTTGGCTCGTTGTATGGGATTATTAAAAATACCTGGGATAACCCTAGTTTTACTTCGAACTTTACTCCACGCTCGTGGGATCCATACAACCTCATTGGACTAATGGATAATCAATTTTTCACTGAAGTCTGTGATCTTTCAATAATCCAATTTATCGCTATATATGTCGATATGAGTTATTTCATAATACAACTCGCGAGTACAAGACAATTCAATATCGCTTACGATGGCTATAAAAAGCGTGATTATTAAAATGGTTTAGTAAAACCGTCTGCGAATATATGTATATATATGATATGCTCGTATATGCTGAACTTCGTCACTTATGCTACCCGTCAAAAATTTTCGTCTGACGTTGATCCATATTATACCTCCGTGCAAGCTTACTTAAGTACAGCTATATCAGCTCTCGGGTTCTCCATAATACAGGGTACCCTAATGGATAACATACCGCCGCGTTTGAACGTCGCTACTTTATGCTGAAAGTATGCGCAGCCCTTCTTTTAGTTTTTAATGATATCGAATTCATTTAAAATTTCATATTTTCCCTCCTTAAACGGAAGAATTGCGGAATATCAGTATACGCGAAGCAGCCAGAATACACTGTACTGCTTCATACAGACCGTCTGGAATTCTCCATTATACAGGAGGCAGCTATCGCGCGACCATACTAAAACACACTTATGGATAAACCATAGAGATCTCCACCGATATTGCGTTAGTTTATGGGTTAATTATGTGAGACTTTTTCTGTCGAGTGTATCTAGTATTTCCTAGTATTCAATATTAATAGTCCACGATATCGAACTATCTCGCGGACAGAGAAATACAAATTTTATCTAGAAATATTTCTAGCCATTTAATTTTTTACTTTCTTCTTTTGTTAACGCATGGCATTCTCCTAGGCATACGTTTACGTGCCACCACGTGCGGTTACAGGCCTTGGACGAAGTCAATACGTGAGTTCCTCACGGTATAACTTCATCCTTCGAGATTCCATTGTTTTACAATAAATGCGCGATTTACTCGCGAGATAGGTAGATATTAAAGTTCGCTTAACATTGCCTGTTGGCTAACGGCTCACGTCCCCGTTCCTCGCGCGTCTATAAATCGCAGCGTGCAGCTATCGGAAAATTCCAATCGTGCGTGGATACCATATACGTAAGGACGGTTGCATGTTGCATTAAACTTGCGCTCGCGACGGTTGGCGGGTGACGCAACCAAAAATGAAACGCCTTGGGAAACGCGTGGCGTTTCGATAGACACAGGAGGTGTACAAGACAGGAAGGCGGCGCCTTAAAGGGCTAGGTGTTACTCAACGTTGAGTCCAAAGTCATAAGACTTGGGTTCACGTTGCGAACGTACGTAGCAATAGGACAGTGCGAATCAGTACCAATCCCTTCTGTAGATAAACTTATCTCTTGACCCCAATACCAAGCTAGACTTGGATCTGGATATATTGAGTCTCCTTTACTTTTTCAACATTGACTCTTGACAAGCGTATACCGTTCAGGTGGAAAAGTTTCACGGGATTTTCGTGACCATCCGTAAAGGGAATTTTTCCTGGTACAATATTGCATACGAACACGATAAAAATGAACGTGCCTCGTGCATATACCGTTAGTTAAAGTTAAATGAAATTTCATGAAGATTCCTTTTGGAACTTTTGTAACGGAATACCGGCTACTGCTTTGCCCTAGGAATTTTAATAATAATTTTTTAGCTGCATACTTGATAAATTCACGTGTCTCGCAGAATGATTTAGACGGGTAGACGCGGAGGCCTGGGATTTATAACAAATTAGTTCTAAATCTCCCTGGTAAAGTTCCGTTTAAATACATAATTTAGAATTTGACCCGTCGGTATAGACTAACCAAATTGGCCATTTATATTTGTCATACAGTTTCATCGGCGCGTAAGCACCAGACCACACAGCACCACCGGGTACACCGTTTTCTGTACGGTCTAGCAGTTAATGCCGCCGTTACAATCTCAATCCCTCGCACGAAAAAATATAATTAAGGGCATGAAGATCGTAAGAAGGCATTTATTTTTTGTCCCACCGCTAATTATTCTTCTACTGTTCAGCCGTTCTGCTGCCAGGGGCACGTATGCGGCCGCGCACACACACGTGGGTTACCATGCTCGGAACGCATTAGCGTTACCTCATTATTTCCGTAACGCCTTTCATACGAATCGCACACGTTCTTTATTTTCGTTTCCTTTCTAAAGTCAAACATTATAAAAGAAGGCCTGTCACACTGTGGACATGCGGAATGAATGTGGTCGGGGCTTAGCCGGACACCAATTATTTACCCATGTAGATATCAGCAGGGCGTGTCCGGTACTCAATGAGAGAGATTCTATGCAAATGAATGACGGAGAATTCATCAAGGACTTCGCAGGGATAAACGTCGCTAGAGATTAGCACTTTACGTGCACGTGCGCGAACCCGTATTCCGCGATTAGCAAACTTGTCGCAGTGGCATACGTCTACGCTGTGTACGCGTATTTATATATAGGTATAGTATACATACGGATTGCCGAAGGAGAATTTCCAGTCGTGCAGTTTTGCGATGCGACTGCTGCTATTTTTTTTCCTCATCAGTCTAGCCAACCGGCAGGACTCTGCTGTTGGATAATCCTTCGCCGCTCGTTTCGCGTTACTAACTAATTCACCGCCAGGTATACTGATCTTGAGGAACAATTAAATAATCAAATTTAACTTGTCAGTGTCACTATGGTGTCGCGTCGAGTTACTATACTATACGTATAACTGATAGATTTGTTTTATTTATACAGACCTAATGCGAATTTATGATGAAGCCATAAGGCCTTGTGTCTTGCATACATAAAAAGTGGGACATTGACGTCGGTAGGCTTTGTTCAATTTCTTTTGTTCCCTATTTTCTAGGATTATCTGACGTACAGTATCTAGATGGATTATATAGATTATTTTTTGGCGGTACAATCATATTAAAGCGATAGATTTTAGTCCTGTCCTTCGACCCAATCGTTAACTTATTTGTCAAGATCGTAAAGCTCGATTGATTCCATATAGGTCTGATACCTCACTCGTGAAAGGAAAACAATGAAAGCTTTATATTCGTTTACCTTCGTACATTCTTGTTTCTCCCCTCTCGCATACGCTTTACGCTTAATTCGATTCATCTGGCATCGCATCCGCATTCAGTAGACATTTGCGCGCTTTAATTTCCAAGTTTTACAACACGAAAGATGAGTGATAATCTTTTGCCTGTTGGGAGTCGCTCCGAGTGGAGGCTCCCAGAGTTTGATTGTCTTTGATTAATTGCTCGTACTGTTTCTCGGCGGCCGGAAGCTCTTTGCTGGTAATCTAGATAATGCTTTACCGTATTCCGAGTCGAAGTAACGCAGTAACGTAAAGTAAACAGCAAGCTGGTAACAGTAAAGATACTAAGTAGCTCTAAAAATGTATGTAAATCTTTTCTCTCTTTGTTCTCTGAACCGTGAGCTATCTAAAAAAAAAGGAGAAACACCAAATTTCTCAGTGTAATTCCAATCGCAGGAGGACCGTTTAAAATATTCATCCGATAAGCCACTTACCATAATCACCCAAATTTTCCGACGCTTTTCACGAAGGGCGTTTGCTCGTGCACTTTGTCGCTCGAGATATATCTCATCGAATGGTAAAGGATACGCGCGGAGAAGCTGGATCGCGGTAAGACAAGTAGCAACAGGCAACGGTCATATCGCGCTTGGAGCATTCCGAGATACGATCTTAGATCCAGGGTATACTGTTTCTAAAGTACAGATTATAGACGGCAGCTTGTGCTGTATGTACAGCTATGTGTTTGTGTGTTTTTATATATGTATTTATATACGAATACGACTCAGCAAGAGACTAAGTGACGGTGCACTAGTCTATTCTTACGTTGCGCGAGCATTGTCAGCAGATAATTCTGATAAGGGACTCTTTTATCTAGCTGATAATTAATTTGAGTAACGCATACTGTCATCTTTCGGCGCTGCTCCGGAATCTTTAGGTACGAAGGATACTTGTGTGCGGGATTGTTGTTGTTATATAACATTCGCCTGTTTTGCGATACGAAATTACAGTCAAACAGTAGTTTTTATACGATCGCTATGGCAATTACTGATAAAAAAGTTGATGTAGCAATTATTTCTTTGAAGAAATCATTTATTAAATTGTTGCACGCGTGTGAATAGTGCTTTTGGATAGGTTTTGATAGGTGGAATATTATCCCATGTGTGGTCACGTAGTTTACTTTTCCGTTGATAATCGCTGGATCCAATTGGTAAGAATTGTTCTTACACTGTGTTTGATTGCGATATAAATTTGTTGCTTCGCGCGTGAAATTTGACTGTACGACGTTTACGTTGCTTTTTATTATTTATACTGATCTGACGTATATACTCTGGTTTTGTCAGTTGGTATTGTATCCATGGGGAATGGACATGTCCGTGACGACAGAAGCGTAAGTAATTAAATCAATTACTTGGCCGCCGGCCTCTCATTAACCCGCTGCTTTAATTAATATTCGTTACAGGACTAATACGTATCCCGGCATGGGATATTCAGCGAAATGATAATCGGTGAAAACTCCCAAGCGCGGAGCAAGGCTCTACCTGGCAGTGAGATGAAAATTTGGAAGTAAATTTTGTTTATTATAGATAAGGCTGCGAGTATCTATCTTTAAAAAAAATTATGTCACTGAAATTAAGATCTTTTGGGTACATGTGTACGAGATATGCCGGAATTACAGTCCGTACGAAACGAACGATATCTTTTGGGAATTTACACAATTTTTCGAGCCCTTTCACCATTCATGAAAGTCGTCAATAAATTATACCAATGCTTGGTCTTGTACAGACGTAAAGGGAAATATCATTTGACACGATTGATTCGAAACGTTTAATTAACGGGGATAAGAGTTACATCTAAAAGGTGGTGTCGAGCATCTCAAACCCGGAACCGATGGATCCCTTCGTTTTGTTACCTATTACGACTCTGGCAAGAAAGCCGTGAGGTTCTCTTGACATTATGACTCCGTGCATCTCAGGCTGGCACATAATGCTACCAGCCTTTCCGATCCTACACGTGGACGAAGGCAATCGCTTGATATTAGAAGGATCGACTATCGATAGAAATAAGAGAATAAATGTAATTAAATATTCGTTTTTTTATTTAACGATAGATTGACGCGAGGGATTCAATTGGATCTTTGATAGGAATGACAAACATAGGAAATTCTAAATCGGTGTATCTACTTCGAGGTTCTTTCCACGAAGCGATGATCGATATGTAACGTCACGCGCCTGTGTTCACAGCAATTAAGCAAGCATACTAATCGCTCGTATTAAAGTATGTTCACCTCGTCTAAGTGGGTGCTCCTTGGTAAGGCGAGGGCGTGAGAAGTGACTTAGCCCTGTGACCTTAGTAACCCGAGTACTAGTACCCTGTACCGAGTGTACATCATCCTCGTAGTGCAACCTGACCGCTCGCACGGGATCCCATCAAAATTTGACGAGACCGACACGTTTCACCAGATCCCAACTTCCTAGTTGGGCTCAGATAGAAATCAAATTGTCCCGCGAAAGGGTTCCTGTTGATTTTTTATACGTGGGAGCATAGTAGCGTTTTGATCTGTTGCGCATTCGCTATATTGGGGCGATACACGTAGGGCAATCCCATTTCTCATACCAATTCTGAATTGATCGCGATGTCTACATGGATTCGCGAAGGTCTCCTATTCCACGACTTTCTGGACAGTCGACCTCGATGTTGAACGTGGTAGGAGTTGACCTTTCAGGAATGATTATTTCATGGCCACTTCCTGGGGTCAATGCTCCTACGATTCCTATGCAGGTACCACGAGAGTAAACCGTTCGCTTGTACCAAGCTATGTTCTGCGTGTACCTATGTAAGCGGACCCAGGATCTAACGCATTCAGGCTGCGCTTGCATAATATTAGACCTTATGCAACCTGCCCTTCCCACACTTATCACTGCCTTCCTTGCCGCTTTCCTGGCCGGGGAGTAGGGTAAGGATGAGGATGAAGAAGAGTAGGAGTAGTAGATTGTGAAGATGGTGCAGGGAGGAAGGGGCTAGCTCGGAGCGGTGCCCTTGGCGATGTGCCTCCGGGTGGGGTAGCTTCCATGGAGATGCACTCGGGCAGAAGTGGAGAAAGAGAGGGAGAGAGAGGTCTTGGTGCCAGGGAGCACCAGGGGAATCGGAGGGCTCTTTGGTATTCGCGGGTTAGCTGAGGACGAGGAAAGTCAGCGGGGGTCAGAGCGGAGATGCTCCGCGGTCGTGTCGGGCGGGGCTGCCCGCTCACGACTTGAACTATCGCACGCCCCCACTAGCACCAGCATCCACCTTCAACATCTCTCCTCGGACCGTTTCTCGTCTGGACCTAGCTGTACCTACGTACTCGCTTAACAGCGCTTAATTCGATAAACATGCGCTGGTTCAAGGTTAACCAAGCGTTTCGTGCGGGGTTAGACCGAGTTGGAGTGTAACCGGGTTGAATTTAGTGGTTCGTTCGGTCTTGAGGGTTGAAGTTCAGTTAGTCTTTATCTACATATAGCTCGGTACATGACCTACTGCTCACTGGGTGTATATGTATAGGTCTACTACCATGCTCTTTATCTTTCTCTTGACGAACCGTTCTCGTTAACCTTGAAATCCTTGGCAACATTATTTGAAGCAAGACAGGTGCGCTTTGGTTGTCAGTAAAATGAAGGCGTTAGGCTGGATATCGTATAACGACGGTACATGTGAATTGTGTCTGGATCGATCTTGACTATGGAATATGGAAAGTACGTGTCCGGTCGAAGCTTCCCTTAGTGGTTAGACGCGTTTGCTTGGTTGCTCAGTTGACTGGATCTCTTGCTAGTTGGCTAGTTGGCTGGCGATGGGCCCAACAAGATAGCGGCCGCCCGAGCCACGATGAAGATGGACAGCTCACACGCATCCCGCCTGTGGCAGCGCGATACTTTCGAAAAGAATTATGACGCTTACACGCTGTATCGTAAATTGTCTATCATAATATTCGTATTATCGTGCTGCGTTACCAGTGCTTCGCCATGAAACGCGGACAGGCTAATTGGCCTATTTGTATGCGAGGCACCTGTTACGGATAACGGCAGTGAAGTAATACGGAAAACGGCGCTTAAATATCTGAAAACGAATTCGTGGAAAATTTTCGTGAGAATCGATGGGAACCTTTTTATTATTTTCTACCAGTAGCTTTTACATCGCATTATACTTTTTTTTCTCTTTTCTTCAAACCGTACCTTTATACTTCACAAGAAGCACCCCTCTTAACTGTCGCGTGATCCTTCGTCGCCTTGCATAAATTTGCATCTCAAAGAGACCCTTTGCCGTGCACGACCTTTCGTATCTCTTTGATTTCAGTCGAATAGGATCAACATATCTCGACTTCCAGTCCGCAGATTCCACAGTTACAACACGTGATAAACTCTTATATAATAATAATTATTTTCGCGCGAACTTCAATCTCATCTCCTGCGAAATTAAGATTAATCGTATCAATATCATTGTTAGGGCTGATGAGCGGGTAGATTTGGCCAATCCGATAACCACTTCCAAGAACGTTCTTATCCTGCCAAAGATGACTCTTCAGATTCAATCGAATTTCTATACCTTCGAGACCCTTTACCAAATGGATATCTGTCTAGGTACCTTAGGGATGGTTCCATCACGATATTCCCAAGGTATACATATATATATATATATATATATATATACAACGGTCATGCTTGGATGGATGGATAGATGGATGGACGAGTGAGCTCATAGCTCACGGCACAGGAAGTTCAACGTTAGACGATGCAAAGAGAATCGAGGTTCCCGTGCCCCTGAGCACTGCCGTTTGACCCAGTAGCAGTAGCGGACTGTAACTCGTAAGTAGATAACTGCCATGGAGATCGGTCAGTACCGAGTCGATGGCCTATCCCGAGACCGGCAGTCGATCTGCACTCCTGCTCTTGGTATCATTACCTGACCTGGCTCGTGTAGGAATGCCTCCTTCTTAGTCCAGAGAGACCGTACTGCACCTGAACCCACATCTGTGCATTGGATTACCGATAAAAGAATAGCGATTCTCAAGATCAACCGATTTCTGTCTTGCCGGCTCTATATGATCGCGAATATCATATCCCTTCGCTCTCGTAACGGACTCTGTTCGGAACGGGTATAGAGCAATACACTTTCTGTATAAGATCTCGGGTCGTGCCTCCATTGCGTTCTGTTGGGGACCTGCGGAATGTGCTGCGTTGTGATGGGCTCGCTTCGTCTTGGGTTTATTGGAATGCTAAATGATCATGTATATGTATACGTATATATGTATATACGTATCTATGTATAGTACCCGTATAAGTTTATGGGTATGTACATATATACATATTTGTACCAACTGTTGATACAGTAGAATTTTGAATTTGAAGGTAGTCAAGATTTGTCCCGTTGGTATTTCTTTATTCAATTTAACCTTATGTGTACAATATAACCAGTGGGAACCGTATAGCAAGAACTCCGTCTTCTGTCTCTGGATGTCTTAGGTGGATATGGATGCGAGTGCATTAACATTCCGATATAAAGAAGCAGGGATAGGAGTCAGATAATAGGGTGATACGTAAAGTTTCTTTTGGCTGCAGAACAGGTATTTTTCATTGTGCTCCAGATACAAGTCTTAGGACTCTTGTCTATAGGGTGGTCTTAGTTCCGTCGCGTCTGAAGAGTACCTAACCTTATTTGTATATCCATAGTTTACCATAATCAAGAAAAAGTAGAGAGTAGGATTCAACAAGAACCAAATATTATCTGGAGTGGATCCACAGGTGAAATCAGGAAAAATGCTGTTATCGATAAACGAACGGAGCTTAAGGTGCTGATAATGCATTGTTTCATTGGGGAGAGATCAATTGGATGCGATTTAAGATTCACGTGTACCATGTATACATATACGCTCGTGCGCTACTCTGTTTCTTCAATTCACAATGTATAAGGGTTATAGTGAGATAATTAGCTCTAATAGATTTCTATAATCGTATCCGTAGCGCGCGTTTATAAACTGCACAATATTATCCTCATAAATCTCAATCAGCCGAGCGATTCGCGTCTTTGATCAATCCGGCCGCCTCGGTCGCTGGGAAATCACAAGGCTCCTTAACGGCAAGTCAATATTTATCGCACTTGGCTCATTGCCGCGAGTACGAGTGCACTCTGGCTACAGGTTGCGCCAGTATCTCTAAGCTGTGTTAGGTATTGATGACTGCGAGGTGCACGCTGATTCTTAATGGAATGTCATATGCTTTAATGTCACTCGAATTCAAGTCCGAAGAGTAGGGCGTATTGTTATAGTTACAAGGTGGCTGAAAGCGAGTGAAGACGTAACTGAAAAGTGAAGGTCCAAACGGTGAAGAAAACAAAATATGATTTATGACTTCCTTCTGTCTTGATGCCGTACGCGGTGGCGGGGCCCACCATGACCATAGGGTTGACCCCGTGGGGCACGCCGCTGGTTTGCATATTCGCCGGCAACCCGGTGGCGAATATACATCATGCATCCGTAGTCTTTAGATCGTGGCACAAGTGCAACGGTATGAACCTCTCCTGCTTATTCGTTGTCTTTTGCTCCACCCGGAGGGTCACGATCCGGCGATAGCTCAAGCGAATTTGCATCCATGGAATCCTGGCGTGGGCCGCTCTTTCTACTTCTCTACTCTCTGCCTCATCCTTCTCGTCCTCATCCTTTTCTTATACTCGTTTCACTCTTCTTACACTTTGATTTGCCCCCTCTCTCTCATTCTCTCGATCTTTTTATCCGTCTCTCTATCCCTTTCTCTCTCTTTCTCTCTCTCTGTTTATCTCTGTTAACTACGCGAACTTGAGCCCTATGGACGTTTCGTACATTACGGCAGCTTGCCACTGCCAATGTAATCGGCAATGTGCTTTGACCGTTTGCCTACGATCCCAATGCCGCACAGTGCCGACCGTCTCAATCGTTCATCTTATCTTTTACCGTGAGCCACTTATAAAGCAGCTACTACCGTAGTAACGACTGGCTGTAATAATAATTCAGGAAATTTGAAGATCCTAGAATAATTGACAGTATTAACGGTCAATTTTTCAACATGACCTATAGCGCATAGGAAATAATGTATCTCTACCGTAATTGAAGACGGTCCAGAACTGCTTGCCGAATGGCAATACGTAAACCGGAATTTGCCCGAGTGGAATCATCTATTGGGTCAGTGATAGGATGAGATCGTCCATATTGTGTCGCTTATAAGGCAACTACAAACCTAAGTACAAACACCTTATATGCACCACATTATTGTTGGCTCGTTCGTGTCGTTGCTCCATCTTATCCGAGAGATAGATCTGCGCCGTTTGGGATGCATGATATGGGCAAGACGCCATAAGACCGTGAACGCGTCGATGGCTCCTCTCTCTACCCTTTTTCTCTATCCTCTTCACCTTTCTCTATTTCTTTTCTCTTCCATCCCTTCTCACTCTTACTCTCGTTCTTGACTCGCTAGAGTCGCCATCGAACCTCTAAAACCAAACGCTTGTATTCAGGCTCGCCGCACCGCGGCGTCGACTTCCTGTATTGTTCTATCTTATCGGATAGATCGCAGATATGGCCACCTCTTTGCTAAGGTTAGAACTAATAGACCACCTTCGTGCGCTACCATGGCGTGGTTTGAGACACCTAGCGCCTCGCGCCATCTACATACGGACACGATCTAGGCTTCCCATAGCCATTTCTACCTCATGAGCTATCGAACACTTCGTTGCCACTGAGTTGTCTTATTTCGAATTACGTTTCTTCTCTTATTTTGGTTCGGATCAAAGGATATCATTTTTTGGTTTTTCATTGCGGTTCGCGCGATGTTTAACTTGGATATGGGCTTATCCGAGGTATCTTTGCGTGGACGGCAAAAGATCGGGTAACGTGTCCTGCTTCTTTTTTTTGCTTTAATTACGTAAATGCTATACGATCGAAGGACACTTATAGATGGTCTTATCCTGGATAAGTGACGGAAAATCGAAGTAATGACTTGTGGGATAACCTTTATCGACGGCGTAACGAATTTACAATTACGATCGATGGTTATCATTACTACGACTCGTGATTATGGTATGTAGGTATGTCTCATTGCAGGGTGTCCAGGCCCTTCCCACGATGATAGTTGAGTGTGTTTTACCGCGCTTGTACATACTTATGACTATATACATATATGTGGCTGGCTAACGTTACGTAGCCGGCGGCACGGGAATTAGCGCAAATGCCGCGGAATCATTATGCCTCGATGCGAATTATGTGATTTATCGTCTGTGTGTAGAGTGTCCGGCGTTAATCTACCCTGACGATTATCTTGGAAATGAGCGATAATGTTATGAAAAAAAAATTTATTTTCTATACGGAATCGCGTTGGGTCGAAGGAGTAAAACCAATCAATTATGTCAGACATTTCTTGGTAGCTTTTACAGCATTGCGCAGTCATTACGCGTCTAAAGTATTAACCGACTGTCGTTAATGCAAAAATGTTATTTACGAATTTTTGTATGATTAGGGTAAGTCCAGGAGAAACGTTAGCACGGTGAAATTCCACATAGTGTACCGTTGTTAAATATTGGTTTAACGATTTAGCGATTCCTGATGAAGCGTGACGTTAGTCGGGTAAAAATAAAATTTCTAATCTGCCAATAACTATCGGGTGACTGTAATATTATTGAAACAACTATTAAATTGATTTTATAATTTGTTCAATAGCCTACTCAAAAATCTTTTATTTCTTCTTTTGCCTTTTTGCACACTTATCTAAGCCAATAGTAATACCAAGGATGGCGAAGATGGTTGAACCTATTTTTTATACTGGTCGTGCATTCTCAGAAGCGAAACAACGAATCGCCAGCAACTTTACGAGCACTAATGTTAAACATACTGGACGAACATTCGCGAAGGAAATAGCATAGCCAGGATGCAAATACTACGCCTGCAAGAAGCTGGCCATCTGTTCGGGGCGTCTCTGGCAGCTTAACGCCGCGTCATTCACATCGGCAAGAAGAAACAGATTTACTAGGCACTTTCGAGTAGACGCTTATTTTTTGTCTGTATCGACGGAATAAAAGAGAAGAGGTAGAGAAAAAAAAGTGAAAAAGAAATGAAAATCTTCTGCCTTATAACCTGCAAGCAAAGACTATTCAGCGTTATTGCCGTTTAATCTTCCTTACTCTTTCCGGCACGGAGCTAGGAATTTGTTTTGTCTCTATAATATTTACGTATCTAGCTTCGGTGTGGAAGGATCGTACAAATTTGGCCAGCCAATTATACACGCTTACTCAATTGAATGTCCGGCTTAATCGTCAGCTTTGAATCTTCTCGATTTGTCCTTTCAAGGAGGATTATTCGAGTACGTAAAAAACTAGAACCACATACGTATCGCTTAGAGAGTCGTGAATCGGTGACGAATTGAATAGTCTACGTGTATTCTTATAATCTGTCTATCCCTTTGTCTCTATATTTTTGCGATTACATTGAAGTCTTCAGGTAAAAATAATAAAAGCCCATATCCGTCTAGCATTGCCGACGGGACAGTGAATAGGAGCCGTATAATGTCAAGAATACCATTGAATGATCAACAACTGTGTATCGCCTTAATGCAAATGACAGTTCATGACCCGCCCGAGCAGATTGTTCCGTAAGCATCTCGTGATAAAGGCACCTCTCGTTTACGTCTATACAGTGTCTCTTTTTTTCTGACTCGTAACTTTTCTCCCGTAGGTACATTGTACTTTACGTAGATTACGATTCACGGCCACTCGTGTCTTACGGTACCGTGTAACTTTTCCACTGTGTGACTTCGAGCTGAGACCCCGCAGTAATTCACGAACGGCTAACCGACGCCGAGACGACGTCCCGTTTCGATGCTTTTTGCCGCGACACTTCCGTGTTCCCTCTTGTAGATAAACGACGAGTTTTCGATATCTTTCCTGAAATCATCGAGGCTTGCGCTCCTGGTGGTTGTGTGCCATCGATCCTGGCCATCCGCAGACGAGAGACCTACTGAGGAAATTCTTCCCGTTAGATCGTGGCGTGTCCTCGTAAATCAGTGATCGGAGGAACTGTGAGAGAGTCAAGTCGTTACGTTGTATCATAGATAAAAAAAACAGGAAGTAAGGGAAGCGTACGAAAAAGATGATCCACGAAGCGTCACCGTGCTAAAAGAGAAGCTTAGGGTCCACCAGGTGATCGAGGGCCGTTGCCCTCTAGAGCCTTGATTCCCCTTTAAAGTCCCATAGAGAGTCCCGACCCCTCGGCGGAGACCCCGCCCGAGGCAAAGGTCACTCACCTATTCCTCTTTCTCTCCAACGTAGCCGCCACACAACAGGCTAATTACGTCTGATTATGTACTCGTCGCCAAGCCTCGTCCATCGCAACATTTTGCTTCCTTGGCATCGTAAAACGCGCCGCACCAAGGAATCGACACTTTTATACCTACCGAACCTGTCATTACGGGACTCGGCGCGTGCGTCGCTCGCAAAGATCCTTGACTCTCTCGTTCTGAGAAGGCACTCTAGGAATCCCCGATAATCAGATTTTACGTATACCACGTGAACCTGTACGACTGGATTAGAAAGCATCGTGTACACGTAGGATCTAATTAATTGTCCTTCGCTAAACCGTCCCGTAGAACACGAGCATTTGAAATCTGGTTTTTAAGATCTTTCGAGATTTTCCTAATAACAAATCATTTTCCTACCGCCATTAAAGTTCAGCGCGTTGGCGAGCCATGTGGAAACGTCCATCCAGCTCTTTTTTGACCCTCGGATGATTTTCTCGTTCTGATAATATCTAGACGCCGGTTCACCGGTTCGCGCTCGGTAAATGGACGCCGCTAAGCTACAGCCATCAGCACTGCCCACCGCACGAGGCAACGTTGTAGATTACCTTTATTTGCATTTCTCGACGTATACGAGTTGCCCGAGTCCCGGTTGATAATTATTGTCTATGAGTTAGCGCGCGGACAAGAGCGAGGCGTGCCTGATGGAGACATTTCGCAGTCTGGAACACCGCATCACGTTCGCTCGGTAGAGCCGTGTCCATAAATCGGGACTATAATCGTCGATCAAAATGCTGCTTATATTACTGGCTCGTTTGGTAGGCTTGCCTTCTCGCGAAACGAATGTAATTGCACGCGGTGAGTTGTGCGCCTTACATGCATCGAGTTTGTCTGCGGGTCTACGGGTTTGCACTACTTGGTTCAAGTTCCTTACCTTTCTATGGGATCGAATGGCGTTTCGGATCGTCTTGCTCTGCAATTCTTGACTACGTATAAATAGCATACGCCGGAACGAAGGTGAAGTTGCGCACATTTTCAGCCATTCAGGTTTCACTCTGACCCAGTGACTTTATATTGGGGCTATCATAGTTTCACTGGCTTTCCTGAACTCTATAGAGTTCAGGCTTTCATTGGAATTCTCTGAACAGTCATCGTTACCGGTGTTACGCCTGATACAGGCTACGTGATAAATTGTACCAGATGAAAGGGATACAATGGATGCCTATCCGCACGACACGGCATAATATTTTAGAATCGCTCATAAAGGTAATTAACCTCTTTATCTATTCATCTATTCCGCCGGCACAACACTCGAAAGTCCTCTCCGCATTTATGTTTTCTGTACTCTTCTCTCCTCTCGCCGCGCTGCAGTCATCGTGCGCAGTCATCCTTTCGATGCATAATTCATAGTCGCCTGGGTTTATTATACGCGGCTGATTCGATGCTATTAATTTGCATTAGCGATAACGGGGTATTAGTGCTATCGTCGATATAGTACAGTCACTACACGTATTATAAGGCACTGATGAATGTCATTGTGAGTAACAGGCATAAAGTGTCCGACTAGTCGACTGACCGATATCTTCTATTGGAATGTATAGTTCTTAATACTTTTTTTTTTAAGTACCTGTAAGTACATGTCATTGATTAACGTTAATTATCGGCAAAAGTATCGTGGAATAATGTTATCGAAAAAAAAAATATTACTTATAACTACGTGATATAACTTTTGTTTGGTACCGTTTTTTAACGTGTCGTTTCAATTCATTTTTAAACTATTCTAATAGGGTATCTTGGAAACGTTGAGTAGAACGAATAAGTATGCCAATTTCTTAGTACGGACTAATAATTAATCTATAAGAATTATTATTTTTTTGTCAATATACAGTAATACGTATGCCTGACAGTTACCGTCTTAAAGTTTAAGAATGACATCGAAACGATAAAATATCACAAAGATCTTGTGCGTAATGGAAGATTTGGTATAAATTAGTCGTGTTAACAAAACATAATCAATCTTGGATTTCTCCATTGGTATGCTCAGTAATTGATTCGTGGAAGCGGCAATAGTAATGATAATCCGTTGGAAATGGTACCTAATACCAAGGAGGTAGGAAGAGTGTCGAATTAGAAAGACAAAATTAAAGTGGAATACATAGTTGCAACGACGTTGCTCTTGATGGGTATTTGTCTTAGGCGTAGAACGTGATCTCACATTTTGGCACGTACCGAGATCATTAGAGACTCCCAACACCCTCGCGAGCCTAGATGGGAAAATTGATGTTATTAATGTATTCTTGGAAGCTAGGTGGATTCTCATTCCCGATGATTGCCTATAATTTATTCGTAATCACCGTGGAAACGTTCGTCAGAATTTGATAACGTCCGTCTATTTTCTATTCTCTGCCGCTGACAGTCTCATCGTCTACCTGTCGTCCATACTCCTGTCAGTCGATGCACTCCGGCGTACGAGCACCCGTAGATCAGTGCACTCCAGGATCCTTCGGTACAGAATCCACGTGACAGTCCCTCTCGGGCGAGTCCGTGGAAATCGAGGATAGCGACGATATTTACAATCGGAGGACGCGGCATCCGCGTATAAGAAGAAAACGATTGCTCTTTTCTCGCACTTTTTTTCCAACCTCGCACATATATCGAACGATCCTGAGGTAGCTCGATGGATCGCGGAATGGACGTAGTCCTCTATGAGGTCTCTAATTGCAGCAACTAACGTGGAAACAACGACAGGTACCGTCCGCATCGTCACCGAGGGATGCCGATAATAAATAGACGTTTTTACATGGTCGAGTGGAGTTCCGTGCTGTCGATGCTAAAGTCGCCACTGCTGGAGACAACAGCGAAACGCCGGTGCTTTTCTTTTGCGGCCTATCCCACGTGAACAACGACATCTGGCGCAGGGTATAAGACAGAGTCGACTAAATCCTTGGAGTTAATTACTCTGGCATCTCGTGGTTATTTTATAGAGACTTTATATCTTCTAGTGGTCACTTGCATAGTCTGCTGGGTTCTCCACACAAAGCCCGAGATATCCTCGCGTGCTTCGGCACAATTGCATCCCAGGATGACTTTGCTCTGTGATTTGTAACCACAATATATATCCTTTCCTCTGCACTAAGCTTCTTCGATTCTTCATTGATCATTCGATACCTCCCTGATTGGGACTGTGATGGTGTCTTATCTTTCTTTTTTTTTATTTTCTACATATACGTTTATACGAAGGTTTTGAATCTGAAAAGGACTTAGTCAATTTTAAAAGATAATTCATTGTAACGTATGCACTGCGAGAGTCCTTGTGAATTCCTTATATGCAACTTAGTATTTGTATAACCAGGAGCGCACGTCCTTCCTAAAATAGGCGAGTCGAAGGTACGTACTCGCAAAACTTTGACTTGTCACGGCCGTTGCGTTTAGCGCAGCCTCAGATTCTCATGAACGATCTCCTTGCACTTGTTCTCCCTTGGGATCCAGAAGTCTGCCGTATAAGGCGATATAATTCAATGGCCACGTTTCCTTTACGTAGAACATGTGGAATTGCGAGTAAACACAGGGCGGCATGCACTGTGACGGTTCTCTCTAGTATAAATGGAGATCGTTATCCGCACGAGACGAACTCGTTGTTGGAGCGATTTGCATCTGGCCCGATCGCACATGGAAAAATCCTCCCTTTGTGCTTTCCAATTTGCTGTGACTGGAAGCTGGTATAGAAATGCATGTGCATACGTGTACTTCCCTTAACCTCTTTGGTATACAGCTACCTACCCACGTGTAGGTATATTCATACCGGGTATCAACATTCTCGGGAAAGTAGTGATACACGCCAGTACCTAGTCAGCCAAGTATAAAAGATTCAGATTGGTCGTGTCGCTGCGTCAAAAATCCATAAATCATCCAACTATGAGTTTCGCCCGCCGTGAATACAGTTGGTCGTCGTACCAGTCCTACCTGCTGGCTAAATGTGCGAGTGTTCGTTTCCGGTCAAGTATTTTCTTTGAATAAATCATCGTTACCAATGGCCAGTCGCCGTGGGGACAACGCTGTCGGGTCTTTGAGTTATCGGGATACGCATCGTCGACGTAACCGTTAATTAAATAAATATTCATCTGGAAGACGGAGACGCATCAACACTTGTGCCAGTCAAGATAGGAATATATAGTGAAAAGATGTGAAAGAGAGAGAGAAAGAGAGATCAAGATGAAAAATACATTAAGGAGAGAACGAACGAAAAAGCTTCAGAGTGAAGAAGACTGTACCTTCCGCATCTTCTGATGTCTCAGGATTCTATACCGATGACTAGGACATTCCTTATCCAGCGTACGCATTATACTGGATATTCAAGCATATAGCGCATCGTAGTCCTAAATATAAACTCGGTTGGCGCCAAGTCTGTAGGACCGGTTATGTATCCAATGATCTTACCACTGTGGGTAGCTTAGACGAGACGACCTTAATATCCATTTGATTAATTGCATGTATATGCGTTTACCTTAAACCTCATTTCTGAAGTCACGATTGCGCGTGAAACTCTGTGGCAATGCAACTTTTGCATCAGTCATACTGAAGCGCACGTATCTGTATACATATAGTGGCGTTGAGTCTTAGCTCGAAGGAAAATAAATTTCTAGAAAACGGTCAAGAGTATATTTGTATATACCTATGGTACATGCTCTCATTTTGAATATGAGAATTTAGGTATCCACCATTATTTATATGCGTTGTAATGAATATTAATGATTTGCGTTTCGGAGAAATTGAATTCTGACAGATATAAATTATCGCTACTGGTTTTCTTTGGTTAATGGGGTTAAGATGCATTTATTGGATTAGCGATACGAGTTTCCTGCCATTTTCTGATACAGCCTCCGCCACACGATTATCCGATCTCTGGCTTCGACTTATACAAAGACCAAAGCTGCTACTCGATGACCAGCAGAAATATAGCGCTATGATACGAGGGATACATGTTTCTCCTGGGTATACCTTGTGCGCACCACACGGTGCGTACGTTTTGTGCGTTTATCTATGATCTGGATGTGTGGTCGCGAGCACGGACGCAATGCATCTCGATCCTGTATAGGCTCTGTAATACAACGCACCTAGCGGCCGCCACGATAAATATTACGGTGTGAATGCATGTTAATGAGCCAGGTACACACGTACTGTGTGCGTTGTTGCACGCGTTCTCTGCGTTTATCATTAGATACGACGAGAACGAAGATTCTCACGCAGCATCCAAACTGAATTGTATTCCAAAATATAGTCTTTTTATTTATCGATCACGCACTTTTACCCTTATCGAAAGATAAAAAAATATTTTGATATTATATAGATAATAAAAAAATTCATTCATCGAGTATATGCCGCTGATAGTGCGAAATTTTCATGAATGCTCGATTAAGCCCTTAATTATATTTATGGAAATTTGTCGTAATTTATTAGCAAGGTGTTAACTATGCGTTACACCAGATTGAATAAGGTATAATATCCAGATCATTACGCACCCTGTATCGTCTCAGTATTTAAGTATCCCAGTTATTATAGTATTCCTCGTTCGATACTATTACGATCGGTATATATGTATCGTTTGCCCGTGTTCGCCACAGATCGCAACACAATATCGGCTGGTACCGCTTCCACGTCCTTTGGCTACATTATTTCTTGCATTCATGCACGTTAATTATCGCTCAGCCTTGACATGTTACTTAACTCCTCGGGTGTTTGCTACCCGTGTCGTTGTAACGTGCTATAATATTACTTTCTAGCATAAAGGTAAAGGGTAAATCCCTAGCGGTATAAGAAATTTATTAAAAAATATAAATCCCTTAATAATCTTTATAAGTACCAATCGCATCATCATTATCCAGTATATCCACTGCAGTAGTCAAAGGAGTGAGGCGATAGTAAAATCTCACCCAATCTAATCCCTTAAAACGCGACAACCTAACCTAATAACATTATCCAACGCTAATTGAGATGATCTTGAGTATTATCTCCGCAACACAAGTTCCCCACGAGATGCAATTCAAGGCTTATGATTATCTTCTCAGACTTGATTGGTACAGGCAAAATATTATTCACACGCCTCTCAGCATCTCTGGTACTTCGGTAGCTAGATACGGTTCCTCGAGTTCAGTGACGTATACTGCGCCAATGGCTAATCTCATAATTATGCTTCTATTATCTATTACCCGTTAACAATTTTCATAGGCCTTTTCTACATCTGTATCAAGATAAATTCAAGATCGGTAGCATGTTCCCGCACGGGAATCATATATCATGCGTATTATTTTTTTTTTAAAGTATATATACGTAACTACGTATATGGCTACCTATACCGCGCGACTTGTATGTAGCGTTTCGTATGGACCAGTGTAATTATGCAAATGCCTGGCAAACCGCTAATAAGCAAATCGTCCAAGAGTCTGACAAGCGTGTAATGGACAAGCGATTGATTTTTAAGCGTTACACGAGATTTATTTACGGATGTGGCTTTCTTTCTTGCCAAGTGAGAAGAAGCATACGCGTATAGATACCGCCGTATGGACCCTCGGGGCTACGTGTAATTACGCTCTGTAACTCGTATGATGCGATCATACCGCGCGCATCAAGTTAGAGAGTGCATAAATTATTGTAGCTCGATATCTCCGGGCTGCCGAGGAGACACGAGATCCAATACTACCCGACGTTCTTGAACTATTCTAGCATTTCATATTAAAAAGGTTATGGCCTGTGATATAAAATGTTTTTCTTTGCTATAGATATATCTTATACTCTTTGTATACGATGCAACGGCGAGTCTGTCTTCTGATGAGATTTACACAGTGTTGGCACTCCTAAAGCAAGACGAAGGTCGTGCATCGTTGCGTAATCTTATTCCTCATTAGTGTTCAGGATTCGTTTTAATAGCAAGATTGGCAAGTGATTGGAAAAGGAGTAATCTATCTATATATATGTATATACTAGGAGAAGGTTGCCATATTTAAATTAGTCCTTATTCCGTTGACGATGCACTAGACACGGTCTCCATTATTCTTTGCCATCACTTATCGATCTCCGATACGTCCCAGATGATGATCCATCGTTGATCAAAGTTCCAGCAAAGAACAAGCACCAGCTGCGAGTTCAAGAGACGCGGCGATTTTTCGTGTACTTTTGTACAAGTGAAGGTCTTTAGAAATCCGGCTGTGTATTATTCCTTACGCGGTGCATTACAGTGCAGTTTGCACTTTCGTTTGAAATTGCATTTCCGTATCCGTTGAATGGATCCTGGATTGGGCCATCCTCGCTCGTACCAGTAGGTATTCTAATGAGATGGAAAGTGAGCGTTAAATTTATCGAGCACCTACAGCCAAGACACTAGCTGCATAATGCATACGGCGTTACAGTTCACAATTGCAATAACACGCGGTGCAGGACGAGCCTGCCTGACTACCGTCAGCATTGCGGGCGCACCTGACGCGACGCCTGCTGATCCTATCGCGCGAAGCTTTACGAGGTTGCGGGGACGAATCTTGCGAAATCCCTTGATCAGGTCAGACGCTTGTGGATTTTATGGGACAGATGGGCGTGCTACGTACGTGGCTACGTTGTTACGTGGCGGGTACGGTCGAGCCTCTAAGTGCCTGTAATATCGCAATATTAACGGAGATTTGCATGAAAGCGCGATGTTGCGCCTTGTATAGCGCGCGAAAAGTCTTTGCGAATTAACGGCTCAGACCCTCGGCAGATAGCGCTGCGTTGTATAACGTAACGAAAGTTATCGCCAGGCTTACTCGTCCCTATCGCGGCACTTCTATCGGCTCGATCTCTATTTTATTTATTTCTTTGAGTATATTCGAGAATGCGATTCCACTGTATTTTCGCGATTGGTACACGTTGAGAGTAAGGCTTGAGGTGTAGGCACGGCGTGTAAAAGCGACAAAGACTTAAGACCTAATGGCGGGTTGAGTGTCGATCGCCCACCGATACCCACGTGGAACGTATATGCAGGATATTAAATAATGCTTCGAGAGTGTTACCCCACTCTGACAGGTCCCATTAACCGTGGCGCAGTTTCTAATTAGCTAATCACATCCGTTATTAATTACAGTCACAACGCTGTATCGATCAAGTCCCTCTCGTTTGGACATTCGATTTTTCCCTTTCTTCTCAGAAGTTAATTTTGCCTTTCGATCTTTTTATTTCCCCCAATGACCGTCTGTAACCAATTATTACATTTTTATTTGATTTTTATCTCCATACGGAAATCCTGGAATTAGGAGAAAAAAAAGTTTTCTAGGATAAGAGGGGAAATAATATGTAAATGGCACTCATACCGTCGAAGTGTTCATCGCGTATGACTCTCGATCTATAATAATATATTATTATCGTGATCTTGAGCCGTGCGTTCGGGCTGATAAAAAGGGTACGTAACGCAAAGTGCACGAAACAGTCTAATTGCACATCGTACGCGTAGGACCTTGAGATCGAAAGAACAAACGCGTTGTATTATGAAATACCCAGTATCCTAATGACCATTCATCATTTGTCAATGGTTAATTTTAAGCCACGATTTTGCATGTTCAACAAATTAGGCTCAACTTTTTAGGCGGCCTTGCAATAACATTCGTTATATAATTCACCAAGCTGGATTTAGATACAGGTGCTTGCTCATGTTGCTCGGTCGCTTATGCTTTACGCTCGTAATCGCTGGTTGGAGATTGGAACTTGAGGCTTGAGGTATATGTCCGCTTACGTTACTTATACACGAATGCTAACGAGCATAAAGTCCATGCGGATGTAATAATTCGACAAATAATTTTACGATTGCTTTGCTTTCTTGTACCTCGACTGATCGACATTTTCGATCGGACGCAAACCGATTTATTCTCGTCTTATAGATATTTCACCTAAAGCCGCTTCGCCTTATGAAATTGGTAATGTGCCGACATGTTCGTCATTTCGAAATCGAGTTCATCCGCGGCTGGCTTATATATATTTTCAATGCAAGAGCATCGCAAAACCGGAACTCTTGTAACGTGCGGTCGACTGTTACAGATTTTACAATGATTACTGCGCTGTTAGACGATAATACCGGTAACGGAATTATAATAACTTATCGATCTCCAGTTCGGCCGCACAAAGCCCTGTATCTTCCGATTCCTTGGTTACGGGACCAGATTTAATTGTGTGCTTCCTTTCGTCGAACACGATTCGTCTTATGCCTTCCTGATTGGGAGGGCAATTGTTTCAGCCATATTGTATTGCTATGAGCTTAATCGTAGATAACATCGTAATGATTCTACTTATCGAGGGAATTGCTACGTTTGTACCTAGGGATCGAATCGGGATTGGGATTTCGTACAGCGTATAAGTCGCGGCTACTGGAACACGGCACGAGAAAATCTAAGATCTGATCGGAACAGGAGTAAAATTGATTGGGATATTTATCAAGTGGTTATTATTATTATTATTACGTATACATATACATTTTTTAATATACAATCGCGCACAGTTTTTCTTCCTCTGCATGATTAAAGGAGGCTGTCGATTTTTTTATTACCGAAAGCCACGATCGGGCTGCATTCAATTACGATGGATAAACGAGCAATAAATCACTGGCGTAACCTTTTCTGCATGCAGAGACAGTGTGCAATTAGTTGAGCTAATTAAAGATTAGCTGTCGATACTGCGTTCTAGTTAATTTGGCTCACACGTAGTATCGAGTGTGGGTATAGCTTTAGTCAGGATCCTTCGCGAAATGAAAGATTTCGCGTATTAATCGTGTCCCAGTTTGCTCACGCACTAATCACACTCGCCTACTTATACGCACGTTAAATATACCCAGGCGAGTGCGTATATGTATCGCGGATTGGTAAGAGTCAGCTCCTTGATTGCAGCTGGGTGTTAATTTAGGAGTCTTAATTTTTCGCAGCATCCTTACGAACCGTGCTGCTTGGGTACCTGTGAATTAGGTCGAGCGCATTTCATCAGAACAAGTATTTTAACTCCGAAACCCTCTTATTACTTAACTCCAGGAGCTTCGCGAGATAATAACTCAAGCAGGACAGTCTACGGCGGGACAAGAGAACAAAGGAAATAATATAAATCCCCAAGATGCGTGGTTATAAGCATCAGGATCGTTTTAACGCAAGATTATCCCAGTATGGATTTTTCGCTCTCTCCAAATGTACATTTCTAGCTGTTATAATTAAATAGGCTATAAACCCGAGCAGGAACGTTTAGTTCACGTGCGTCGCTGATATATCAAGTCTAGAGGTTTTAGCATATCGTTAATGTTCTATGACATTAATCACTGTACAACTAGGGGATAATAAAAAGTTAACCGGCCTTGCGACGACCGGCGATAGTGCATGCTCGTACGATATTCTAAAATTCGCTTGAACTAGGTAAATCGTGAATGAGCATAAGGCGCAGGATATTCCTAATTCCCATTAAGTCGTTGCACTATAATCGTAAATTCTCGATGCACCTATCATCATAAATTTCGCGTCCTACGCGTCCAGGGAGAAGTGTGGTTGTCTGTGACAAATTTTATTCTCCTATGTCACATTAAACGAAGATTTATACGTGTTATAACAACATGCAATGCATATAGTATATATGATATAAGGATTAGACGGAAAATCCTACCGAGCCTACGAAATCAAGTTTATTAATGATCTTAATGACAACGATTAATACTGTCAGGTTTTGGTATACGAAAGTTTACGTATTTACCAAGTGTATCCGTGGTACAAATGACTATGGGAGTTGCGATTGGTATAATTCGCGTGTCTGAATTCCTTTATGAATAAAAATCATTGAACTTTACCATATGCTGAGTCTGAAGCTGTAAGTGTGAATAATTGATTCGTATTAACGAATAGATAAGAGTATCGATCCATGTATTACGTGTATATAGATATAGTTATAAGAAAGCCCATTAAACCGAAGTAAATCTTTGTCATCGGGTATGAAACGAAGCATTGCCTAATTATTTGAACTCGAGGAACGAGCGTGTAGGTCATTAGTTGCTATTAATAAAACCAGTTTAACGTACCCGCAGCTATGCCTGTTCCTCCAAGTTAACTTATAGTTCGGAAACTCAAAACTGCCACGTCCAAGGATAATATGCAAATATCTGGTAAATTAAACAAATCGCAGCCTCCTTACAGGTAGGAGGTGGAATTGCTTGGTAACAGGAACCAAGATTGATTTCGATATATCGCCAGCTTCTGTTTTTGATGTTAATTTCGCCATAACGAGGCAATACCTGGAATCTCTTATCAGCTTCGGCGTAAGACTGTAAATACGCCAGTCAATTTAATCCTGGAGATTCAATTATTTTTCTCGATCGATTCGACGATGAGATCGATGAAACTTAATTAGAGACGAATATTATCAGTGAAAGTGGAGAGCACGAAGTTGTTGCTCATTGCTGTAGTTTGGTTGGTAGTAGTACAGTAGGTTGGTACGCACCTTAGCTTGTTGAATATCTCAATTAATTTTTCATCATCTACAGTGAAAGCTTCGTAGCTAATGAAGCCGTAATTTCGTATCGAAAGGAAATCGTCTTATCTATGGGAATCGTTGATAACGAGAGGTGTACGATATACGGTTGATTCTGGATTGTGACTAATTAAATAAGTGTCCGCGTATATGTATACTGACGATGGCATTTAATTAATATCATTGTTTTGGCGATCTAGATAGATCACGTTGCGCGTAGCGGCTTAGGCGCGATACTGATCTAAATCATTGAGATTATATAAGGCAGCATGGGGCCCCATATATACTTGTGTGCTACCATTACAATTATTCTTGACTTGTGTTTTAATTATCCTACTAATGAAAAGAAGGATTGGGTGTGCTTTTTCATTGAAAATCTTCGTTAACGTGCTATAGCTGTCGCCTTAATGGAATTTATAGGTATGATCAATTTTGTAATTGAAATGGAGGATGATGCTCCTATTCGTACTTGTGTCGATACGTTTCGTTGGATATACATATATTATTTCATTAGATTGCGTAATTTTAATTCGTATCTCTTGGAGATAATAGTACAGTGGATTACCTATAGCAGTTTTATACATTTATTTCAATTCAGTAGAGAATTGGATTATGCTATACTTATTGCAAAAGGCCTCGCATGTCTAATTCGACATCTTGACTATTGTAAATAAATCATCATCTGCCGGAGCACCTCGAGGGGCTATACCTCGGTGCTATACCTATGGTGTGTTAATAAATATTATTACTTTTATTGATAAACAACCGACGGCTATCGTAATTTCGGCGAATTAATAGTGACCGATAGCTTGACTGATTCGTAGAAAGCACAATATTTAACTCAACCTCCTACTGTAACTAATTACAATTTGAAAGATTAATACGGGCATATACAGTATACACACCGTATTAGACAGCTTTCTTAAAATTACTTTGACTCAATTCGATATAGTGGCCTAACAAAGTATAATATACAATTTGATTTTTTATTATTGAATTTTTGTGAAATCCAATGAAATTATAATATTCAAATTTGAAAGTGGCAAGTTCATTATATTTTGATAAAAAGTTCTTAACTGGTACTTTTTTGTATTAAAATTTACAATAAAAAATAACAAACACGCATACTGACAGCTTCATGACGTCTAGAATGCCTGTTTCAATCATCCGTCATTATGAAATATAACAAGCATATACTGTAACAAATCCGGCGCTACGTACTAATCATCTGTCATAATACTAGTTAAGCGTATATTTACAAAATTTTTATTGCTTTCAATCATTCCACCAAATCGCCTTATAATTCACCTTATTAAATCATATTACTCTTACGAATTTACATTGCGACAGATCCTGTACCTCATATGCCACCAGATATTATAACAGATCCGTTTCCTGTAATATTGCCAAACGAAAATTAGGTGAAAGTTTTAAAATCGAAAAGAATTACGATAGACCACAATGCCATGTTTTTTGTCTACAATGTTAAGATTCAAACGTTCTCATCTATAAGCCATTGGTTTAAGTGCTTTCCAATAAACGTCAAGTTCCGGCTCCGCTACATTTAAACAGCCAAGGCCTCAATGTTGATCCGGTCTAAAATTAACGAGCGTTCTTTCGTTCGACTTGGCATTCAAAAAAAGATTGTTAAACCTTTTACTTTAATCGCCCAAAGTACACGTCCCAATCAATAAATTAGACATATATATATAACTTTTCGTCACATCACTTGACAGATAAATCCTTCAGCCTATGAATAAAAACTTTCAGCACTGTCAGAATATATCGAACGAGGATTATAAGTCACGTTTTAGATATATCTAACTATATCTTAGTCGAAGATTTACCAAAAGATAAAATCTGCCATTAGCTAATAAACGTTGTCCCGATCAGCTAGTTAGTCACATCTCATAGTAACATCGATCACGCCCCTCGTAAGTCCGGTTACGATCACAACATAATTCAATGGCTTCTTCCAACGTTTAATCATCAAGAATCACGAACAGCTGATATTACACTCTTAGTATATGGCATACTCTCCCACAGTCTATGATCTCCAACGCTTCAGGACTTGGTCCACGGGAAGAAATGTCCCCTCTCTTATTCTCTAATATATTCTAATGCTATGCCGCCCCGACAATGAGGCACAACTCATCCAGCATCCTCCTACACCTTGGTCCAGCATCGAGGTCGCACAATGCTATCTCCTCCGAGCGTTTTACGTCTCTTCCCATTCTTCCATTGGAATAGTATTATTATTCCGCAATAAGATAGTCTCCGAGTATTGAGCGACTATTCGGTGTTTAATTCTCTCAGAGCAGTTTGCTAAGGTCAAAGATCTTTTATAGCGATTTGGAATAGATGCCGGCTGAGTTTTTCTCCTTTTGTTCAATATATTCATATACATACATTATATGACAATTATCATGCGTTAGATAGTCTCTGAAAAATTTCTTCTATTTACGTATTTTGCAAGTCTATCGATATCCATGGATCTTGTACTTACTTACCTATATAGGTATATATCGAGTTGCGAAAGGAGAAGCTGATTTCGAATGTCCGATCTGCTGGAGAACGCGAGCTCGCCGTGTATGTACATAAGTTCCAGCGCGGAGCGATCGCAAGGTTGCGATACAGGTTGTCGGGCGGGATGCGCGAGCCTAGATTCTAAAAGATGCCGCAATCTCCGCCTCGACACGGTGCTATTCGTGCTATTCTTTGGACGCTTATGCACCTATGGAGTACGTTGATCTACGTACTTTGTGGCGCGAGCTATGAAACGGAACTCCATGTGGTACCGATCTTCCAATATAATTCAGATTCTGGATAGTCCCTTACGTATTAAGTGCATTTTGAGAAATTTAAGTGACCTTATTTCTTTTATAGATATTCTTTCGGCTAAAGGATCGCTCTTCGGGCGACTGATATATGTCGACTTGATAATGAGAACGGTTTAAGTTCAGCAACTTCACAAAGTCCCAGGAACTCAGGTGGGGGGGCCTTCTTCCACGATGCTTCGTCATTCGACTACAATGCTGGCATAGTTTTGTTGTAAATGTTATGAATAGCTTCGTGTAACACGGGTCTGGTTCCAGATGACGCGCCGCGGGTGGGAGTCGTCTTCTATTAATGTTCTATCGTGGGACGTTCGGTACCGATCTTCTTTCGAACGACTGTGTTCACGATCACAACAGAGTCATTGATATGCCGTTATTTTCGGACGTTCGTCTTAGTGCCAGTCGATTCGATTAACGAGGCGGTTTCTGTTAATAGCTTTGGAGAGGCGATCGGTGCGTGATTTACGAGTATATTACCCATTTACCGATTTCCTCGATAATTAGGATTATCGTATGCCTCTTTAATGATAGATTTTTTAAAAAATTAAACTGTTATCTCTTTACGTGTAAAAATCAATGAAAAGCAAATCCATTTAAAATGTTATGTCAGCCGTAAATCACTTTTAAGACTTATTGGTTTCTCGTGTATCGCTTGGTTCTATCGCTTAAATAGAGTGCAGTAAAGTGTCTAAGTGTCAAGTGCGCAATCTTTAAAGTCCACTTAGATATCTCAGAACCGATTAATTCCTTACCGATTGAGATCATTCTGTTAAGCAGTTGGTAACATGCGATACGTATCACAGGAAAGCCTCAAGAGTACACCTGTAATATAGTCACAGGAAGAATTATACGTATAGTGTATGTAGGTGATATAGACTATGCATTTACGTATATCCCAAAGGGTCATTGGGTCAGAAAAAACTTTCAAAGTGAATTTCATTCTGACAAAGAACTGCAATGCGGCTAGACACACTATCCAGGTGTACCTGGAACATCAGGGAATTCCAATAGGTTTAAAAACCTTCCCACATAGGTTATAAAGCCGCATTGCAGATTCCATCCTATAGGGATCCTCGTAAAAAATGACCTACCCTGACACCCGCCGTTCCACCCAATTCACTTATCATCCAAATATAAATCCATGAAGCAATTCAATCAAAGAGACGACTGCCTTACGCAAGCATATTTATCACAGTCAACCTTTTTGATGCCGAATGGGTGGTAAGACATCGATTGGGCGGACCGAACCTCCTTTAAATGCATTTAAAAGTTACGGAATAATTTCAGACCGTCGATCAATAATAAATTATATCATCAAAATACTCACGCAATCGTTGCATTAATGAGGAATTGAAAATTCTTAAAAAAAAACGAAGCTGATAGAAATGTAGTGTAAAAAAGTTGCATCGAATTCATGCGAAATGACCTACCAATACGTAAGACAAAATTTATGTAAATTACGTATTATAATGCAACTGCCCGTAGTTGCACCTATCTCATTTCTCGGTACTCCCATTGACCTATTACTATGGTAATTTGGACCATATGACCCCTGCATGACCTTTGATAATAGCATCAGCACCGAGAATACGGCGTGTCGCGGAGGAGGTGCTGCAGGAGTGGCGAACCGTACGGAACACAGGGACTGGCAAGACGCAGGTGAACCAGGAACTGTCTGTTGGATTTACTCTCGGTCAGTTCATCTGCCTATGTTCATCTTGCCCTTCCACTCCATTCTTTCCATGTCCATATTGTGAAATCCCCCTTTACTTGCAACACCATTCGATCTTTACGCTTCGTTACAGAATCAAGTACCGTTTTCTCAATATTGTAAAATAGCCTCTCTGTCCTTTTTTCAAGACCTTCAATCCCTTCTTCGGACTAGACATATAGTCGCCACGCTCAAAGTTCATTCGTCGAATCGATTTTCCTGCATAGGGTGCAAGCATGTATGGACGTAAATTGTACCAGTCACTTTTTAACTATGCAATTTTCGGAACATAAAAGAACAAGCTTGCACGAACGCCCAAGTATCCTCAGGGTCTTGTTCGTTTCCTCTTCACTCGAATACGGAATATCAAATTCCGTGCAATTCAGTTCACGAGGTAACTGCACCTGCACTGCTTAACAGGAACCCCACGAAGAATAAACACAAAAAGCTACCTCGAGCTTCTGAACGATCCTGTAAAAGATCTATGCATATACTAATTATAAAATAAAAAGATAGATATAGCTTTCGTGGCGCAATTTGATAATAACGCAATTTAATAACAAAAATATATAAAGACTACCAAATGCCATAATTGAATTATTTATTTAAATAAAAATCATTAAGAAGCAGATATTATATTGACATTAGAATTTCATCATTTGATCTCTAGAAACGTAAAGCTTGTATATATATATTTCATATAAGGTGCTAGATCCAGATACATATATATAAATCTCAATACATAATATATACACATATATGTTTATATAAAATATAAAGGCGTAGATCTATCGACAGTCCAAGGCAGTTAAATGTCGAAGGCCGACGTTTGTCGTAGTAGCGCAGTGCATAGCAGCCGAGTATCCCTAGGTATATACGCGACCAGGTAAGATCCAAGACGGTGAAGATTCTTTGCCATTTGAACTAGGATCGACTGGGCTACGATCTGGCACACTTCGTGCACACTCGGGGCACACGTATGCCGGAGCATCGCGCACGAGCTCGAAATTTACGGCACGCGAGCATCCGCTGCCTCTCGGCCGGCTCTCGGCTGCAAGCCGCTCCTCTTCGTCGGTCGCATCTCCTAGAGTCACTTGCGCAACCATGCAGGAGAGATCTGCACCAGCTGCACCCAGTCACCCATTCCATCTACCGGGTATAATACGTGTCTGTTACCCTATCCCATCCCATGACTTTACTAGACCCATCACATTCTATCGGTATCACGTCGTATGCACACACCGTATTGTGCCGTTGTACCATTCTGATTAATGGGCTACTCGGGTTATCCGGTGTTCTCTACACGGTTGCGGCATTGTCGTCTATCCCTGGCTCACATAAATCTAAATTCCACATCGAATTTTCTGCATCGAAGACCCTCGATCTCGTCTGCTAGGAAAATCTTAGATCGATCCAGTGGAAACGAATGTGAGCAGCCCTGTTATATATGGTATGTATAAGGATACCTGTTTTCATACGTGACTCAGTATATACAATGTATAGTAGTGGTAGTAGCAGCAATGAAAAGCAATGTATTCTTGGTGTTGTTGAATGGCACAGTGAATAGTATTTTTTGGTCTATTCTACTTTTAAAGAATAAGGAGCAGAGTCGTATGCTTTGCCTATATGAATAAGTAGTATCGTATTATTTGTAGCGCAATCGTTATACCGTAAAGAGCTTCATCTCGAAAATATAATCTGATCGTTAGCTATTCGTTATCTCTAATCGTAATCCACAGTCGGTACGGTAGAGCGAGTACATAGAGCCGAAGATGCGTGGCTGTTTACATCCCTCACATAACGAAGTAAATCAGCGATGGTACAGAGCCCGGCATTCAGAGCGAAGAACCAAAGCGGTTCCTTGCATGCGTGGCTTTAGTATTCCTTCTGCGTCAAATGTTAACTCGTGCCACTAACTATGCGCCGCTCTTGCTTTCGCTACGGTAGGCAATATTATGGAAATTCAAGCGCCTACTATGCCGACTACACGATGGAGTAACGACCACTCGACAATGCCTATTTGTATCGGAACCACTCGCGGACAGCGACTAATCATTATCGTCCATGTGGTTATATTTAGATCTGCCTATCCATCTCTTTGATGTATCCCTGTATACGTAATACGTGATATACGCGCTATCACTGTATACACGGGGTACGTATAAGGTCCTTTAAGATTCCGCGAGCCGTATACAGTGATTCGACGAAGCGGTAGTAAAACTTGTAACAGTAAAATTGAAATGGCGAAATCTGATCGAGAGAAAAATTTGTACAATTTAAAAATTTTTTTTTTACAGAAAATAATATTGTACAATGTCTATTAATGCATTACGCACACGAGCCATTCTTCTCTCGTGCTACTTGCGTATCCGCAAAGTAGGAAAGGTTCCACTCCGATATCAAGGCTACTATCGTGACCGTGCTAGCTTCTATATGTACCGTACATAGTAAACCATCTGACAATAGCCAGTGAACAAATGCGTGACGAACGTTCGCGATTTCCTACGAAAGTGCGTAGTCGAAGGCACTTATAGGTATCAAAGGCGGTTAGTCCCTTTATGAATGGGCGAACAGGCCGCTACCGCCTCCATCGACGTTTATCATTGAGACAGAACAGAGGAGAGGCGATGGCTGAGGGTGGGATTGAAGGGGGGGGGGGGAGGCTATGGAAAAACTATGGCGAACGTCTACGCCGATTCAACCTCTACTATTTGTCACCCTTACTCCATACGAGATGCTATCTTAAACCTCGTATCCATAGGGGCGAACTTTTGCCCGAGGGTTTAGAACAGTCGTGATTTTATCTCGCCAATAGGGACACCCGCGAGTTCAGAACTTCACACTTGTACTCTCTATACGCACTTTTATCCTGTGTAATTCAATAGAGCGTTTTCTATAGAGTGGTGTACACTATACACGGTGCTGTATAAGCATCTATGCACTGTACTGCCGAGGTGCTGCCGACAAACGTTTGCCCGATGCATTCTCGTATTTGCATCTTGACACCGTGTCCATTCACTTTGCCCCTTTCCCTTCTTTCATCCCCTGTAATAATCTTGGACTGTCCACGCGACTTCTTCCTTTACATCCTCAGGGACAATAATAGACGGAAGGCGTTTTACCAGTGTCGTTACGTACCGACTACCTCACGTCACCTGTCCACGTGACGCGAATGACGGATCAGAGAATGGAATGATCGATATAGATAGGCGCTGCCGATAGGAAGGACGGCTACCTTTTATATTCGTCTAGGAGCGACACACGATCGTAAATTTGTCATAGGGACGCATTACGGCGATTCGCACAGGCTGGATGGTTTTTAACGAGCGACGGAACGACATTGCGCATGTACTTGAATATCCTTTGGTATTAGATACGCCGTGTGATAAAAGAAAGCATCGATGCCGCGCGACGGCGAAACGACGACTTGCGACCGGTTGTAAATGTCGCGGAGCTACCGATGCTGCAGCTGAGGTGCAAGATTGCTGGGAGAAAAAATTATTGATTAAATTATAGGTATTGCCCTGATGTATCCCGCGGCGAGGAGAGATCTTGGTACCGTGGATAGATTACAGAGCCGACGGGTTGTAAATTTAATGTAAATTTGCGTACTACGCGGAGTTGCTGTTTCGTCTCGTTGGATATTTCGTACTTACGATTTTCGTGATGCTCTTATCGCTACCCGGGAGGCCAATTATAATACTCATGCGTGAGTGATTTGTGCAATCTTGGTAATGAAATTCTAATGACACTGCTGCCAACCATGCAACTCTGTCTGCATTCGGAGTGAAATGGACCCTTGAGGCTACCGATGATCACATCATCTTTTTGCTTGCGGTACATTGAGATTAAAAGAGGCTTTATGTAATTTGTGAAAATTACTCCAAATGATGTCATATTTTACATTCGGACTTGGGCACTTTTCATGATTTCTTTTGCTGATTCGTGACCAAGGATCATTTCTTTTATTAATGATATCGAATTAAGACCAAGGCTGAAGCATCAAGCCTTAAAGTTTTATCGGAGGAATCTTTCTTGGTTTACTTCTTGATATCAGCTATTACGGCAGGGCCGGCAGATGCCACGTGTCGTCAATTTTTATCATCCTTACTACGATCAAGTACTCGTTTACGCAATGACCTCCGGACCATTTACATTGACCCGCAAAGATTATGAAGCTTCGCACGAATATCAATTACGCACGTGTCGGCGTTTCGGTTTCCATGGAGATTTCGAAGGTAGCGATTGCCGTGGAATTATGAAAATTGATGGTGACGACGACAGCGACGATTTTGCGAGACGCTGACGACGATTTTTAAACAGACGCGAAGAGAAAGGATGATGACCGAGAATCGAAGAAAGCGCGATAAATCGTTGAACTTTAGTTTATTCGCGAATGATTGCCTTGGCTCCAATGCCAGTCATTGCCGTTATAAACTTTATATCCGTATAGGCATTATAGTAATTATGAGTATCGAAATTTTCAACGTTTTCGGGTTCCAGCTATATGTGGTACTACACACCGAGTATCGTACTTTAACATCCCGGATAATTATTAGCTAGTAATCGTACGATAATGTGGAAAAATAGTTTATTATACACGAGTGATTACAAAAATAAGATGTATCACAATTAAAGACATTGGCTACACGATTATCAACAAAATTGATATGTCAAATTATTTCGGTACTGATTACAAAAAAAATCTATAAGTACGCCATTATTTATAATAAATTTCACGGTAAATGATCCTTAACATAAATATATGTGTCTATAATCAATCCATATCCGTTTTACTTTGAAGAAGGTAAAAAAAAAGAGAAAGATGAAAACCACTTGCCATTTGCTCATTTAGGAAATAATTCCTTGATGATAAAATTCAATTCTCTATTATACCTACCTGTACCACATAACTTCGTCCACAGAAGTTTCTTTGGGTAATCTTTCAAGGCTCTCGGGTTAATAATTAACGCACTACACCACGGTATGCTCACATGCTAACCTATGGCTACCACCATACGATATCCTAGACGTAGAACAAACGCATAAGCGTGTAATTGGTCTACAGACATTAGCCACGACGTCGGCAAGAAATAGTTGACGCCGCATGGCGCCCCATGCATCATATTCTTACGTCGATAACTCGGTCTGGTGTTTGCTCTGCGGAAGCCACGCAAGAAGAGCATTTCGCTACCGCTTGACAGGTAGGGACGTAAGAAAACTTGATTGATAACAGAATAATAACACATTCCGTCACGACCCGCATTGTTCGCATAAAGAACACGCCGTAGGTTTCAGCAAAACGAATTTTCAGAATGGATTTTCAGTTTTTCACAGTAAAGTTTAAAGATTTTTTTTTCCTTCCATGGAAGCCATGTCCGAGCTATTTCTCATACGGAATTGTGTTTAATTTATCGATTGATAATTTTATGCGAATTTATCCGGACGGCCATAATAACACTGGCGCAATGAAAACGAAACCTGGCACTAGGAAGTTATCAATTTCTCACCGATACCAAGTATACAAAGTGCATTCAAAGTAGTCCGCGTAGGCACGGTTTTGCCCGTGCGTTATGGGATTTCGCAATCGATCGGCTACACAGTTTTCGGATCGTTACTCGGCCGTTCGTTTATGATTTATCGGTAATTTAAGTAGCTCTTACAATTCCTTCAGAACGTTACCGATTAAGCATGCTCGTTAAACGCGCTGTAACCGTCACGCATTCGTACCCTCGTTTGCGTTATGCAATTTCTCATAATTGCCTCATTAGCGTTATAATTGATTCGAATCTAATGGGCACAAAACCCGAAATATTCTTATCCATAGGTACATTCATACATATATATATACATATATATATATACATATATATATACATATATATATGTATGAATACGTATATATATATATATATATATGTATATATAGCTATACATGCCCTCCTTTCCCTTTGATCTCTGACACTCTGAACTCGTCCAATCACTATTCAATGATTCCTCAAACGATCAGGCAATAAACCAGCCGACTATTTCTCACAGGTACCACCATGGGATTTAGACTCAGTAAAAGACTTCAATTTAATTGCCTATCTAGGGAGTTTAATCCAAATGTCCAAGAGGCAAAGTGCCCGTGGTACAATGTTTGCTGTCTAAGGTAATCACTATATCTGGTACCAACACGAATAACGTTAAAGTACCTATATACAGGTAGTATGCTTCGAATCAATTTCTTAGTACGCAAAGGAAGTGTAGAAGGGTCTAAGAATCATCAGAAAATAATGCATCGACGCGTAACGACGCAACCCAGGTAATTTAGCAGTTTGGACAAGAACTACAAGACATAGTCCTAAGTGGTACAAGCTGTATGGTAAATAATTACGAAAAGACTGCCTTCGGCTCATTGGCCACATCCCAAGATCAGCGCCACAGACTACGGACGTATCTCAGGTACTACTACCCAGCACGCATAAGTTTAAGAATTATGCATCGCGTGAGTTAAGGTGTAGGGCCTTTGCAATTTCTTGCCTCTGAAAGCTCCTGACCAGGACTGGATTTCGCATAAGTCATGCTGGGTGTTTCCCAGTAATGACCCCCCCGGCTTCTTGTTTTACCCCTATGGACTCCCTAGCATCAGCTATTTCAAATTGTACATGGTTAAGATCCAAGCACAGCTCTGACTTATTCATGTCGATTTATATTCATTTGTGTGCCTGATGATAAAAATATACATCGTTACTATCACGCTGCATAGTAATTTTCAATAACTGACAATCAGCAGACAGGATCTCGTTGCTGGAATAGAAACCGAACTATCATTTGTTTGATATAGTGATCATCGTTGAGCCTTGATGAAAATTGAAACATATGCAGATACGATTTGCCCACGGGGTACGTGTGGTGTAACGCATAACATATGTTTGTTTTACGTATACGCGAACTAACGTCTGCCTGGATAATATATCATAATATTTTTTCGCGCGTTCATGGTAATCATTCGTATTAATTTGCAATGTTGCAAAAAGTCATAATTCCTATGGAGTTAAGCCTCGCGTACGCTCGGTAGTAACTTTGGCATGCCGGCTGCTTAATGACAGAAGAAAGTAGGTAAAATCACTTAGCCACGGATTTTACAATTATTCGCACGTTGCCAATTGCCGCGCTCGATTGAAACGTTAACCCTTAATTAGCGAGGTATGCTCGTCTTGACTTTACAATAAGTGAAATTACCTCTTATCATGAATAATAATTTTCATAATTCGTGTTCCCGATTTATACGATTATCGAGAATGTAAATACATGCGAACATGATATTTTCATTCTTTGCACGCACACGCGAGGTATGAATATTATTATCTTTCATACTAGAACGACAATCGGTATTCGATTTTTCCTTATACCAGGTACGCGAAGCTACGCAATGTCATGTTTTTATGCGCATACTTTGACATTTTCCTGTCGAGTCAATTAGCCATTTACTCGCGAATCTAGATCACTTGATAAGTCGGTAAGACAAAGAATATTCTTATGCATATAGGTATGCGTGGTATATACTTTGATATGTATATGCATACATTACTTTCCTAGCGCGAAAGGTCCGGGTCGCCATGATGTACATCACGAAGTCCGTGTCATCCCCAAGTTATCTGGATCCGATTTACATTGGCGAATCCATAGATCGATCCAAGACCGATCATTTTTACGTTCGGCATTTACCTTGTGCAACTATCCGCTTTCGTACCCTTAACCTGATTTTCTTGGATATAAAATTCAAACTAGATCTTGCTCTGACCATCGACACTAGCGGAGAATGTCGAAATTGGAGGAACGTGTAAAGGAGGATAAACAGATCTAAAAAAAATAGATAACATAGTGCATATCCGTGTGATACGATAGTTCTCCGCATTAACCTAATCCTTTTAAATCGATCTTACGATATTATCAACTTCCAGTTTGACTGTATGGTGGGGATCCAATCAGTTTCATAGGCACGTCGTGAAGCTTCCACTAGGATTCACCTGCTTCCAGCAGATATAAGCCCCACGCCCATTCTCCAGATAAATCCTCCGAGGCTCGTTACGAATGGGGTCTCGATCGGGACAGAATTGATCGGTCCCACGAAAGGCCTCGAACACTCCTGAAGTCCCCCAGGTCCCCACGTCTTGTGCCGTGTAGCCTTCTTCACCTCCTTCCAGCTAGCCGATACCACCCCCACCTTGGAGAGAGGCTATTTACCGCTAGTCTAGCGACCAAGGCAAGATAGGATGACCTACTTCGACAGGCTCCTCCTAGGAGAGGGGCTTCAACTCGTACGTTGATTTCTAATCGGAAAAATCGCACAAGGATAGGAGGAGGTGGCTGCCGGCCAATCGGAGCCGATCCTCCGCGGCGTCTCACCTTCTCGTTTTTGTACGCGTTCCGTAAAAAAAAAAATTCCACCAATGAGGATCTATCGGCGCGCTAAGGCATTTGCATACGATGGGCTACGTGTAACTCCTAGGTATCCTGAATAGAAGCTCCTTCCGTGAAGTGTTTACGATGGCCGCTCAGACGATATACCCACACCGATGATTTTTAAGGGTACGCTCACCAATCCTACCGCGGAGGATGCGTGATTCTGTATACCCGGGTACATATGGCAGACGTCTTTCGATCTTTCAAGGGATACTGGTTTCAGGCAGTACAACTTTCCTATCTATACGCTAACGAGAATGATGTCCTACTGGTATCAGATTTTTCAGCACGAGCGCACGTGCATCACTTTATTTCTGATTCCTATAGCGGTGGGTGCACATTATGCACCTGATTATACTACCAGCTAGGATTCATTTCTAAGCACCATACACGAGATGGTCGTTTGACGATTACGAGTTCTAATGCAGGAAGAGGACGTGGATAGGGTCCAAGAACAAACCCCTTGGTTTACCAACGTAGCATCGTTTTTGTTTGGCATTACGGCGTGCAGTACGAAGAGCCAAGGTAAAAATTAAGAGATCGTGCTCCTAGGAGCTTGGTACAAACTCGTGGGAAACGATGGACCACTGCAAGTGCTGTATATATACCTACCCGGTATACGTAGTTAAAGACACGTCATTAGGGTTAAACGCTCTCGAGCATCTAGCCTGATGTCTGCCGTTTTGCTGTTTGCTCTTTGCACGCGGTTCATCCAGCGGTCACTATACAATTATTTAAATAAATCAAAGAGATTTTGTTCGCAAAGTACTTATAATGCAATCGTACCACTATTACTAGTGCACATATGCACACGCAATTACGTATACGTTTACCCAATCTAACGTTACACCTTCTTGCACGCTATGTCTCAATCCCATACGAACGGGCATCGAACCTCAGCGTCATATATGCTCCTATCGACGTATGTAACAACACGTACGGTTTCGGACTGGTAGCTGGATATTTCTTATCCTCTATTCGGAAATGTCGAGGTTTCCGCGGCTGGGAATGGGTTTGCGAAGTTCCTCCCACAACAGAACTGGCCATATCGCCAGAAGCTTACGAGCATTGTTGCCTCCGTGTTGTTGGCACGTTGGCGCAACCCCACGTCACGACTTGCACTGCGGAATGGTAGGTGTTGGTATCGTGGCCATAATACAGCACGCCATATTAATTCGCGAACGTGCACGATGCGTGGATTTACGTCACGTATCGATATCGACGCGTCCCCTCTATTTCGCAACGGGCGGTTACGAGTATTCTAAGCTCTCCGTTCCTGGTAGTCGGACGAGGAGATACCCTTGACCTAATGCCTGTAACAAAGAGGATGTCTCAATCCGAGCATTTGGTATTATTATGGCATTGCCAAAAAGTCCTGGCACTGAGTGGGAGACCGTGAAGCAGGTATTGGCCAAGGTTCTCTGGTTTTATGATTGAAAGGAACGTTTCGAGAAGCGTTGCGCTACTATTTATATACCGTATACATATGTATATAAGTATAGTTTATTCTTTATGGGAATGGGTACGTCGTCGCCTTGCGAGGGGTCGGAGGGATTCTTATGGTTCACATTTTATGAACTCATTCAGAGTTCGAACTGTTGTTGGAACTTACGGTGAATCATCGAAATCAGTTTTGATAGTCATAGTCATCCTTAATAGGTACAAGCTTGTGCGTTGGACGATGGGCATAGTAGGATGAAAGTCGGTCAAACTTCGCTCGGGAGAAATGTCCAAAGGGTAACGACCACCGTGTCATCTTTATGGGATGATACAGGTGCCATGACATTCCTAGAGAGGATCGAACGAGATAATAGGTTTATTCCATGATTGCTGACTGTCAAAAATGACAATGCCCTCTACTGAGGATTGTATGCGAGTAACGGCACGGTGTTTACCGTAAGTTTGCGTATAGCTAGTGAGCTAGCTGGTATCTTCATGAATTAGGAACAATCAGATATCATTAGTCTTATTAGTCTTTTCGTAAGGCTCTTTCTAGGTGTCTGCAAGGTCGGTCTACATATCTGTTTTCCCACGCTCGATACTTACCGATGAATTTTATTTTCTATCAAATGAAATTATTTTAAATACTATTCGCTTCACGTGATTCGTTGTGTTTTACCCAGATTTTAGGTGTATACTTATGTATGTGCATACAAAGTGGAATTTACTGGCGTTTATATACTTCGTTTATTTATGGACATTAAGAGAACGAGATATTACTCGAGTCCCTCTAGGAGCGATGCGAATTTGTCTGATCCGTTATGCTTACGTCAAGCTCTTTTGATTAATCGTCATCGCTCACAAGCTTTCACTCGATATGCAATTATAAAGTGTTAATGGGGGCTCCTGTTAATCCTTTCGCACGTTATATCGAGTTACTTGAGCAGTGAAGATGAGGATGATTTAAAAGGAGGGATGAAAAAAAAAAGAATTTCCTATCATTGGAGTTCGAGAAATGTCAATATTTCACATGTATTTAATATATTGAATCATACTTGTGAAAATATTTCGATATTAAAATTATAATTTTTTTTCAAAATATTATTACTTCAACTTGGGAAATCATCCTTTTGTCTCGTGTTAAGATCAATGCCTACGATGATAATTTTGGACTTTTTCCCTTTTTATATATTAGGGCCCGTACTCATACCTCTCTTTTAGCGTTAAGAGACGTCTATTAGTCTCTCTTATCCTTTGTTATCATTTGTGAACACAATGGATAGGAGATACTAATAGACGTCTCTTAACGCTAAAAGAGAGGTATGAGTACGGGCCTAGGTATACAACTTTGCTTCCGCCGTTTTGCAATAGATGGCTGTAGCGGTAAGTGGTAGTCGAAATAAATAGATCGT